>CALSBV010010348.1:9224745-9328781 GCA_943590825.1 Bovichtus diacanthus
AGACAGACAGACAGAGAGAGACACAGAGAGAGAAGATAAACAAGGCACTTAAGAAAAATTTGTTTTCAAGGTATTGGAGTTGTATTTTTGGTTTCTGTTACATTTTTCTTCTAATAAAATGGTTTCCTTGTAAAAGGCTGCCTTAATTAAGGGTGATGGAAACATGCAAGCACACACACACACACACACGCACTCACTAACACACACGTATTTGTCCTGCAGTAAATTAATTTCCTGGGAAAAAACTGAGTTATGCAGGAGCTTTTCTTGTTTCAATCTACTCATAACAGGCAGACTGAATATATTAGACTCCCCCAGTCATGTAATGAATTATACTGTGTACTTTTCTCTCTTCACTGGGGATGCCAGAGGATACATTTAAAAAAATGAAGAAGCATATATGTGTGTCACTGGACTGAACGCAATACCTTTCAGAAAACAAACTACGTGGCAACAACACAACGTTGTGCCAGCGATTTCTTGCTCATCGGGAGTAAATGTATAGTCACTTTCCACTAATACTGTGTCTGTTTCTGTGTGCTCCTATATTGTCATCTCTGATTTTAAAATAAATTACCAATTGGTTGGTATTTTAATCTTATTTATATGTATTCAGGGGGAAAAAACTCCAAGTGAACAAGTGCAGCTGCTCTTTTAAAACCACACATAAAGTTTGCACCCTTTCAGGGCCTCTCGCTGTGAGCGTTGACATCTATTTTTCAATTACACACTTGAAGCATTTTCACATTCGCTGAACTATTTATTTTCTAACTATGGTGTATAAATATCGTCAGCATGGAAAATGAAAAAAATGCTTCCAGGCATATTTATCTCCTAATACTTGCAAATACTAATGACGAATTGAAAAATGAGATTCACTGTGGAAATTGTGGGACGCTTGAGATTAACAAACACCAGAAACAATATAACAATGAATATTATTACGGTCCAGATACAGTATTTAACGCTGAAGTTTTCAGATATACAATCGGGAATTGCTAGAAATATAGCAGGTAAAGCTTGATGAGAAATCATTACGCTGGTCGATCGCAATCTTAATAGATCTGTCTGATTGCTAACAGCTCTGCAGAATCAACAGTGGGGGTTGGTGGTAGCCTTAATGTTGAAAAAGGAAACTGAGCAGCAGAAGAACTGTGCATGGGTTCAAAATCACTGATGCTTGAGAGGATGTGGTTGGGAGGGGGTAAGGTGATGCGTATCATTCTGCTGTCGCCAAGCAACCAGTGTGCCCATGAGCAAAGCATCTTACTTCTAACTTGAAGTGCAGTTATGCAGTGCCGCAAAATGTCCTTATTGTCCTGCCTGTTCTTTGTTTCTTTAGTTTGTATAAAAGGATAGAGGATAGCTCTTACCTGCACAACACTGTAATCCTGAGATCAGACAACACAGTGCTGCACACATGGAAAGGGGTTGGGACAGGGTGTGATTTCACTCGCCATATATCCAGTTGTGTGGGTTTACTTGCTCATCAGCGCCCTCTCTCGCTGGGTAAATTACGTTGGTAGCTGTGAAACTTCTGCACAAACCTGTTAGCGTTGTGACTCGCAACAAGTGAAGTGTAACAAGTGTAATGCATTCTAAAAGCATGATATATAACATGAAATGTTGCACTTGGCAGGTCAGACTGTGTGATGTATGACAAAGCCGGTCACAGCTCAGGAAAAGCAGACAACATCCACGGCTGATATTTCAAAGAGCGTTTGATGTAAAAACAATTCAAAGCAGCAGCGTTGTGGTAGCTTTCCAGTGTATTGTGCGCCACCATCTTAAGCTGCCTTCACATGACAGGAAATGTTCACTTTTGCTTGATATGATATAGGTGACAGAGCCTTGCAGAGGTGAAGGCAGCTAGGCGGTTTTGTTTCTATGGTAACCTCCCCTGTTTGAGTTGCTTCTTGCTACGTCACATACAGCTGTTATCTCATTGGCTTTGCTTTGAAAAGTCTGCGGCAACCGAACTTTGAGAGCAGCGATTGTAAACGTGTTTATTATTGCTGTAAAGTTGGGCATTTCAACATGGTTGTCTATGGAAATTGTCTCCCGTTGGGACTATTAGTGGACTATTGATGAACTGCAGTTTTTGCAGTGGGAATTAGAAAGACAGGGCTATATTACTAACATGAAACATCTAATCTAATTGAGTGTAACTTTAAATTTAGCTGGCACCTTGACAATATCTGAAGTCATTAGTTGGAGAATTTGGAGGCACGAGGAGAGAAGGATAGTAAACTAATGAGCAGTCATTATGGAAGGTAGCTACCTAAAGTATATACTCCCATTTTAATGTCCACAAAGTTTTTATTCTGTATGTGAAATAAGTCTCTGTTACTTTTTCTCTGAGTCAGTACCATCAGATACTGTTTTGTATCTAGAATACCGGATGTTGAAACGGATTCTTTCTGCTGCTCAGGCTGGCTGCTGCACTTGATAAGATGAATGTACAGTGATTACTTCTTGAGCAGTATTTATTTTTGTTCCACCTTGAGGTTTCTCATATTTCCTTCCTGCACTGATCAGTCACCATAATAACGTGTGTGCGTGGACCTACTATGCTCATATCTATGCTGCCCTTCAAACCAACACACACACACACACCGCTGTCCACTTCTTGGCTATATCATAAGACATTAATTGATTGTGATGGTTGTGAAGGTCCTACTGAGTGACAGTCAATAACACATTAAATACAGAGGAGTGCTGTCACCAGCCATTTACACCAAAAGCAGACCAGCGTACGCACACATACAGTTCACTCTCGTACATAGATAAACACGGCCACAAACACACATGTACACATACTTGCCAATCAAATGGCAATATCGCAGAGGGACTTAGAGAGCAGGCAATGCAAGAAACATTTCAAATCCCGTTGTGCCCCGCAGGCCTGTGAGGCTGCAGTGCTCTGTACTGTACATCTCCCTTTAGACTGCATCACTAAATATTTCAAAGGCACTGGTTGTCCAGATCTGCTTATTTACCCTGCTGCAAAAATACCAAACAAACGTGGTGTTATATTTTTGGAGCCGCAATGTTTGTGGTATACAAACTATGTGGAGTGTCATGATACTTGATTACAACTGAATTAAAAATGCATGTTTAAATCCAAAGAATTAAAAAAACAAAAAACTGCTACTGTTCCCTGTAGCTCTTGAGACAGCGGGGTACTTCAGATCTTTCCTTTGTGGTGTCATTTCATATTATTCATGGATTCCCCCTTCCTCCATGTGGATCTTTTTCATTCCTCCCTTGGCCCCTTGCCCAACCCATCTTCGTATCCCTCCATTCTCTTCTCCTCCTATCTCTTTGACTCCACTTTCTGCACCCTTTCCCCATCCTCTCCTGCCTCACAGTATTCACATGGCATCAGTAGAGCTGTAGTGGTTCAATGGTTTGTACACCAATCAAACAGGACACTAAAGACTCATCAACACACAATTTCCAAACACGCTCATGATGAAATACTTCTCTGAGTTCTCCCAATGGACATGTTGACTTGACAGTGCAACATTGAACGTCACATAGAATATCATTATATGTGAGAAGACATACTGTAATAGACTCAATATAAAGAGACAGTGCAGTGCTGTCGAGATGGCGCGGAGACGGAAGGAAGAAGAAAGCAAGGAGGAAGGAGAGAGATAAAGGAAAGACACAAAAAAGATGACTTTGTGCTCAAAGATAACAGTGACAGTAAAGGTACCACATGATGAAACGAGAGAGGAGAAAGAGAGATCATAGAGAAATGAAAGAAAAGAAAGAGATGGAGAGTGAGAACGAGCGACGGCCTGACAGTTTTCGAAGATGACAGGCTCCATGGACGAATACAAGCAGTACATATGTTGCCTGAGGATGCGTGTGTAGAGTCAGAGGAGACAGCACTTGGGAACACCAGCACACCCAGGGCAAGGAGACCTTTTGCCTGGTCCAGAGTCCTTATGTAAATGCAGATCACAGCTTCTCAGTGTTTTAGGGTGATGAATAATCCAGAAAATGCAGATGAGGAGAGTGTTTGCACTGTAAATTCTTGCTGCTGGAAGGCGGCGAATAAGCACAGTCTCAAGCCTTGAAAATGAAAGGAGCGAGCCCGAGAAGAGCAAAGTTGTAATGTAAGCAGGTAAGTCTAAACAAGCGTGTGCAGCCATTACCCTATCATGGAAATCAATGTGTGGCCTTTGACACCGACTGTGCATACTTCAGTTACACTCCCTGCGTTGTAGGTGGAATGTGCTGCTGTGTTTCAGACATGGTTCATTTTCTCCATCTCTCATGCGCTTGTTGCTTGCTGACACATTCACAGAGGTCTGTGCTCCCAGGCCTTTCTCTTCATTATTTTTCCTTGAGTAATGCAGAGTGAGGCCTCTTTTGGTCACAGTGCCTGGCTTTGATAATTGTAGGCATAAATTAAAACATTTTCTCAAATAACATCCTATACGGAGCTCCACCGTGACCTTTACTTCCGAATAAAATATTTAGCTGGAGCGGCGAAGCTAATTAGAGAAGGCCTTGTGGTCAGGTGGCAAGATCTGACAGTCTGTGACTCTGCCCAGCAGTTAACGGCATAGCTCTTCATGTGAGAGATAGGTGGCAATGAATCAAACAGAATAAGAATCGCTCAAACTTTTCTCCTACAATTGTGAGGGCTGTTGTGCTTTAGTGTCACATATTTAGCGGGCCTTTAAACAACCTCAAAGCCTCCATACCGACACGTCACATCTTTTGTATTTAACAAGCGGTCAGCCTACATTTGGAGGTATTTACTTACCATCAACATCTATCTTAATATTGCAGATGTTAGTGGTTAGAACAGCAGAAACTCCCAGCAGATTAAGTGGTCTCAGTGTGTAATAGCTACAGTTTTCATTTCTCAGTATCCACTACTAGGCCCGTCACTGTGCTGTCAGGATCCAAACCTGTCAGACCCAACAGGCAAACTTGTAATACGGACGTTTTCAGACAGTAATTACTGTTTCAGACGTATGCCTGAATGTGCCGTGCCGCAAGCCGATTCCCCAGGAGAAAAAGGTACTTAATTCAACAAGCGGTAATGAGACTGCGATTGGCAGTGGTTTTGGTCCTTTGTTGTGGTGTTAAAGCCGATACCACTCATCCAACAAATGAAGTTGGCACACTGTGAAAGCACACCCCTTTGATCTGCACTCAGGCATCCATCTCTTAAACTGTATCCAGCCGCTGCCTTCCCCAATATGAGGCCAGCAGGTATAGCAACAGAGCACCGATGGCCCCATTTCTCAATTTTCCATACAATCCTGCATAAAGAGCACCAGATGCTCCCCACAGCTCTTTCTGTCATTGATGAATTGTAGTACTCTACCTTTACTCCTCACAATATAGTGGATGGTGTGTCAGTGGGTCTCCTGGAAGGATCCGATTATTCTTGGGTATTTCCCATCTCTGTCAAGTCTGACTGTTGTCTTCTTTCTCTACCGCTCCATCCGGATACTATGGTACCTTTAAGTTGGTCTAAAAAAGTCTCTCCATCTTGACCCATACTTGTCTCACCATCTCTGCTCATTGTCCTTTCTCCTCCTCATTCCTCTCTCCTCTCTCTTACTCAGGAGAAAACCTCCACACTTGGGCTAATGATCACATCACAGACTCACTTCTCTGCACTCGCTAGCTCCCAATTATAGTCAAGAGTTGGCTTCTTTAAAATAAAGATCCTCATCCTGCTACTGAGGGCACTTCATCTCCTGCTGACTTCATTACCCAAGGTTCTCTGTTTGTCTGTTCATTCTCCAGTCTTTCCACCCCATCAGCCTCTCGTCCATTCCGCTCATCTTTTCTTTCATGTCTAGTTCTTTCTTGTTGTTTGTTTGTTTGTTTCTTCTGCTCTTTAATGGACCAAACTTTTCCTAAAAACTATAAAAAAGTCTTGATCCAAACTTTGCCCTCTTCATGAAGTGATGCCAAGCACAGGAGCCGACTCGCTCGAATTTTGTTGAAGTAGTCAGCTGCAACGAAAGTAATTCTTCATGCTGAACAGAAGAAAAATTATTTCTTTTGAAATTCTTTTTTTTTTTGCTTTTTACCATCGACGGTTCATCAAATGGAACAGGTTTTACTGACGTGATGTGATGAAAAAATTTGCGAACCAGAGCATGGCCACAGCTGGGAGCAGAGAAATTTGGAAAAAAGTAACAACCTTTTTATTTTGACGCTTTTTAGTTTAATCATTGTTGTCAGGACTTTATGTTGAAGCGCATCATATTGTGTGGACTGTTGCGAAAGACTCACCAGCATATTTCTCTCAGCCTCTGCAGCTATAAAAGAAAATTAGGCTCTTTCAGACAGAGGTTGAAAATAATGAGTCAATCTGGGCATTAGCATGGAGATAGAAGGCAGTTGCCCCCAGCACACTACAGGAGGCAAACACTTTCAAATTAAAGATTCAAGAGAAAACATTTGCACACAAAAAACGTCAGAATTTACTGAAACGAAGACATATATATATATATATTCTGGATGACGGGCAAACGCACTTTCCCCTCTTGTGCATTAACCTCCAAGAGTCCTCAGCGACAGATGTGATACGTTTGAGAGTTAAAAAGTGTTGCACATGTCTTCCTTGAATACTAAACTAGCTTTCACTTGATATTTGTGAAAGCTGAATGCAGAAGCCATGTTTTTTCCAACCACAGTGATGCAACAAAGTTTAGAGAAAAAGACAAACAGATTTTATAAAAAAGGTCCCCATTCTTAGCTTTTTTATGTATTAGTTAACATGAGGTGCATGTATGCTGGTATATGCATTACGATTTTATTACATTAACGCGTTTACCTGTTAAACCTTTTGGGGAAAAATCATATTCACTTTCTTGCAAAGAGTTAGTTGAGAAGATCAATGCTACTCTCACACCGTTCTTTAGAGGTGAGCTGGATCCAGGAGACAGTTAGCTTAGCTTAGCATAAAGACTGAAAACAGGGGGAAACAGCTAGCCTGGCTCTGTCAAAAGGTAACAAAATCCCCCTATCAGCACCTCTCAAGCTCACTAATTATTACGTTTTATCTTTTATGTCTAATTGTACAATTATTGAGTGTCGTTGTCACAGTGAGGTTGCCAGGCAGCTGAGTCGCTAGGAAACACGTAACCGTAGTAAAATCACATATTTTTATACTTTGGCTTTTTCACGGATTGATCAAAAGAGATGTAACATTTTAATCAGTGAACTTTGGAGCTACTAGAAAGAGGATTTTGTTGCCTTTGGACAGAGCTAAGCTAGCTGTTAACCCCTGTTTCCTGTCTTCTAAGTGCTGACTGTATATTAATGTTGTACAGACGATCACGAGTGATGTATCAATCTTCTAACTCTTAGCAAGAACGCAAATAAGCATACTTATTCTAAAATACTATAAAATGTCAAACAATTCCTTTAAATACACACAAGTGTCCTGCTCTGTTAGTTGTAGCAGGCATATAGGTATCTATATAATGTATTTGTTTGTATATTTATTTAGCATGTGAAAGAATCCAAAATAAACAAACAAGGTTCACCTCCTTGCCTCCAGTTATGTGAACTGAGCTGACAAAGGTGAGGAAGGGATGATAACTAAAAGTCCTGTTATATGAGGTGAGTGCCTCTGCGGTATTGTTCCCACATGGAGCTGATTAAACCAGCAGTGAAACCTCTGAAGGGAGGCAATGCTCCAATCCGCAGCTAAATCTAGCCAGTAAAGTCAGTCACATGCCACACTGCTGCTGCCATTAACATCAGCATAGTGCATGAAGTTGGGTTGTTTATGTTCTGCAGTCTTTTATGGTTTTATTTATATCAGCTGTTTATCTGAAGACCAGGCTTACTGCTCTATCATGAGGTTCAACTCAATGATTAAAGCTTCCCTTGCTTCAGCCAGGAGGCTGCCATAGCTATCTATCTATCTGTCTATCTATCTATCTATCTATCTATCTATCTATCTATCTATCTATCTATCTATCTATCTGTCTGTCTGTCTGTCTGTCTGTCTGTCTGTCTGTCTATCTATCTATCTATCTATCCATCCATCCATCCATCCATCTATCTATCTATCTCTCTATCTACAACTATTTGTGGGTAACAAACAGTTACATAAAATATGCAACACTGTAGGTGAGCAATAAAAAAAAACAGGCAAGTACAAAAAATGGCAAAAACAAGTATTGATTTTAGATTCAATCAAACTGTAAACAGCTACTTTTCCATTTGGCCTGTGCATTGTGTGTAATCACTCCAAACACACCCAGGGAAAAGCTTTTTCAATTTAAAATCAGTCTGCAATCAGTTCCAACAGGGAAGAGGAAACAAGAAAACTTCCAAACAAATTCATACACATTCAAACAAAGACTCTTTGTACTGAGCCATGAGCTGCCATAAGACTAACAAGATTGTTTGAGAATGCACAGACAACTCCACAGTGCCCCCTCATACTGTCAACATGCTGCTCGGCTTGGCAGCTCCAGCGACGATTGACCTTGAGCCTCACAATTACCAAACTGTTTCTGTTCCCTCCCTCCTAACTAAACTCTGTCTCCCTGTTCTGACGAAGCCACAAATGGCATCAGATCCTTTTCATGGACAAAGCAACTGCGATGAAACCAGAGCCGATAAGATTTTAACATTTCCAGCATAAATTATTTACCTTACAGCTCCTCCTCTTCCTACATTCAAGACATCTCTGCCTCTCGCTTCATCCTACGTCCCCCGAGCTGCTGCGCTGTAAGCATCTGATAAAGTGTAACAATGGAACTAGATGGAAAGTTGCCATGAACACTGTAAAGCTCCACTCAACCGTAATGAGCAAAGTTCAGTCACACGTTGCGCAGGAAATAGCACAATTGAACAGGCTTATGAAATAAACATAAATCCGGCCAGCAGAAAGCAGCTACTTTTTTGTGTTGACATTAGCTCCATCTTTCCTCCATAATCGCATCCAAAATGCATAATTACTTTGCCTCAGCATACAAGATAAATCAGTATCTGTTAAAGTAGGAAAAAGTTAAGGTGCTTTCCAGTCAATCTCGCAGGCGGGCGGAGGTTTTCCTTGTAATTAATTGAGTTGTTTTTTTTAAAAAACGATATTCACTGTACCGTCAACATCTTGCAGTTTAGTCTCATTTGTCTCAATCCATTTAATAGATGCCAAGATACACCGGATAAGCAAAAAGTTTTGTAAATATCTGTTTGTGGCATTAAATGAAAAGTCACCAAAGCCATTAGGAATCATCCTCAGGGAACCATGAATGTCTGCACCAAAGTTAAATGACAGTCCATGCAATTGTTGTTAAGATATTCAGTCCGGCCCAAAGTTGTTGGCAGACTGGCTGGCCAGCTGACATTTCCATGTCTAGAGCCATGCCACCGGCAGCATGCACTTTGTATACATGTCATACACTTTTCTGAAACACCTGGGCACTGTAGTACTTAGCACATGTTTTTGCTGACCATTTTAAGTCGTGGATTAATACATATTCCGTGCACTAGTCAGTGGGACAGGCTCTACATAAATGACAATAAACAACTAATGAGTATGTTACAATACCCAGTGCAATGATGTGGCTCACTGATGTGTTTTTAATAGTTTTTGGACAACAATGGAGCTCTATGGCACAGAGGAATAAACTCTACCAGTTTCTGAATGCACACCTCCTGTTAATAGCATCAATTCATTGTTTGTTTTGACTTTTTTGTGTGGATGTGCTTACAATAACAAAAATTTAAGAATTTTGCTAGACGTATCCTTCAAATACCCACAATCTCCCTGGAGGAAAGCTGCTAGTGCATCTCTCATATCCGGATATCTCTTCCTGTTCTTTATCTCTTTTCCCCTATTCCTCATCTCTCCTTAACTCCTCTCTGTGGTACCTCGGCTGTCACCATCCTCTTCCAAACTGGCAGCCGTGCCAAAACTTCAACACAGTGTGTCAGGTTCTTGAGCGAGTGCCAGCCAGGAATTGAGCCTCAGTGTCGTTAGCATAGGATGTCACACATGCTTATTTGGTGCTAACCAGTGGTAACATCATACATTCTTTAAAGGATGAGGTGAACTTTAAAGCGATGACTGCCAGTCCATAAAATATGATTCACTTTCAAGATTAGTCAGTGTTTGAACTATGTTGTGTGTGCTTGTGTTGTGAGAGCAGTGTCACAGTAGTGTCCTCCTCTTGCCAGGTCTGTGCCTTTCACGGCTCACCTCAAGTCGGCATCCGCTCACCAGCGGTGGCTCTGTGGCTTGGCCAGGCTGAGAGAGGAGCCTATGTGTCTAGAAGGTACAATATGTCTCACCAAGTCCTGTTTACCATGAGAATAAAAAAGAATTCCATTCCTGAAGTGATTCCACCCCCTGACATTAGGATTAGATGCAATATTGTGGATCTCTCGACTGGAAGAAATCCTTGGTGGATTTAAAAAAAAAAAAATTTATTGACATGACACGAGGGTGAAGCCGGTTTGTAAAATAGCATGAACTGAGCACCATCATCTAAGTTGCTGTGATTTATTTAGCATGCTGCCAACACACCCTCATCAACTCAAGTTAATAGAGGCCATATCAGGCAGCACCAGGCTGCAATGTTGCCTTATGGCAGTCAGCAGTTAGATGTGTCTGTGCCTCCCACAACAAGCCTAGGAACTATGCAAGTGTGTGTGTGTGTGTGTGTGTGCGTGCATACGTGCATGCGTGTGCATGTACTGTATCGGAGTATGCATCCTAGTGGGTGTATGTTTATGTGCGAATCAGTAGGAAAGTCTAAACTGTGTTTTTGCTATCTGCTTGAGAACAGATGTCACCACGAGAGCACAAATGCGAGAGAAAGCCATTCTTTGCAAAGGCAGCTTCACACAGAGAAAACTTCCACACAGAGGTTTTATCACTAAACTCTGATATTTCATCCATTGTGAGAATTTTGAGTGTTGTAATTTAGCTTTTTGCCTGTGTTGCTTACTCATGCTTCATTTACTTGTTTCTTACATATCACAAAATGCATTTTGTTTTGATTGTTTGCAGTAAGGAAAAAACTGAATTCAAAACATAATAAATCTGGCAGTTGTGTGGCTTTTGCGGGGGGTTTAGGGCGCAGAGATGTGTGGCTGTTCATCTGCTCCAGTGGATTTCTCCCTGAATGATTACTGAATATGAATGCAAAATATTGAAAAAGATATGTAAGTGTTTAATTCAGTGGATATTAAAGCTTGTCACTAAACATTTGTTTACCTTTGGATACCTCTACAATATGTCAGGGTTTGCTAATTACCCCCAGGAAGTACCAACATCCACAAAACAATGTTCCCACTTATCACCTGAAGAAGAAATGTTCAGATCCTTTACTTACATTAATATAGCATTATCACAACGTAAATATCACAATTTAATGTAAAAGCAGGGAAGTATTAGGAAAGCAACTCTACTCATGTAAAAGTACTTATTCTTAAATATTTGGTGTATAGTTGAGAAAAAGTATAAGAACATGGAAATACCCAATATAAAATACTAATAAAGTACCTTGTTGAGTACAGCAATGTTTTTCCTACAGTGCCTACAGTCTTTATCACTACCGTATTACAATGTCAAATGGATACAGTTTAAAGGTAATAACCTGCTCGGCAAATCTCACTAAAAGGCCCTGACAGTGATCGCCAACTTTTTGTCTTCCTGTAATGAGAACAAGGTGCTCTATTGATTATACCGTGTCGTGTTACCATATATTATCTTTAACAAAAAACCTTGTTTAAATCTCACCAGTGTGAATTAATACAGCGAGGAGAAGTAAAACCACTGAACATTTCAAATGTTGATTACACTGGCAGGAATTTATATCATAAAACCATCCATGAGTTAGAAAGAAAATTGAGGATTACAGTTAACACACATAACTCTCGCTCTAAAATGATCAGATTTGGAATGTGTGGAAGGTATGTGTATAGGTTGTGTTGGATACATACCAACCTACAGGTTGATATAAATCTCAAGGATGTTATGAGGAATTTGTGGTACATTGTTTCTCGAAGATGGTCCTCATGGGCACAGAATACCACCGATTTTCTTTCCTTACAGCTAGTTAATTGCATTCACAAATGACCCCATGTGTAAACTGGATCCTGTTTACATGGCAGCAAGAATGAAAACCATGCAGAGCTCTGGGGACAGAGATGTCAGTTATTGAATAATGACAAGAGGTCATATTCCTGTTCTTATTTTCTCATTTTTACAAGGACAATAAAAAAAAAAAAAGTAATACATTTTTGCTGATATCCATCAGTTATGATCAGCCTTAATATTACAAGATATTATAAAAATGCTTGTTTAATGTTTTATTGTTTGCATTTTCAAAAACGGTCCTACCTTGTTGTACAATGTGCTTTGGCAATACTGTGTTTTAGTATGCTCATGCCAATAAAGCCTCGTTGGATTTGAATTTGAGAGAGAGAGAGAGAGAGAGAGGGAGAGAGGGAGAGAGAGAGAGACAGAGAGATAAGTGTATGGCTCCAAATGTAGTGTTCGCCACAGTCCACCTACTTCTTTGATTTCCCACTCCGTTGCCATTTTCCACGTCATGCACTAATGCACTAAGTCAATCACAGGCCCTAACATGAATGTGTGCTCAATTATTCGAAGACTATTTCTCTCTCAAATCTCGTCCACTCCACCATCAGTGGATGAAATACTTTAGATCAGCTCTTGGCGCAAATTGGCACGTTGTACCGAAAATGTGCAGCAAACATAAGGTGATATAAGGTCTCCCCCATGACGGTGACCGTAAAGGAAATATACGTTCCTGCCAGGGTTTAAACAGATGTAACCCCGCCTTGATTTTCCACAGTTCTTTACAGTCGCCGCTTCTTCGCCTTCCTCCTTCAGTACAGAAGGTAACTCCGTGCGTAAAGCTCCTGGACAGCACGGACAGCGTACAGTTTCAACCTACTTCACTGAAGAACGAGACGGAAGAAAATCATTCCTCGAGGTTTCGGTTGAACGACCGGGAAACAGTTAATGATTTAAAGCAGTTTTATTTATTTATTATTTGTATGCAGCCTATTTTTTGACTCTCGGCACCAGTGCAGTTTTCCCCAACATACTGTACTGATGCCTCGCACCCGAGCCGCTGCAGCGACTCGGTTACATTTTAAAGAGTAAACAATGTGCAAAGCAAATGAAGGATACAGTAGGAGCTAACTGTGGGTGCGCTTGGATTTAACAGCCGGTGCCGATAAAAACAAATATTTAAACTTATGGCGTGAAGGTAAGACATTTTTTTTATTCTGTGTAATGTACCAAACTTGCATAAAACAAGATCATCTATAGCTCCGATTGATCAATATATGTAAAGCATTTCCATCCAGCAGAGTTCAGTGGTCCAGCCTGCCTCCTTAGAGATTCGGGGTGATACCAAGTGATTTATTGGGTGTGATGCCTAAGATATTAACTTTCAAGGTGAATTTGCTGTTCCGAGAATAATTTGGCTTCATCCAAACGCGCTTTGTTTGTCCATTTGCAAACGAACACTTTGAGTCCGTGTCTGTAAAGTGAGTGATTGTGAGCGCGTAAGCGCACTAACAGTGTATGTGTCACACACGCATTATAGGGATGATTTATTTGTGTAGCAGGTCGGTTGTTTACATTATTGATCCGGGTTGGTCTTTGGTGTCAAACAACTGGAAGCAAACATTTGCTCTCCACCGTGATACAGACCAGGAAAAGTGTTCGAAGTGAGCTGTAGTTAAATTCTTGAGACGTGTCATTGTGTCTGTGTCATGCTGTCCTTTACAGTCCACGGAGCGCAGATTTCAGATCTGTTTGTGCCTTCCAGTTTGTAATTAGTGTGGGTTCTCCAGTGGCAGCGCGTCCACGATACAGCGCTTGGTGCAGGGCAGGTGACTGCAGGCTGCACAACCCGTCCTGTATCCTATCAACCCTCCTGAGCAGCTTTAACAAGTTAACAACTGCAGGAAATATAAATGAGTTGAAAAGAACTGGGTTGTTTATCTGCAGCTTTCTGATACACCTGTGTGGGCTAACAGCACATCAGTCATACTACTGTCACAGAGTTTAGACTGGCCTTTGTGCGATTTATGTCTTTTAATTGTCTATGTAAAGCCTATGTTGCTGCATGGTTTTATTTCTGTTGAGCTATAAGTTTTGTTGTGTGTTTTTTTTCTTGGTATAATTATGAATATATGCTTAGTTTGCCATTTTCCAAATAACATCTGGCCGAGAATGGTGATCATGATGATGCAGATATTGATGTTCAGCTATAGTCACCTTTTAAGGAGTCAGTGAGTAAAGGCAAAAAGGGAAAACAGGGGAAAAATTAGATTCTGTGCTACTGCAAAAATATTAGCAAACCCTCCGTAATAAAGATAGCTTATATAAAAAACTGCTTTGACATGTAGTCAGCAGCTGTGCTGTAAGTCAGCAGGTATGGATATGTGGATAGCTCAACCCTGGTCATAACATCCAGTTCCCAGATTGGTGCTGTCACCGAAAAGGACACTGGCAGGTTTTATTTGACAAGGACAGTTGGTTATGTCAACTCCACTTGGCCAGAATTAACAATTTGAATGCTTTCTTGATAGAGGAAAGTGAACAGCTAATCCCAAGTGAAAGCATCTTTCAAATACCAAGATATCTCCGGAGACTCGATGTTGTGTCAATTTGCTGTCTGTCCAGTGGCAGTTTCCAGACACATTGTTCATCCATATGGATTCTACATCTTCCTGTCTCTGATCTGTCACACCTTGTGAGGAAAACAGCGTCGTCGGAGCTGCCTGATGCCGCGCTTGTCAAGTCCAGTTGTTTGACACAGACAGCTTCATTGAATCAAATCTCCTGGCTGCTTCCAGAGAACTGTCACTTTAAAAAAAATATATATATTTATCTCATAATTAATTACTTGGATTAATATCAGGAAAGCAGGAACGGGACTTTGCGATTGCTTTACATTGTGAGAGATTGGCTGAGATGAGGATATTTCCATCAAGCTGGTATACAGTCTTTAAGTGGACAAGGCACATTATTAACACAATACTTAAGTGGTTTAAAGCCAAATCACTTGATGCAGCTGGTCAGTCAATAGAGACATTTAAATTCAGCACACTGCTCCCAAGAGAGATGACATGTAGTCAACAAAAAACAACACCGTGCCCCGGCCTATTCCTTTAATTAAATTAAATTACAAACCCAAACAAGTGTTGTTTGTTTACAGGTTTCTAGCACCCAAATGTGATCCTATCTGTGAAATCACAACCTCATTTGTTAAAGAGACACTCTCCATATGTGCTGCAGGGGTGAAGCCATCACAATAAAGTACCAAATTGTTTAAAATTCAAGCATTAGTTTCAGTTTTACAAGATGCTACAAAAAGCCACATAATGTACAAACTTAACAGTTTTTTCTATCTTTAACGCTGTCCCCTGTAGAGGCAGCAGTGGGGCATTACCCATTTAGGAGAGTAAAGTACATGTTTAATAATGAAGTCCTAAAAGCCTTAAGACAAGTTAATGATTCTAAAATGTATTTTTGCATACTTTGATACTTAAATGATTATTCGTGATGCTTTTTATTAAAGATAGATCATAGAAATGTCAAGGTCCACTTACACCTTCTGATCATGAAGCATAAAAAAACACAGATCATACCCAGAATGTTAAAAAGTAGTGGATGTTTCCTTAGTTATATCAATGTAAGCAGAAAAGCAATGAAAAGCTTAAAGGGAACATTTTTTGAACCAGAATAAACAAAAAAGAAAAAGGCTAAGGAATGGGCAAGACAGCTTGAGTGACCTTTGCGTGTGGTTCTGTCTGAAACGTAAGTGAGCTAAGATGAAATATAAATAGTTTTCCTTTTCAGCAGAACCTAAAGCACTAACTGGCCTCTAAATAACAAGCAGTGTGAACATACAGTAGACTCCTCTAACCGGCTGTGGAATTATTTTATAGCTCAGTAATATTGCATAATGCTCACGTAGTTTCAAAACACCAGTGCATCTCCTCCTGTATGTCTTACAGTATGTGCGCGTTTTGACCAGTTAATGATTTAATTTTATTGAATCTCTGTGATTGTATCTGACTGGCCTACATTCTCTCTCTCCTGAAACCTATTCCCCAGCATGTCAAATACGTCAACACTCCAGGGACCAGCACCGTCACTGAATGGATGGATGAGCCAATTAGGTCATAAAGCCAATAAGAAATCCATCGGGATCCAATAATGCTCCATGTTACAGTTGTATGCTGAGGAAGTTATGTTGGCATCTTGTTCTGTCTGCACATTAACGGTGTGTTCATGATATATGTATTGATCCAAATTCTGTATACAAACAGTATGGTGAATTGTGTTTGAGCAATAAGCGTAACCTTAAATGAGTATGTGGGGCTAGTATTGTGTTGCAATGAGTGTGCTCTTTTTGCTTTTGTGTTTCACTGAATATTCATTGCCAAGACTATTTATTCATGCCATCATACATTTTTTTATTTTTGAGTGCCTGCAGTATTGCCTACATGGTGAGGTGTACTCGCACAGCACTGTATTATTTGCGTTGCAAGTGCAGTTAATTTGAATATCACTAACACCTTCACAAATTCATCTTTATATTTAGAATGCATGCACATGCGAATACACAGCGTTGCTTAAGTGGCTGCATTGCCGTTAAACGCAGACCAAAATAACTTATACACACCTTAACGCTCTGCTAGACAGAAATGCACCATCACACGTTTTTAATTTAAAAAAAAATAGACCATTTGTCTTGGTCTTTTGAGGCATGAGCCACAGCCAGTCAAAACTCAGGGTGTGCAGAAAGAACAGTGAACGTCTCCGTGACTCTCTATCTCACTGATCCGCTGTTGAGCTAGACACACACACAATATATCCACTGAGAGGTGTGAAAGTGCTTTAGATACAGTTAGGCGGCATTGTCAGACGATATCAGACACACTCTTGAGCAGCCACATACGTGTGCATTAATGCATGTGTGCATTGCATACAGACACACAAGGAATATCATTTGACAGGAAATGTCCTAATTGGTTGTGGCTCTCGTAGAGCTTGATAAAATATCAGAGGCAAATGGCTTAAAAACTACCTTGAGGCCCACAGGGGAGTCCTTTGAATGTTCCAGCCAACGATCTGGACCAATGGGATGACAGACAATGTGCAGCAATTGACAGGGTGACTATTAGTGGAGAGGGAACGCAGTGAAGATTAATAGCAAAAGTAAAAAGAAAGAACAGAATTTCCCTGGGGAAATGAAATTTCTTTCCAATTATTTGAATGTCTAGTGCGTTTGGTCTGAACACCCCGAAAATGGGGATGTGGGGTCCACTCAAGAGTGTCCTCCTGTAAACTTTAAATTAGTAGCACTAATTCCAGATCATTCCAACTCCAGCAGATGGTGCCTGACACACACAGTGTGTGCAAAGGAAACATATTTACATGGCTCACTCACAAGCTTTTCTTTTGGCCCTGAATCTCAGCCTTTAAAAGGACAAACAATTAAAAAGGTGAAAGTGAAATGGAGTGGGGTGATGTGTCAGATTCAAGCCTGGCATGACACGACTCATGCATCACTTTGAACCATTCTTTTTCAACCTCTTGTGTCAAGTGCCAAATGAAAGCTGGGGTTGTACTAAACAGCTTTTCAGTGGCAGCTTCCTTGACATTTTCCTCAAGAGTCTGGGAGTCTTTTGTTTGGTGAACAAAGCAAGCATAGATCCTCCTGTCTGTATGACCTTTTGGTCTTGGCTTTGATAAATTATTGTCCTATACAATACTTTCTTAGCAACTGCTAATCTCTGAAAATAGCAAAGCCTACGGACACTACAGCTTTGAAATAATCGGCAGTATGGTTTTCAATAGATTAGTGAGCAATAACAAGGTGATTAATCATTTCTGTTTGTATATTTCTGACTGTTATTGTAATACTGTGCTTACAATGTTCGGGAAACATAAAAATAAAGTACACAGTATCTTGTTTTTCCCAGAAGGAGGTGACACGATACCGGATCCAGCTCTTTGAGTCGGAATCGGACTGATATCCGATTACGAATATCACTATCGTCATGAGTCCTTCTCTAATTTAATGATACTAGTGCAGTGCCTGGAGCCTGGCCCTTTCGGAGCAGCCCTATTGCTTGGCTGCCAAAAGTGCAGCGTGCACAAGAACTGCTCATTGCTCATCAACTCTGCGGAGTTAAAGAAGAGTCCAGTTGTAACCTTAGTATATCCAGCATCCAGCAGCGATAGTGAACTGCAGTCAATGAGGTAGGACCTGTAAAGGTCCACTGCAGATGACATGCTCGACTCAGTCCGTGGAGGCCTTAAGCCCCGCCCCCGCTGCTGTACAGCGCGCTTTTGCTTGTTTGTACAAAGTGTAATAATATTGACCGCGTCGCTTGACACTGCACGTCTTCGGGTCTCCCCCGATTCCCCCGATGCCGCGCCAAGTGTGAAGTAGATCAGATGAAGGACATACCCCCACAGACAGACAGTCAGAGATTCCGTGCTTTATTTTTAGATAGATTACAATTGGCTCATTCAATACCAATCACTTGAGCATTTTAGAGAAAGCGCCCACTTAATAGACCCTGGATAGGTTTTCCTCTCTTGTGCACATCAGCGATCACAGAGCAGCTTGAAAGCAAATACAAAAAAAACCTCATCTTTCATATACCTGGTAAAAGTGACAACCGTAAGACAACATTGCGGTTTCTGTTGTCACTACTAATCCATCTGGCCATGTGACCTTTTTGCAGACTCACTTGTTGCATCTCATCCTACTGTGGTCTGTTGATTTTTTGGTTGCAGAAATGGTAGAAACAGCTGCTGAAAATATGGTTTTGACAAGTTGAGTTACATGTGTCCTCCAAATCTCATTTTTAATCAGCAAAAGGGTGACATTTTTTCAAAAGTCTCATTAGCTTGTAGTATGTTATAACAGCATATACATATAAATGCATTTATATGTGCAAAATAGTGAAACCAATGCAGATACTGACGAGAACTTTTGTACTTTCATGGAAGGGGGAGATTTGTACACAATGGGAAGTAAATCACCAGTGCAATGTGGGTGTCTGCTGTTATTACAGGCTGCCACTAATCGAAACTCACTTATCGCTGAATTTTGTTTGGGTCGTACTCTACCTCTCCCTTGGAATTCCGCCTCGTATGTCAATTAATTATAGCAGATAACTTTTTTGCAAATATTTCAGTAATGCACTGGCCACAGTTTAATTAAACGACAAGAAAAGATAATGATGCAACGTTTTCACCTAGTGTTTGTGGAGCCTGAGGGCTAGGACGTTTGGTCAATTAACAGATAATCTCTTCTTTCACAGTGGGTGATGACAATGCGCTGGTGTGGTCTCAATCTAGCAGCAAATGAGTTACAACCGACTTTGTCTCTGTGTCAAACTCAATGTATTTACAGAAAGACACCTGTATGGCATAATTGCACATTGATCTGCTAATCACTAGTGCAAAGAATCTGCCTGCTTCACTGCATCGCCAGTCACGCCTCAGCCACCAGCACCATCCAGGCCAGTGTGGGGATATGCAGGATTATGAACTCCCTGAGATGACAGTAAAGTAAACTAAGCCATGGATCGGACAGGAAAAACCCAGTTAACTGCACCTATTTTTATTGTAAACAACACACTTGTTGCAGACAGGTACAGTGGGGCCTCCAGTACCACTTGATTTACTCCGGGCTTACAAGCCTCTGTTGAGCAGGCAACGTGTATCAGGTTGAGTAGGGATGCTGTGTGTGGATGTTTGTGTACACACCTGCATCGGTTCCTACGTGTGTATCGTGTGTTTCTTTGGCTTGTAATGGAAAAGCAGCCGGGTGTGTGTGTGTGTGTGTGTGTGTGCATGGGAAGTATGCGGCCTCACAAGAGACACAAGCGGTTGTTAGGCTGGAGCTTCCCCACAACCTAATGAGGTCGATGGAGGCTTGTTACCAACCTCCCTGTCCTGTCCTTGGGTGGAGTGGGTGGATGCTTTACTGTCTTTACCATTACGGCTAGATTTGAGTAGGTAATGGCTGAAATCATCACACAAATAACCTTTATGTCGTACTGTATCAATGACATCATAACATTGATACATAGCTGGAATGTGTACCCAGAGGGCTTTTGTCTTTGCGGACGATGTATCAGTACCTTTTATTTAGCCCTTTTAGTCTGTCTTCCTTTTTCTCAATGTGACTTGTCTTGAGGCTTCCTGGATGTTCTCTAATGTTTCATTTGTTTTCACCTCTTTCTGACAGCATCTCCACATTGAAAAGTCCCTTGACAGTGTTAAAATACGCACTCTGAGTGTCATTTCCAGTGATACAGGTCATTGCATACGTCAGTCAAATAAATTACTGAATGGTCCCTTTTATACTTTTTTATCAAGTCAAGTCAGGTAGCTCAGCATCCTGACACAAGAAACTGCTGTGTGTTCTTCTTTTTCCTCCTCTTCTTTAATTACACGCAGTGTGTTCTTCTTTTTCCTCCTCTTCTTTAATTACACGCAGTGTGTTCTTCTTTTTGCTCCTCTTCTTCAGTGAGATGCACACTGCCTGAAGAGATAGATTTGACTTTATCATCATGGTTACAAACACTTTCTTTCAAACTGAAACTCTTCAACTACTGTAGTTGTGTGATGAAGATATGAGTTTACCACTCAGAGCACAACAGAGTGTAGCTGCAAGAGTGCCTTTTTATGTTTCATATAGTAGAAAAGGAAAAATCAGCCTACAGTATATTTCTTATGAATCATTCACTATATATCCATTTTTTAGTGCCCTATCTCAGAAGAGTGCCTTACCAAACTGAATGCACCTTTACGTAAGAAATATGTTACTAGAAAAATATTTTGTAATGGTGAGTGCAGAGAGAAAGGAGGGATAATTGCAACACCAAGATAATGACACTGTAATTGCTACTCTGAATGAGCAGGTTTATTTTCAGCACACTTAAATTCATAGCAGCTACCACCTACACAGCCAGCCTGTAGAATGTGGCTTCACAATTGTGAGGAGTTGCCTCTTTTCTCATACGGCAACAAAAGGGAGCTATTTTTTGCGAGAATGGGAATTCACAAGATAATCATTGACTTTGCATCAATGATTTTGACCTGCACCTAAGAGGGGATGTGGCAGATGGAAAACTAATTAGGTTGAAGGCTATCGCAGGGTGGAATCAAACACTTTGACAGTATTG
Organism: Bovichtus diacanthus; assembly: GCA_943590825.1. NCBI lineage: Eukaryota > Metazoa > Chordata > Actinopteri > Perciformes > Bovichtidae > Bovichtus > Bovichtus diacanthus. Next base: position 9,245,962 of record CALSBV010010348.1, read on the forward strand.
ACTGAGAGGTATCAGCTTGAAGTTCTGCTTCCCCTTTGAATATGCTGATACTGGGAATTAGGAAAGGATGTAATGTTGCAAGAGCTGGAGAGGGTTAACAAAAGTAAACACCCTGTCTGCACCATTTGAACTGTATTTGCGTATTAGCTTATCGCGCAAACAATTAAATGAGAAAATCAGGTGTGAACAATTGGCAAAAAAACATTTAGAAAATAAAATTACCTTCGCATATTATCCACACATTTGATTTATTAATTGATTATTAGATGACACTTTCATTTGGATTCAGTTAGGATAATTGCTCTTTGAAACAGGTTAAAAATTTCACATTGTTATCAGTGCATTTCAAACAATGCCCACGAACATACATGGAAAAAAAGAGAGCAAGAAAATACTAATGGGATGTATCGCATTGTAGAGGGGTAATGAAGCGACGGTCGTAAATGGTGTGTTTCTGTTTTGTTGGATTCACATGTGGTGTGTGTTGTTTGTGTGTAATATGGCATTGTGTCCGTGCCTTAGTGTGTGTTAGAGGGGGTTTAACAATCACATTTCAGAGCTCTAAAATAGCAGTGATTCAATACAAACAAATTGTTGATTAAATGAGGCTTATTGTAAGATTAACAGTGCGGTTTATTGCAAGGTTTAATAAACTGATGACTGCATCGCTGCTGATTGAATGAGATTAGCACTCCACAGCAACGAGGAACAGGTTTATTAGTTTCCCCCCTTCCTGATGCCAGTTTAGAGACCATTTTAAATGTTATGGGAGATTCAACTGCAATCACAAAACAGTCGCTGTGTACGAAGCAGCCTCAGATTACAACCCAAACACAGTGCTTTATCATGTTGGGGTGCAATAATATAGTCAGGGTGAAAGCAAAATAAGAACAATTTGTGGATATATGGGGAAATTATAAAGTAATTATGGATTAACTTTTTTTTTAATTAGGAGGTGTTTACAATTACCCCCCCCCCCATGACATAACTATTGTAATCCAATATTATAACTATAAGTGTCCCATTATTACAAAATAATTACAGTATAATTTGATGTCTGTAATCTCAAACCATACCATGGCAGCGATTAAACGATAACAAAACATCACTCATATATTGAAACTGTTAATAATACAATAACAGTAAGTAATACTCACGTTTACAAATCAAAAGATTCAATCTCTGTAAGTATCATAACCTGTCTCTGCTTTTGTGAATGTTTGTGTCAGATACTGCAAGTATCGGCTATATCCACTTGGAATGAAATTCTCCACTTTATCTGATGAAAGAAAGGAAACATGCACTGGGTACAAAACAAACACCCTCACTTGTGCTTTTTATCTGTTTTTGTTAGGCAGGTGAGGCGGGGGTGCTCGCCAGTCTGCAGAGAAAAGCCTTGTCACTACTGTGGAAATCCAGGATAGCCAGATAATGCCTCTTGCTTTCATAGATCAGTGCTAGGGTCACTTGGGAATAAGAGGATGCGGTTGGATGTTAGACTGAGGCATTGTGGGTAGAAAGTGAGGTCAGGCTATTTAAGGGTTGTATCCAGGACAGGTTAACTGCTTACAATTAAGAGGTTCACCTTGTTTACTACAGCACTATACATCTGGTTTAATGATGAGAGATGCACACTGTAGCTGCTGCTCTTAATCCACCCGTTTACTGTTGTAATAAAACATTCACATAAATATGAGTATGTATGAAAGACTCCCTTGTAACAGCTCTCAGTGTGCTTGTAATATCTCAGTGTGTCTTTTTTTTATTTTTTATATATATAATATACATTGGCTGCGCTTGTGTATGTGAAAAAAAACAAAATGCTATTTTCAAAGTTATAGAGCTTCCAGTCGACACAAACTGCTTAAACTCACAACATTCTTAAATCATTGCCTCTATAATAGGGGTGTGAATACATGTATACATTGTGATCCATCAGTTTAAGACCCAGCTGTGCCCAGTGACTGCATGCAGCCTCTCAAAGATCTTATCCTGTTGGTAAAGTAGCTTTGTTTTTGTGTTTTAACTTGGATCATTTTGGCGGTGTAATTGACCTTTCGCTAAGCCCCGTCTCCCTTAGTTACTATTGCTCTGCCTGTCAAGCTTCCATTCTGGAATTGTCACAATGTCCGCCTGTGTAATCCTGCTCATTCTGCCTCTCTGTCCCTCTCTCCAGCCACATTTCCACTAGTTTAGGCCCCTTCAGCGTTATTCTTTACCTGTCCATAGGATCCAGCCGCTCCCTTCTACCCCTGCAATCACCTCATTCATCTCACCTGTGCTTCCCCGCCCATCTGCCCACCTGCACCTCATACCCTCATCAGCCCTGCAGTACTTTTAAAAGCCTATTTTCCCTAGTCAGAGCCATTAAGTCTAAGTAGCCATGTGTGCATTGCTTTCTAGCATCTGAGATCTGTTGCCTAAAAAAAAAAAAAAAACCTGTAACCTGAGACTTATAACCTGCTGGTTCGGAACCTCTGCCTGATCTTTGAATTCCCCACCTGCCCCTTTGTATTTGTTTACCTGTTTGGATTGCCTTCCTGCTTTTGCCTGCCTTGTTATTTAAGATTTTGCAATTGTCTATATTAAGTCTAGTATGTCTGAACATATAGGTTCATGGTAGAACTTGGTTTGATGGGTTAGAAGCTGGTTGTTACCTTAAATGTTGTCTGTAATGGCGGCTTGGTCAAGCAGCTTTGGCAGCAGGGCTGAAGCTCTTTTGGTTCTGCTTGAGTGAGCCTTCTTATTGTAGCTTGGTTTCTTCTTTGTATGATTTGGTTGGCTAGTGAGCCTTTATTTAGGAGAAACCTTTGGGAATGCTCCTTTGGCTGGCAATTAATTGCCTTATTCTAGCTTTGTATAACTGGTAGTTGGAAATTCAAGTTTATTTTGCAAAAAAAACAAAAAAAAACATGTTGAGCTGTTTAGATCTGTTCACAAGAGTTCACAAACTGCCCCTCTGAGGCTGCTGCTGTCATTGCAGGGTGAACGGGTGTAATTAATAACATTAATTATGCCCCTGTTCCATTCAGGTGGCCCTGGTATTATGCATGCTGGCTCAATGGAATGGCTGTGACACTATAAATAAACTTTGACCATAATTCATTTAAGCAATAGCACCTGTGTTAACACTTATGAATTTATGTAAATGTACTGTGGATTAACAGCAGTATCTTACAGTATTAATTGTAATATACTGTTAAATCATCATTTGCATTTAAATTGACAGTGAAGGAAGTCCGTTAACCGTAACTATTTTATCATAAGCAGATAAGCATATTTTCTGTCAAGCAGTGGAAATGCATGCTATAAGCCCTTTATGAAGTCCAGTCACTATCGAATGTCATACTGATAACTGTAGGCTAATAGTTCTGTGATAAAGACGGCACTGTTTATTTATCAAACTGCTCACAAACTACTACTTATTTTTAAGTGACGAGCCGTGACCGGCTATTCCTGAACGCGACTTTGGACAGCACTTTGGTTATGCGCTATGCTTATCTCCTGAAATTGGCAGTGTGAAGTATTTTGTCTGACATTTCAGATAATGTTTCATTAGGTCAGTATTTTACATTTTGACACGTCTTTGCAGCACACTGCAATGACGTGTCAAAATGGATGCTGTCAAAAGAGGCTGCTGTCTGATGAGGGAGGGTCGTTGGCTTGATTAAACTCACCCGGGCCTTCAAGGCTATCAAAGCTGACCCCAACGTCCCTCTTAGGCCTTTAGACCTGAAGCCTTACAGACTTAACTGACGTCACCTGGTAAGTGCTTGAGTGTGAGAGGCTTCAAAGACTCGTACTGGTATAAATGGGAATGGAACACCACTTTGCGGCAACATACCATGTTACCTTGACGATGCCAAATCATTATGTAGAATTATGCGTTTGGGACTTTTTATTTTACATTCTTTACTGCCTGATGCGAACGTCTTCCAGGCTTTTGCCTTGCAGAGTGGATGTAATTGTTAAATAATTAATTCAACTCGTTTTTGTCAAAATGACATCATTAAGCATTAAAATAAACTGTTGATGAATAAACCACGGTGTTTTATAGCCTAGGCTTGCATTCCTCTGATTTACTGTGTTTTTATATACAACCTCAAGTCCTTGTTAAAGAAATGCTTCACCCAAAATAAAGATCATTTGAATAGAAATTACTCATCCTGTTACCTTGAATCTTTTTTTTTTTTTTTAAAGAGAATTTTGTTTTTCTCGCATGCCTCCATGGTGAACAAGGAATCCCAAAACGGAAAAAAGTCTTGATTAATTGAAGTAAATGGGGAGGGGGGGCATGTTTTAACAACAGCAAAACTATATCAAAACATCTGTTTACAAAATGACTGTCGCGGCTGATAAACATCCAAGTGTTCCTGTAACAGCCGCCGACGCGTTAGGAACATTTTCTATTTTATGCACTTTGTCTTACAAAGTCATTGTTTTATCTTTTACCCACAGTTTCCCAATCTAGCATCTAAAGTCTATAAAAGAGTATTTCCTGTAGTAGCTGCTTCAGTTTATCTGAAAGTGTTTTTTCGTATGACCACAAACCATCACAAGTCCATCAGTCTAAATATTCTCATGGCAGTCTATAACAGCAGGTTGTATTGTGACTTTCCTATACTGTATCAAAGTATGGGCTGCAGCATTGATTTCTAAGTAAATCAGTCAATTAGACAAAAAAAAACAACTAATGGATACAATTGTGCCATTTGAATTGAAATTAGATTTGAAGTGGTGGTTGAAAGTGTAAATGCTGATTGCACAGATGCAGACATTTGTTGTATCCTGTTTAATCAGTCCATGTATTTGTATGTGTTTCTATGTGCCCAGAGATTGCCTTATATGGTGTTTCACGTTTTATGACTCGATGCATTTTTAGCACTGTTATGACACTTCTTTTACTTTTCTGGCTGCCTGATTAGTTTAATAGGAGATGAAGAACACCCACTGAGAAGTTGAAGCTCCTAATTGCATCCTGGTCATTTTATGTATCCGTGTTTGTGTGAGAGTTTTACTACCAGCAACTTATTGACGACTGTTTCTTATTTACACGCTACACGCAGCTTCTGAGCCAAGAGGATAGCTGAGGATTACAACTCCACTGACAGGTGTCTCGCTCAAACAGTCATGACTAAATCAATAGACACGAACTGAAGTCACATTTTCACAAAAGCAGTGAGAATCATAGGTAATTGCTGGGGAGCTTCAAAGAATAATACACATGTGACGCCACTTTTTTATTTGTTTTTAAGCCCCGTCTTTGTTTCAGAATTGCAAAGTGCATATGTGTGTTCGAAAGCAGGGAGCACAGAGTGAAAGGTGTGTTTTCAAAGCAGGAAATCGCAGCACCTGGAAAAATAATTAGATAAACTGGTATTGATCAGCAGCACATAAACCATTGCAGATGGAAAGGTCAATTTGTACTGTGAGAGAGTAAACTTTCTATTTATTGCATCTGATTATTTTGGTAAGATTACTACATTCATCATGGTTCTTTTACTTTCTAATTTGTGTATCATTTACATTAGACTTATGCAGGAAAAAGGGCAGCATGAAAAAAAAAGGGCAGGATGAAGAATGTTGACTCAAGTTCACATTTTATTTATGTATGTACTCACAAAATGCAAGAAAGTCAAACGTAAAAAGAAAATGAACAAGATAAAATGGTACGACATATTGTGAAGTAAAATATATATCGCTTTTATTTGTAAATGTTATTGAGCAGCCTCAGTTTTCTTTTAAGTACTATTAAGAAACGAGAATCGTGGTTTAGCCAGGTAATGTGATCCTAAAGCCAGAGTTTTCGAAGTTACGAAGGTGGCTCTCTTTGAACCTGGCTAAATCGCCATGGCAACTTGTGCTGCAGACCGAACCTGGTCCGGACCAGTTTATTGAGCTGTAACATCACATTAGTGATGCCGCTGAACAAAGAAGCGCAATTACAGAAGCACAAACTGTGTGCGATGCGTTTAGTTTGCCCTGGGAATCAGAATCAGAAAACCTTTATTATTTATACAGCGGGGACATTTACAAATGGGAACCTGCTTTATTGTAACCTACTGCACTGTATCAGCGGTGCAGGAAGATTATCGGTACCACTTTGGAATATGTTTTTATACTTTGTCATGATTTGCTAAAGTCCATTTTACACTATATATTTTTGCACGGTATATTGCAGAATAGAACACAGACTAGAACGTTGCTTATTTGTATTTATCCCGGATTGTATTCAATCAATTAATTAATTTCTTCTTTGTTTGCCATGTGTTCTTCATTATGGGACAGTGTCGGACCTAAATGCAAATCTTGAATATAACATTTGAATATGCTGCATCAAGTTTAAAGTTTAAGAGCTGTAACGTGCTGTAGTTGTCACATTAGAAATAAATGGTAGGCATTGAGTGGTATAATAATGACTTTCAAATTTACACAATTAGTGTGCTACCAACTTTCCTCTCTTGCCTTGTTTGCTGTAACAGTGTTGCTTTTTGCTGTAATAATAGTTTTTTTTAATGATGCATAGGCTGAAAAAGCTTTTATGGGAACGTGCGTGTAAGATGAGGAAGAAATCCCTTTGTTAACAAGGATAGTTGTTAACCACCGTTGTGGTTCCCCGATGATCTCTGTTTGGGGTTTTAGGCTTTGTCGAGCCAGCTAAGGCAAAGAAAGCCCAGCTCTGACTAACTTACTTTGTAGTTCACCTCTGAGATTGCCCACCACTGTAATTACATGAGGCAGTTTATTTCACTCCATTGCACTGGGACACTCAAAGAATTACTCATCCGGATCTTTATAAGGCTCTGGTTTGCTTCACTGTAGCTTTGGCATTGGACCTGTAACCTTTCTTGACACTCTTAAAGTAGTAGGAAAAGTAGATAAAGAGTTTTCTATAACTGAACATCTCTGATTTGTCGTTGATCTTTAATCGGTTTGCTTTGAGCTACTTCAGGTTTCTCTTTCACCCCTTTATTGTTGGCCCGTCGCCACACCAGCCTGGGCACAGGGCCGGTTGCTCAGACATCCAACTATCTGAGAATGTTGCTTTCCTACACAGGTATCAATTCCAAGCAGTTACTTTGCTGAAATCTTCAAAACTAAGCACACCCTTGTGCTTGGCTTTGAAATAATCATCAGAGGATATTACCGATTTCATCTAAATCTTAAACCTAGTCCATGTTTGTGCTACAGACGATAATACTGTACACTTTCTGAAATACCTGCATACCTCTAAACCTCGTTTTGTTTGTAGTTCCACAAGCACATGAGTGTCCAACCTGTGTGCCTCTCTCTCTCTCTCTCTCTCTCTCTCTCTCTCTCTCTCTCTCTCTCCATAGTTTCTCCTCTTTGTTTTGTCTTTTCACTTCGCTGTGTTGGACCATCGGCCGTCCTGGGACCTCTCTCTCTTCTGGCTGTCTGTGTCTTTTCAGATGTTTTGGATCTGGATCTTAAGATTCCACCTCTCCTGTTGTCTCTCTCTCCCTTGTGTCCGTGTTATCCTTGAGTCTCTTTCCTCTGTGAGTTTGCAGAATCCTGTTTATCTGATAATCAGGTCTTTACTCTACCTCGCTTCAACTAGTTTTTCCTCTATCATATCTTCGTGCTTGTGGGACACTTATGTGGCTTGATCATGAAAGAACAATCACACAAAGACAAAAAGGTAAATTGCATGTCAATTTTACAAAACAAAAGCAGCAGAGAACCCTGCACGCTACCCTGGGGAACCCCACAGCTTTGTTGTCATCCACAACATGTGCCTTTAACTTAGATATTAACTAAGTTGAAGGACATTCGTAAGTGTACTCAAACAAAACCACACATACTCTCTCCTCTCCCTTAAGCAAGATTTTCCAAAACCAGAAAAATGTTGAGACTGATTTTTTTTCTTTTTTATTTTGTGATTATGTGGTCTAGCTTCTCCATCTTCTCCAAGGGAGATCTGATCATTTCTAAACACAAGTGTATGCCCTGAGATTGGGATTGCTGATTCAGTGCTTACTTTCCATACCACGTGATGAATTTGTTTTATCAGCCACTAGAATCAACAGCACTGTGGGACAAACACAGGCCGGCTTAACAATCAAATGGGTCCAACCAAATCAAATCATTTGTATATTTCCATAAGCACTGTAAATAATACAGTGCAACCTCCAGGGCAGCAGGTGGTCTGCATCCTTCAAATATCAAAATGTTGAAAGGTAAACAAGTTATTCATGGAGCATCCAGGTCACAAGGGGGACAGAAACACCAAGACCTGTGTTGAATCATTCAGTGCAGATCCTTTGGCTTTGCCAGGTTCCCTCAACTAGGCTATTACAAATGACAGTGTTTGTGAGTGGGAATGGCGGTAAGGGATTAGCATTAGAGCTCCTACTGGATGGTAGATCCCTGTGCAAAGGTGGGAAGGATCTGGTTCAGTGTTAGTCCCTAAGTACACACAAACAATAGGAATATGCTCAAAGGTGTGGTTGCCTATTAGAATATTCCCTCAGTGCATTTAAATAAGGGACACTGGTTCATGTTTTAGCGTTCGGCAAGTGTCCACTCTGTTGAAGATTCCGAGTGCAAGACACTGAATTACTCTAGGGGGATTTACCCTGACCTCTGACTTTCCTGTGGAGAAGGACCTTATTATTATCATAATCAGTTGCAGTTCACAGAGATGTCATTTAAATAATAGAAGATATTGAAGGCAGCAGAGAGAGAGCAGAGGTTTCTTTTTATAAGCCGGCTCCAGCTATCAGGCAAGCAGTGAGAACAGTTTCACGTACTGTAAGTAAGGATGTGGAGCGGGCAAATAAATAAGATTAGACAGCACAGGGCATCTACAGGGTACACACACTGACTTGTGCCCCAGAGCAATGCTTACACATCCTAACAGGGGCACTCTTCCCTCACCCACTCCTACTCCTTCTTCTCTAACTTCTATCTAAATCCTCCTCCCAGCACTGAAGCTTTCCTCTTCCCTCCTCTGGTAACCTTTCTTATTAATTATTATCTACTGTGCTCAAAAATGGTAGATGTCTTTGGTGTTGTATTGTACAGTAAGTATTCAGTTGTTTATATCCTTCTGTAGCCACGTTTCCCGTATCTATGCTCTGTAATGATAATCTGAACTAAAAACAGCAGACGAAAAAATTACCTTTTCAGGTCATAACATTCACAGTTAAGGCTAGAATAAGTGTGCAAACCTTTTTGTAAGTGTAAGGTAATTTAATCTGTGCAGTGACATTCAGGTGTAGTCGGTTGCACGTACCTGATCCTATTAAAGAATTCTGAAATTGCTAAGTGTCTGTCCTTCGTGAAACGTGACTTGAAAACTCTTGAGGCCCTTCAAATTCAACATTCTCAAAGACCTCTGAATAAGAACATGTCGTGCTCATGTTAGGATGGAAAGGGCACAAAAGCATTTCTTAAACATTTGGCTTTCAACAGTCACTGTGAGCAGATTTAAGGTAACAAAGGAAAAAAAAAAAGATGCATTGCTGCAACATTCATTTCATGAAAACTGTAGCTCGGAGCGTTATCAGACATCTACAATAACACAAAACCCTGAGGAATATATGTTGTTCATTAAAGATAGCATGAAGTAAACCACTGCCTGAAAAACTTAAACCAAAACATGGCTTCACACGTAAGGCTTTCTAAAAATAATCTGTGAATGTATGTCCCGTGTTGCCTTAGATATGTTTTAAAGCAAGAAAACACTGCATAACAACCCCGGGACTTAAACGATACGTTCACATTTTTTTCAGGTCTATCTCTATAGATAGTCACATGACCATATTTACATTTCTGTTGCTATAATTCTCCCTCCTCTTGCTGTGACAGTACTGTTTCCTTGTTGAGCCGAGGAATAGTAAAACTTGTACAACCGAAAATGTTGTACTAAAAGAGTGTAGCTTTCTAGGATAACCTCTTGCCTGACTTAGTCTGCTGAAGACTCATTGGCTGAACTAAGGAAAGCATTTTTTCACAGAACAAGGACCATTTTTTTGTTTTACATACCGTAATTTCCGGACTATAAGCCGCTACTTTTTTCACACACTTTGAACCTCGCGGTTTATACAATGACGCGGCTAATTTATGGATTTTTCCCGCTTTCACAAGCTTCATGTCACCAAAAAACTGAGCACCGTCACATAATGTGACGTAAATCGAGCGCACTCAAACTTCCCATTCATTACGGTAATTAACTTTTTTACGAAATTTCTCGGTGTTTCATTCAGTGTACCAAATGAACCTCTAAAAACATTATGCCAACCTTCAATTGCATTATTAGTTCTTGGAATGTCTTCAGCAGCGGACATTATGAACAGCGGACATTATGAACAGCGGACATTTTAAACAGCGGACATTATGAATGGTCACGATTCTGATTACGGTCATGTTGTCACCCTCATCATGGCAAAGACACGGAGAAAGGCATATGATGCAGCTTTCAAGTTGAAGGCGTTTAAAAGCCTATTCATTTTTGTTCCAAGCCGTGTTTCGTTAAAGCCTGTGTAAAGTTCATTTGTTTCAATGTACCGGTAGGCACCTGCGGCTTATAGACATGTGCGGCTTATTTATGTACAAAATACATATTTTTTAAAAATTCAGTGGGTGCGGCTTATATTCAGATGCGCTGAATAGTCCAGAAATTACGGTATTTTACATTGGAATTACATTAGGAAGCAATCTCTCCACTGCCTATACGAAGAGGAGGAATGATTACAGCAGCCACAAGCTGTTTGAATGTCTTCCCCTGCAAAGACTTGAGGATCGATGCATTTTGAATTAAATCTGAACATTTTAACATGTGCATTTTAGGTTAATTTGTGATTTGAAAGTAAAGAATTGTGTGGTTAAACGTCATGAAAATAACTCACAAAACACAGAAATGTGCAATATGGAACTGAATTTTCTTTTCAAAATCAAAGCAGGACTTTGAAGTTGTACGAGCAACCTTCTCTGTGAAGACTTTTATCCCAAGTGTGGACACATTTTAGACACAGAATGCATCCAGAAAAACTCTTAATACTTGATATCGTTCATTCACTTTTGAACTTTGTTCAACCAGGTTTTTGCAGTTAGCCCTTAGCTGGAGGCAGGTGGTAACAGTGACAGGTAACAGTTCTAACCTAACACCAAAACAACGTAGAAACACAAAGACAAAAACATTCTACAGAAACAATTACAAGGGTAATAAAATAACTGTTTGCTTGTGGAATTAAAAAATAAGGTGCAGCAATAAAAGGAGTTTGTTGAAGATGAGGATGTGAAGGGCGGGAGAAGCAAACCCCGGTGTGAGTGAGCGAGAAGTGAAAATGGAGCTGAGAAAGTGAAGGACAGCATAAACATTATTCTAGACAGGTATGAGAGAACTGAGCTGTTAAGGGTTTTGAAAAATAGGATGTGTTTGTGTATTTCTGTCATTGTTAAAATATGAGACTTACAGCTTCATTAAGTTTGCAACAGTGTTTTTCATAGTGTCACATTGTAATGGCAAATAAGAGAGCAGGATCATATGTGATCATTGTAATCAAACTGGAAAATGATGCAATCAAAAATAAACAAGTGTTCAAAAATTCATAACCCAGGAATATCCAGGCTGTAATCATATCCCATATCCCTGGGACTGAAGATTGTCATCGCTGTAGCTAATGTGCATATGACAATAAAGTCTTTGAATCTTTGAATCTTGCATTATATATGATGTTTTAACCTAAATGCAGATTGATGGTAGCAGAAGCTCAGTAAATTCAGTCAGAGTTTCATTATGCAATCGGAACCTCGGTCTCAATGTCGCATCGACTGACTGTCACAAGGTCCTTGAAGGTTTTACTTTAATGGTGCATAATGATGCATTGTGGCTGGTTTGTGACACATTGGCTAGGCACACATTCTTTTATTGTTTTTTTTTTCTATCTGATTATGCAAGTCATACGATTAGAATTGAAGAACATTCCCTGCCATTCACTGTTTCAAAGTCATGTGTTTCTAGTCAGTTCAAATGGATGTAAATAACCAATGTGCGGTGACTCATCACTTTGATAAAACAAAAGCTCTTATGTTGTGTTTTTCCTGCACAATTCCCCTAATGAGGGTTTTTCGATATCATGGCGATCAGTCTGTCGAGGGAAGACAGCTCCACATCATTTTCCTTTTTTGTTGTTTATATGTATTTGTTTGTTTTTTAAAGACCTGCCACTTTGGAAGCACAAATAGCTGTTTTTATATGCAAACCTGTTGCTGATACTCGACTATAGTTTCTGAACACTACCACTTACCGTGCCCTCTAGAGTTTTTGACCACAAGTAGTGCTATGGAGCAATATTTTGACGTGTGTCCCCGTGTTGTTTATGCCTCATACAGGCATGAGATATAAACAAAACCTGGATGGTAGCAATTCATATTTCAAAATATAAAAACATTTTTTAGAACATTTTATGAGGATGGAAAAGCATTCAACATGTTTGCGAGGCCTCAAGGATACACACAGTGTGTTTTGATGTGAAACAATGAATGCAAACGCAACTGTGTTTGCATTCAAGAAAACTTTTGAGAAGTCTTTCAGAAACGTAAATGTTTCTGAAATCTCTTTTGAGTATCACCCCTTTTTCAGCCCTTCTTTCCTTACAAAAAGAATGAAATGAAAAACTAATTCAGCCGCACATCAATATTCTGAAAGGGTGTTTTCATTCTGCACTAGGGGAAATACATAACTTTGAAATCACAATATGTTCTGGTGAATGCAGACTTCACGCTTTTGAGTAGTTCTTACATACAAGGCCACAGCAGCTACAGGATGTATTTTAATTTCTGCCAGATCCCTTAATGAACTTCTTAAAGTCTTAATTCTTCTCTTTCAGTTCATTCAAGGGTTCTTAGAGCCAAAGTTTGATCCGATGCTAACCTTCCATATCGTTTTATACACATTTTGAATCTCCACTGTAATTTAAAATGAAGAAGGGTTTCAGAGATTTACACACAGATTGCTTCTGCAAAGCAATTCCTTCAGGAATACAAATGATCCCCACAAGTTAGTTTTTATTTTCCTTATAAACTGTTACTGCAAACATCAACATGAATACAACTACTTTCAAATGCTATTTTCTCTCTGTGTGTCTGCATGTTTTGCAGGGCCCGTTCTTGGCCTTCGTCACTCACAGCTAATGGATGTCTTAACCCAGTATGCCTACAATGACAGTTTCAATGATAATGGAACATGGAGCTTCAACGGAACAGATCAAGAGCAGAAGCACCCTTACAACTACTATGCCATGCTGCTTACTCTGCTCATCTTCGTCATCGTCTTCGGCAACGTGCTGGTATGCATGGCTGTGTCCAGAGAGAAGGCCCTGCAGACCACCACCAACTACCTGATCGTCAGCCTGGCTGTCGCTGACCTTCTGGTGGCCACACTGGTTATGCCATGGGTTGTCTACTTAGAGGTAGGAAAGCAGAGATGTACACACACCCACACAACATTTACACACATGTGTACTCTGCACACAACGGAAGATAAGTAAATAACCTGATAGGCTCTATGCTGCAGACATGCTCTCCCTATCTTTACTGTACACCTATACCTCTTTTTTCCAGGTTTATCGTGTGTCATTGTGTAAGCATTAGAAGACAAAAGAAAGTCATTTGCAGACTTGCAGTATAGCAAGAAAATTCCAGTTTCTATATTATCTCCAATGTAACAAAGGTGAATACTGTCAACAAAACATCAGAGGGTGGGCTCTGAAACCAAGAAACACTTCACTTTTCTTAAGGAAATGATCAACTTCAAAGACAGAATTCAGTTTGGCATTAAGAGGTAAAAAAAAGAAAGAAAAAAGCAAAGCATATCATGCCTACAGCAGGGATTTATATGAAATCTGGTGCCAGTAAAATAATGCTGAAAAAGGTTTGAGCCAAGCAAGCCGCCCGCAGTTACCAGCAGGTCAAAGGCCCAAGGTGAAAAAAAAGGGTGACTGCTGATATGTTCACATCATCATCGTAAATATCAGTCCTGCAGTGGTTAAAAGGCCTGTAATGTAGCAACACTATGTGACAACATTAAAATGTCAGACCGGTCTATTCAGTCAGAGGTCAGATGTTTATGAATAATTCTTCCTAATTCCCTGGTATATCATTTTGCATTCACTGCTGTGTGGGATAATGCAGTTCTTAAAGCAGTTATGACACATCAATGCCTGCTAACCAGCGCAACCTAAAACAGAACAGAGTCTCCGGGGCCAGCATAAATTAATCTCCAATCCACTAAATCAATAGAAAGCAGGATGTGGTCTATCTTTCAGAAAATCTTTCTCGGCCGTTGCTCATTTCTTCTGTCTATCTTCTTTGTCCCGGGGTTATTTCTGACCATCAGGCTTTAGGTCACGCTGTCTGATGTAGAGAAAGACAATCTAAGACTACGGGGACTCTAATCCTCCGTCAGTGAGTCATGATGATTATCACTCTCATCAGATTACAGTGTATGAATCCATAGGATGTCATGGTCTCTCTATGTATGTTTGTTTGTACATACAGCACAGTTGTGACAATGTGTCACTCTGTAACAGTCATCTGACAGGGATATGAGTACTTTGACAAGTGGCTATTCCTTTTTTTGTGATCATCGGCACCAATTAGCAGACTAAAGCTTGTTTATCCATAAAGTATGCAACCTGCTGTGTTTGTTTTTATCAGAATTATTTACTTGCTCTCTCTGTTGACGTGGGCAGGTGGGTCCACACGGCGGGAGCCTACATTAAAGTATTTTGGTAATGATGGAGTGGAATTGAAATGTATCAAAGCAGCTGCCGTATCAAAGCTCCAAATCGTAGCATAAAACTTGCTCAGTAAAATATTAATATCATAGCAGAAACAAGTGAGTCCCCGATGGTATAAAATCAAGTGTTTTAATTGCATAGGATAGACAACGCTGGGATTTCTCTGGAACTTTCATTGGATATAAGTCACGGCATGTTTTTGGACACAAATTTGACAGTTGTGTATCCTGTAAATGTATTATTGTAATATTGCTGGAGACGTGCACACAGAGCATCAGTTTACAAAGACATATATTCAGTGGTCGGCTGCTTTCTCATTTCTGCCAGCATTCCATGCTTCTTTCTGTTTATCTTTGGGGAAAACCCTGATTGTCACTTTCTTCATAATGAGGGCAGGAGCAAATATCAAAAATGTGTGGAACAAAGGGGTTCTCCAGTAATTTAGTGTTGCAAGTCCATAAAGTTAGGGGACTCACAAGGGTGAGATTTAAAAAAGAAATCAAAGTAACATAGGCTTAGATATATGGAATTTTAGTCCCTCGTATCAGTCAAGCTCAAGAATCCTACTTTTATCATAATGCAAATCAATAACATAATTTAATTTGACCCTCCCTGCCTGGTAAATGCTCACATCCTTCAAACTTCAAGCCCCCAGTTTTAAACACAAGCTTTTTGTTGTACATTTTTAGTCTCCAGGCCAAAGGCAAGATAACCCAGAAAACATCATTATGACATTGTCAGGGTTATTTTCTCAGACTCCTGAGAGCTTCCACCAGAGCCTCGGATGACATTATCCAAGTAGTACTCCTCATGACAGGTAAACTGTCAATCATGTGTATAAGATGTGCAGCACTCCAATTAGAAAAAAGACAGCATGTGCTTTGAAAATGTTAGAATGTATCCTCCGACATAATTTGGTATTGCTTCTTCCATCAGAGACACAACCTAAAGTCCTTTAGTACATTATAACCCAGCTAGAGCATTGCTCTCCCAGAATGCAGGGTTACTTGGTGTTCCTAGAATCTCCAAAAGTACAATGGGAGCCAGAGCCTCCAGATATCAAGCTCCTCTACTGTGGAACCAGCTCCCAGTGTGTGTTCGGGAGGCAGACACCCTCTCCACATTTAAGAGCAGGCTAAGTAGTTTCCTCTTTGAAAAAGCTTATAGTTAAGATATAGCAGCATAACTAGGGGCTGGTCCAAGGTAAGCTTGTGCCAGCCCCTAGTTATGCTGCTATATGTTTAGCCTGCCGGCGGACTTGCATCTCTCTCCTCTCTTCTTCTCCTTTCCCTCTCTCTCTCTCTCTCTCTCTCCTCCTCTCCCTCTCTATCTGTATGCATTCATGTCCCTTAAATGCATGTTACTAACTCAGCACTCGGGGCATCATCCTCAGAGTTTCTGTGTCTCTCATCTGGCAGGTTGCCACTATTAAAGGTTACGTCTGGATCATGAATCCTGGCTGCACCTGTTGCCCTGGTCCTGCCTGACAACCAAGTAAATTTTTTATTTTCTTTTGGAGACACCGGGAAGCTTATTTTGACATCCTCCTGGATCCATCTTTTTAATATACGATCACATCATCATTTCTGTCACATAGATTGTCTATGTTGTATTTTTACTATGTTGTTTATTCTCAACACACGTCAGCTATTGCACGTCTGTCCGTCCTGGGAGAGGGATCCCTCCTCAGTTGTTCTCCCTGAGGTTTCTTCCATATTTCCCCCTTTAACTGTGGGGTTTCTTTTAGGGAGTTCTTCCTTGTGCGATGTGAGGGTCTAAGGACAGAGGGTGTTGTATCCTGTACAGTCTGCAAAGCCCACTGAGACAAATGTGTAATTTGTGATATTGGGCTATATAAATAAACTTGATTTGATTTTAATAAAGTCATGTACATCTTTAGATAATAACAAACACCTTAGTGTTCAGTGTAAGGTAACACTATTGTGGCTTGTTTTTGGTTTCAGACTCACATACAGTTTTCTCTATCTGCGTATGTGTAGGAATTTTATTTTCTTAATTTTAGTGTTACGGCCATGACCGTAACTAAGTTACTCGTGTTAATAATGTATCAGCATGAACTTTAGTGAGAGCTTATTCACAGAGTGTGGGCAGGGCATTCAACTTGCCCTTTATTATTAAATGCTGAATTAGCATTAATTACCACAGTTTTTGCTTTCTGTCAAGTGTGACTGATTTAGAGAGCATATGGAGGGAATATTAGCCAGGCTAAAAAACTGATTTATTAAAAGCAATTACAACAGTCTGTAATACATCAGATAGTAACATTTTAGCATTTCCAAGGGAAATTAGAAAGAAGTCCAGTTTAAGTGCAGTTTACAGTTCATTCTACTAAAAAAAGGTGCATATATGAAACCAAGATTAGCGTGTACCCATATGGTAATGTGAGGTTTGTATATGAATATCATCACAGGATTATTCCTTCTTGTCAGTAAGGAAGTCCATTTTGATACAGAGATAAATGATGAGTAGTATTTATCATTGGACATGTAATATGGTCAAATAATATATGCTATGTGCTTTTTAACTGCTGTTTGAGTCGTTTACTTTGTCTTTGCAATACTTCACAAATTGTTTTTATGCATGTATCTAAGCATTTCTGATATAAATGAACCTATAGTTATAAAGTTTGTTGTTTATTGTTATTATCATTATTGCTATAAAGACAGCCGAGTTTTAGATGAAACAGCAGAGTGCGTCAGTTTCATTTCACCCTGATTTTAAGTGAAGTCTCAAATTGTACTTTCTAACCACTTTCTCAATACCCCAGCTCCCATTACTGGATTTTCAATTCCCCAAAATCTTACCTTTGCAAATTAAATCAGACTACGGATACATTCTGAATTATGATTTGCTATGCACATACGCACAGTGTGAAGTTATAAATGAAGCTGGAGTAGTTGGTTTTGGCAGGGTGAAATAGCAAGGACAAAATTGCAAAAATGTTTATATCCCACAGTCAACATTTCATAATAACTCTTTTAGCATATATTTGTTTTGATTTCATTCCCTGAGACAAGCACTTTAATATCCACTGAATATGTTTCCCCTCGCTGATAGGAATAGATCGGTGTTTCAGCTATGAGGGCCTGTAATGGTTTTCATCTCTTGCGAGGCTCTTACATTTGATCTGGACTGCAGCACTGATGAGGATGTGAAAACGTACGGTTGTGTCGGTGGAGCTGGTGAGAAGAGTAACATGTAAATGTTCATAGAAAGATCAAGAACAAGAAATTGAGTGATGGTAGGGATGGAGAGAAACAAGAGGATAGTGTAGAGATACTGAGAAGACAAATGTCAGGAGCGTAAGGTCGGAAGAATGCAAAAAAAAAAGAAGAGAGGAGAGGTTGCGACAGGGAGAAGGGCGCTCATTAGGCTGTCAGATCATTCTGCAATCACCGCTAGTGTTGTAGACACCAGCAACAACATACGGCTCTTTAAACTGCCGTTTGATTTTATGAAGACATGGCCTAGGGACAAAGATTAATTTGCCACAGAGAGGTAAGAGTTGCCCCCCGACACACTCACCTCTCTTACCCTTTTTAGAGCCATGGGACGAAGCAGGCGGCATGTAGTGTCAGGCCAGGTAGTCAGGCGGCTCAGACCTGTCAGAGCATCACTGATGATGTTGGTTTTCACATTTGGGTTTTTATCATGTAACAGAGAGCAGCCGAGGTATGAATACAAATAGGTTTCGATCATGTCTTTGATTGAAAGCCACCTGGGGCTGCAGACCGGGATGCATGTCAAAGGATAATTATCTCACTAACACTGAAGGTGCCAAATATTTTCAATAATCTATTGTGTTTACTTCACTGTTGTGAATTGTCAAAGGGTGTCCATGAAGTTACTGAACAGTCAAATCATATAACCTGTTTCCACAATGTCAGGTGTAACACTCTTATGACAATATCAACAGAACAGTCCATTTGGATTCTGTATATACTGTAAAATATAAATATGCCAGCTGCTTTTCACCTGCATTTTATCACTTCAGATGAGAGGGCTCATGCCGGTTCAATCTGTTTTCCCTTCAGATGCCACTCACAGATTTTTTTTTCATGCGGATTCATTTTATCCTCTTTTATTCTTTCCTCTTATGAGTCAGTTACGCTCTTTGTTCCCTCTCTCTTTCTGTTACCTGTGTGGAAATAATATGAAAAAATATACAAGGAGGCTTGACTGTCTGTCAGGATTGTTTTTTTTCCGGAAATTGTCAAACACTTCATTGCTGCCGAGGTGCTGCCTTTTCTGGTCAAGTGCGGTGGCTTTGCTCGGTTGAATGTTGCTGTAAACTGCCATTTGTTGATGTTTTTTTTTCTTCTAGGTAGTGGGGGAGTGGCGCTTTAGCAAGATCCACTGTGACATCTTTGTCACTCTGGATGTGATGATGTGTACAGCCAGCATCCTCAATCTCTGTGCCATCAGCATTGATCGGTGAGTTCACCAATGCACTGATTGTTCAGGCCTGTCCGTCATGCTTCCTGCATGGGCTTTCAATGGAAATCTTTAAGTATATGACCATGAACACCTACCTGTAAGACAGAGATGAGATACAGATGCTTACAGAATGAAATCTCAAGGCAAAGCTGTGCACTCATGGACACTGTAAGCACAAACTTTAATAAAGAAGCAGTTATGCTTCAGTCATAGACCAAATACATACTTTAAAGGCTAACGAACACATCTTGTAGTAATGAATACAATGCATTGAAATCCTGAGATGAGGAAAAGTAAAGGAAAAAGATATACAAACACCTAGCAATGTACTCAAAACCTCCTCTGTGGTAGTTCTCTCTACAATAGGTGTGTCCAGGAGCACATTTGGCCATCATAACACACACACACACACACACACACATACACACACACAGACACACAGACTCCCAAGGTGAAAACAATACCAGCGTCACTGTCGCGGCCGGTAATAAATTGCTATTTAAAACACCAGTTCATGAGGGCACCTGTTTTGTCACAAGAACATCTCCGCCTGGATTCATTATTGCCTTGTCCAAAAATAAATTCACTGGTTTAGTTGTGTAGCCGTCATGATGATTCATTAATTAATGACAGTGCCTCTATTAAAGTAGATCGCAAACTGCTGAAAAAAGCAGAGTTACACCGGAAAGCTGTGCATCTGAAGAGCACGTTAAGCTCGAGCTTTCAATAAAGAACTGTACAAAGTATTCATGTAATGTTGACAAACAGAATATGTATTGAAAGTGAGAGAGCTCGGTTTGCCGACATCTGAACAATACCAAGGGCGTTCCATTTCCCATATTTTCATTTCATAGAATTCTGCCAAGTTAAACTTTACATGATTTTCTGCTTGGCTGCATTTTTCACCTTAAAATCCATACGCAAAATAAATACTCACCGTGGTCACACAAACACAATTTCAACTCTTACTGACCTGAAATGAATTAGAATGCAAAGGTCTCTCATATGTGGAGAAAAGCTTATTAAAAGATACTCTGAATAATCTCATGGCCTCTCATGATAATCGTTGTTTGCATGTAATTGCAATGAGCGTTACAAGCAGAGAGGAATAGCATCAAAATGAACATTTAGATATTATTTATTTGACTTGTGCATGCTTGCTGTGTACCTGTGAAAACTAATCGCTGGAGGGATGAGTGTGACATTATCAAGAGTCACCTACACTGTCGGTGTGTCCACCCTTATGATGCTGATTTGTAAAAGATCACCGAGTCACACACCTATTTCTTATTTATCCAGCAGCTCAAGGGAACATCGTATATTCTACATCAAAGGATTGTTTTTTCCCCCACTAACTTTGTTCTTCACTGATTTGTCGACAACTTACTTTTGGAATTTTTTGACCAATTTATTTTAGTTACTCTGTTGTTAAAAAAATGAACCGTTAGCAGCACTTGGAGTTGGCCATTCAAATCAGCTACTCACATCCCCTGTGAGTAGAGAGGACATGTAGTCATAAGACAAAACTGCTTTTGTGTAGGAGGTGATATGAATACACATGCCAAATGTGATTTAACAGAAATCAAATTGTGTTTTTTAAGAGGCTAAATATAAAATTCAGAGCATAGCTATGACATAGCGATTGCTTAATGGTATATGGAGACCAATTACTTAGCGCTTTTTAAAGTCATAGCAACCACTGGAAGTGCTTTACAAAACAAGCCAGCATTCACAGATTCACACACACACACACACATTCGTACTCTGGTGGCAGAGGCTATCATGCCTGCTCATCAGGAGAGATAAACATTGACACGCACAGCAACAGTGCTGACAGAGCGAACAGTGTTAACCTGAGGGAGAACCGGAGTCTGAGCATTGCGCTTCCGCAACAATACCGTCGGTCTGGATGGAAATATCAGCGGTAATATGAGCGCAGGGGGACACACAAAAGGGATGAACATCCACTACCATGCACGTGCGGAACAGAGATGCTCGGACTACAACTCATGACTTCATTCTCTGCTCAGGACGCCGTTACTCAACTATATCTTTACATAGCAAATAATCGTTTGCTGCTATATTAATATTCTGAATGTTGTATATATAGAACCTTTAAATTGAACCTCAAGACACTTCCCTATCATATTGCTCTCGGTGAATCATAATGTGCACTAAAATTACATCTCCAATGATTGAAGGCGTACAACCTGTGAATGTGGGCAGGATATCCTCCACATTTGGTGCAGAAAACATCTGTGTACTTATTTTGTTAGAGCTTGGTAGCATGTCACAAGATTAAATAAGGGACCCAATATGTCATTTTTATG
The DNA here is from genome assembly GCA_943590825.1 of Bovichtus diacanthus. Lineage (NCBI taxonomy): Eukaryota > Metazoa > Chordata > Actinopteri > Perciformes > Bovichtidae > Bovichtus > Bovichtus diacanthus. The sequence continues at coordinate 9,267,515 of CALSBV010010348.1, forward strand.
ATCGTACAAATTACGGGTACGTTTGTGTGATTGATTGGCGAACCTTCAATGGATTTCGATTATAGATTAAAACCTTTAAGGTACCAACACTCGATGTAGAATGCAAAATGGCACATCCCTTTAATTAAGAACTGCAGCTGCATTGCACATATCATTCCTGCTGCTATTTATAGATAATGTGCTTTAACCACCTGGGAGGAAAAACCGTTATACACATTTTCACCCTATCTGTAACAACCCACCGTTAATCTACCGAGCAAAGATTGTTCCTTTAATAACATTAAAGGAACACTTTGACACGCATGTACGTAGATGTGTCTTAAAAGGTTTTCTCGTACAAATTGTCCATAAAGAAATTGTTCTTGAAACTGTGCGTAAAAGTACACTGAGAGCGGAGTCAATACTTACCAATAAAGCTGATTCTGATTTTATGGTTTACATTGTTCTACACTGCCTTTAATGGCACATTGTTACATGTTGTTGTAAGTTACCGCCGGCAACAGAGCAGAGTAGTGTAAAACCGGCCACAGGAATGTGAATTGCTCCGCATTGCATAAAACAAACAAAATAGGGAGCACTACGAGTAACTAACTACCTTCTCAGGGTACTTTTAATTGAAAGATCTGTATATGATTGAATAAGACAAAGCTCAACGATGTGATCTATGTGACGTAAGAGAGGGTTGTGTGTGCTTCCCGTTAGCTAAAGCAATGAAAGTAACGTAGACCACGTTTGCGTTGTTTCATCTTTGAGGGTAGAAGAGCAGGCTCAATTTCATTTCAAAATGGATAACATAGTATTTATCTTTTCTGAACCCAGCAGCTATCTCTGCAGTCAAGTGTATATCTATCCCCAAAATTGTGATTCAGGAGCAGTTGGATGAAAACATTAATCTGCCAGTGATGTTCTTGAAATATGCTTTTCTTTTGGCCTTGCACAGCACAGTGCATTATCAATCTTGGGCCATTTGGGGAGGTGTTTCCATATCCAAGGCTTATTTTATCGAAGACCTTGGTATAGTGTGATGCACAATACATGATCAATAATACAATGCCCTGATATGTATTACTTCCCTTGTGTGTTTCAATAAAGAAACCCAAGCAAAAAGTCTCTTTAAAGCCTTACTCACGTGGCTTTACATCCAAATTGCACATAAATCAATGTATGACTAAAAAGCTGTCCATTTTGTGGTGATTACAGCAGCTCACTAATAAGGTCAACTGATGTAGCAAAGTTAAATGATGAGGTATTTTCTATGGACAAAAACACAGCCTGCCTTACAGTTCCTCTTCTGCATGCAGCCGACACCACATTTCCTAAGCGCCCGTCCAACATCAAAAAGGATCTGATCAAAGATGATAGGCAAGATCTCTTGGTTTTACCACTTATAGGCCTCATGTTCTCTTTCCTCTTTTGAGCTAAAAATCTATTGATGAAGAAAGAGAAGGAGGAACATAAAGAGGATACATCTAGCCGTGGATCCCTAAATTAATGCAAATGCAAACCATCCAAGTGTATGACAGAGATACATTTTGTTATACTTTCCACTGTCGTTTTGTCATAAGCTATTTTTTTATGTTTTTTTTTTTTTTTTATAAATTCAAATTAAAGTGCTTTTTTTCACCCCTTACAGTTACACAGCAGTTGCAATGCCAATGCTGTACAATACTCGCTACAGTTCCAGGAGACGGGTCACGGTAATGATCTCTGTGGTGTGGGTACTGTCGTTCGCCATATCATGTCCCTTATTGTTTGGCCTAAACAACACAGGTAAGAAAGAGTACGATACATACAATAAAGGTTTTTCATGTTGTGTGTGACTTAATTGGAGGAGCCATTGTGGTGCTGTATTATTCATAGGTACATTCACACTGCACAGTACAGTGCAGCATGTACATCGTACACACATACTGTATGCATTGTGAAGATATAGCCGATGTATTTAAATGCTTGCCCGTGTTTTTATTAATATTGCACAAAAGCCGAATGGTAATGTTCATGGCAGCATTGCACATTGTACAGTATTGTGTTACTAAAGGGGTATATAAACGTACCATACAAGTAAAAAATATTACTTCATACAGACACTTAACTACTTTCAGTGAGCCGTAGCCCTTTATGTTGCTTATTCCACAGAACAGGGGCTTTACAGAGGATTACAGTTAAAGCAGTTAAAGGGTTTTGATTAAGGGTTTCTTGGATGTTGATTCTGCCACAGCCGCTTTCAAGTAAGCAGTGGCTGCAGATCTTGCCAGTGTGAGCTTCAGGAAACATGAAAGCAACTGAAACAGAAGCAATAAAGATTTGTTTTTAAGCTATAGCAGCTCATATTTAAAATATTTATATCGGTATTTTTTAGCGATGGATTTAAACCTTGTAAAACTGTGGAGGGAGAGCAAGTTAGTCAGAGGTGCCTGTTGATCATTTCAAACACAGACCATCGCAACCTCACACACACGGTTTGTAAAATTGGATTGCTTGCCAGAGACTGATTCAAGAAATAATGGTCAAAATAGAAGCAGCAGAGGCTGAGGTATCCTGACTTTCTAGTGAGGCTCAAGCTCCATTTCCCATAATGCCCACTTCTTTCAAACGCCACACCTCCAGTTTGTAACGCAGGTTTTCAATTTTTTTTACAGGGTTATTTTAAAAGGTTTATTTTCACAGACTGCGGGAAACTCTTACCAAAGCTAGATGATATTATACTGTTCTCACTGACGATTCCTCCTGACAAGTAAAGAGAATTTTACATGTCAAATCGTACTGTCCCTTTAATGGAGCACCCGCTCTACCCCTGAGCCGCAACCACCCTGAAGTGTGAAGACAAGTTGTTAACATGAACTACACAATTACTGTGACATCTACAGTATACATGGCAACTGTTATCTAAGCCTCAGGGTCTGAATTTTACTGGGTCCATTTTGGTATTGAGTCTCTGTCTCCAAACACTGTCACCTCAGTGTGTGTGTGTGTGTGTGTGTGTGTGTGTGTGTGTGTGTGTGGTGTGAAAGGATTCTTTTCTTTCTTTTTTTTTTTTTAAACCCAGTGCAGGGCAAAATTGTCTGGCTTCAAAAGTAAATCAATAAAATCTAAAATTAACAAGCAATCAGTGCAGGGAATCTAAAATTGGGGTGATATGATCTCTACATTTGGCACCAGATAGAAGCCCTGTGGCAGCTGCCTGGATCAGCTATAAGGCAGTTCTGAGTGAGGTCAGTTGGAATAAAAAAGGAGTGCATTGGTCTCAGCGAATATGAGGAGGGGGGAAAGAAAATCGTGAGAATGACCTCTAGGTGAGGGGAATATTAGGAGTGGTTCCATTTTTCGATTAATTTTCAAGAGATTGAAATCAAAGAACAACCCCAACGTTTCCCCCAATTTATTGTGGAAAGTTGTCCTGGAGTCACAGTGAAAAAAAACACGACAAAACAAACATTGTTGAATGGAACATAACATGCCGTCTGAGGCTCTTATTCACCCTGTGCTTATCTCCACAGCTACTCGTGATGAGTCTCTCTGTGTGATCGCCAATCCGGCCTTCGTGGTATACTCTTCCATTGTGTCCTTCTATGTTCCCTTCATCATCACTTTGCTGGTTTATGTGCAAATTTATGTGGTCCTGAGGAAACGCAGGAAACGCGTAAACACCAAACCGAAGCAGCGCGTCTGTCAGGCTGCCGACCCTGATATGCCCACTTCGCTGAAGGTGAGCTTGCAATATGCTTGCTGTCCACTACTAAAGCTTTTTTACGGCTTCGATGTTGCACCTTTATTACACTTGAGCTCTTGATCTTTCTGTTTCTGATTGTAGAAGGATGTCTTTTTCAACCAGTGTGAGAAGAAAAAAAAAACCAGTGTGCCCTTTGAATGCACTTGTGTATTTATGAAACTGCAATCAATCATTTTCTCAACCCAATTATACTTGATGGTTTTATGGATAGGCATTGCATTACACAACAACTTAATGTAAAGGGGAAACACACACAAGAAGAGAATTGATTTTCTTTGGAAAAACAGTGGACCACATGCAAGGCAAAGAGATTAAAAGGGCAAGTGTCCCCCACCCTACTCTATAACTGCTTCCATCCAGGAGACCAATTTTAATCCTAATGTTACATTCACTGGCTGGTTTTCAGTGTTGAAATCTATCACACTACTTTAATTATGATGGCCCTAAAATGACAATTCTTTTTCTTTTTACTGATCTAGACAGTGAATGGGCTCTGCACAGGAAGCCAAGTAAAGCTTTGGATCAGTACACTACATTATTTATGTTCATGCATGGCCATGTGGTTTCTGCGTGAGTACAGGTAATATAAAGACTGCACATTACTATTTAATTAAAAGATCTGTGAATTTGTAATGTGGCAGCATATTTATGGATTATGTACATAATCTTCATGGAGTAAAAAAAAAAAAAAAAAACATAATTTAAAGAAAGTTTCACTCATACTGTTAATTGTTGAATGACTTTGCATCGTCTTGGTGAAACAAACTCAGAACACTTCTCACACTGTCAGGTAAATGGACTTGCGGCCCCCCTTTACCCTCAAGGCTGTGGGACCTGTGCTTAGACATATCTTTTGTCAGTTGTGCTTTGACATTGTACCCTCTGCGTGTCTGCGTGCCTGACACAGCTGTTTTCATTTCAGGATAAGTGCACTCATCCAGAGGATGTGAGGTTGTGCACCATGATTGTTAAATCTAATGGGAGTTTTCCTGTCAACAAGAAGAAAGTGGTGTGTGCTCTTTTTTGTTCTTTCGGTTGCTGCTTTTTTTCACAAAAAGTTTAATTGTTGGAAACATATTTGTTTGTGTCCACCTTGACATTTTCCTCCATTTCTCAAGAGAAAATATAGCAGGGAAAGGCACCTTTCTGCTTCTGCGAACACAGCAAACCAAAATGAAAGACTGAAAGCGTGAACATTTGATATCTGTTTTACTATCTGTTATTGTAAATGACACCCTTTGCCTAAATACAAAGAATTATCCTCTGAATCCATCTTTTTGTCATCCTGACCTTGCTCAGATATTCATCAAAGATGTAGTCAATGAGGGGGAAGATCTGGAGCTGGATGAGCTGAACAACAGTGGCAGCAGCCAGAAACAGAAGCAGCAGCCACAGTGTGCTCTTGGAGACACTCCAGCCACCAGCCACCAGCTACTGATGCCCAACAAGGCCAACGCTAGCCCCACCTCCTCACCTCCCACACCACCAGAGCAGGGCCAGAAAGCAGAAAAGAATGGAGATCCTACCAAGGAGGCCCTCGGGGATCCAGCACCTGTTGTGGCCAAAGCCTTCCAGACGCAGGCCTTACCTAATGGCAAGACTCAGACCTCTGTGAAAACCCTGAGCAAGAGGAAGATCTCCCAGCAGAAGGAGAAGAAGGCCACTCAGATGTTAGCCATCGTCCTTGGTAAGTTGGTTCACTTGCAACTCTTTTTTTTTAAATTTACATTTGGTATAAATAATTTATCAGTGACATTAAAGTTCAATAAAATGCTGTTTTATGTGAAAATACCCACCAAAATGCAACTGACACTGTTTGAAATTTCCACATTTCCACATTTCCATATTTCCACAACCAAATAACTATGTTTTTGTTGTAAATTGTGCACACGCAAAACAACCCGCAGTGATTACAACATCCAACCAGCGGGGGACTCGCTGGGACTCAAACTCATCAAGACTAAATATTAGTTTCTCTTCTTATTTACCACAAACTAGTCCTTTAATGTACAATTTCAAAAACTGTTCTTTTGCTCAAGCCCCCTCAATCTTTTTTTGGTAAGCTGTAAAACAGAGCTTTAAGACAAGACAAGCAGTGATGCAACGAAAAGAAATCCTCCTGATACTTGGAATTTAGAGTCCAACTGCATTTTTTTACCCGTATTTGGGCTTCGAATATAAGAGCCTGCTTCTTTTTCCACTTTTCTGACTTATTTTCTAATTTTCCCATTTCTTTTTTGTATCTCCTCAGGTGTATTCATCATATGCTGGCTGCCATTTTTCATTACGCATATCTTGAACACCCACTGCACAAAATGCAAGGTTCCCGCTGAGATGTATAATGCTTTCACTTGGCTGGGCTACGTGAATAGTGCTGTAAATCCCATCATATATACCACCTTTAATGTCGAGTTCAGAAAGGCATTCATTAAGATCTTGCACTGCTAAACTGCAGCATCACTTGTCTGATCAGACTGAGGGAAGAGCGACAAATAAAAGCATCTCTTCTGGCAAATACCTCATCCTGTTAAGGAAAACTCACTACGGGGGGAAACTGCGATCTGCTTTTTAAAGTTATGGAGCTGATTGACTGAAAAACTGACAGTGTCTTATTGAAAGGCATGTTGGCTCTATATGTGAATTGTTTGTGGGGTCCCGTTCTCCAAATCACTGAATGTAAAACAAGAAATGTCTGTAACAATGACCTGTTTCATGGAGAAAAGAAAAATGTAACATTGTTCTCTAAAAATCATTGTATTTGTCACGTAGGGAGCCATCTGTGTATACCACACATACAAGTTGCAAACTGCTATTTATTGTGTGTGTACTTTACTTTTTGATGATGGAAATGTTCTGCAAATCTTATAGATATCAAGTCAGTGTTCATTGCAGTGTTAAAACTGATATGTGAGCTCTTAATCTTAAAACCTGAATCACTGATTGAAATGTGTGTTAAAGACAAGAGGCGATTTACTTGCTCTATAATGTGGCTATGCCAATATCCACATATTTGCAATTTTATAAATTGAAAAATCATATATTATTATTATTATTATTATTATTGTTATGGTTGTTGTTATTATTATTGTTATTATTATTTGCTGTACATAGTTTTTCTTAAAACATTAACTGTGATTATATGCCTGCAATGGAAATGTGATGCATGCTACTCTGCTCCTCTACTTGACTATTCATGAAATGTATATTTAACAAAAAAATTGACAAAAGATGTCCAATAAATGAAGTTATGAGACACTGTATGGTGCCACATGAATATTAGTGTTTTCCGTGTTTATACAGATACACCCATAAATGACTTGACAGTACTCAGCAGCCTCTCTCTTATTCCCTGGACTTTTTTGCAGTATGAGTAATGTTGTTTACTGCAAGTAACTCTGAGCACTGCTGCAGTGGAGTTGTTCTGTGGCAAACTAATGACCTGTATGTGGGCTTTGCAGCTCCCAGGTATAATCATGTGGATTTGTGCTACCCCTGAAGCAGCTCCCTGGGGCTTTTGCACGGTGGTTTCTGCTTTTCAAAGACTCGCAACAATATAGAATTCTTCCTTTGAAAAACCTTTTAACTTCATTACATTTAGAAAAATTACAACATTTCAAGCCTGGCTTGGCTCTTCATCAGGTATCAAACTGACTCTGTGTGTGTCATCGAATAAATGGTCTCAATAACGTCCGTGTTAAGTGAGATGCATGTTTACAATAACAGAAGACAATCAAGTGTGTAAGTTCGCCCTTGGAAGTTCACATTAAAATATATATATATATATATATATATAGCGCTTTTCCAATCTTTGTGATCACTCAAAGTGCTTTACAGCACATGTCAGCATTCACACACAGTCACACACAGTCAGAGGTTACTGTACAAGGTGCCAGCTTCTCATCAGTGGTGATGGCCATGGCCATCGGGAGCAATTTGGGGTTCAGTATCTTGCCCAAGGACACTTTGGCACTTTGGCATGTTGACTGCAGGGGCCGGGGATTGAGCCGCTGACCCTCTGACGGGTGGACGACCGCTCCACCTCCTGAGCCACAGCCACCCCCCACTTTATTGTTCTTATAGAGATTTTTTTGGTGATCTTGTAAATATTTTTGTGATTCAATGACTTGATTCCTTGATCATATACACACAACGTACTCTTTGCCTGATGAAGAACCAATTTTGGACTCAGAACTTTGTACTTTTTCTAGATGTAACAAAGTTAATATTCTTTTAAAGGAAGCATTCAACACTGACCATATTTGTGGGGAAAAGGTCATTTTGTTGTGATGGCAAAAACAAATCCAAATGAATAAACATTTGAAAATAAAACTAACAGTCTATGTGGTGTCATGTAGACATAGCGTACAATTAGCGTACAATTTAGAATGTCTGCCGTCAGTGTATGGATGTCACCATGTCTTGGACAGGGAGGGAAGGCGTAATGCCTTCGTTCTGGCTGTTTGTTGCAGTATTTCATGAGTAGTTTACATCACTGATACTTTATCACAAAAGCGTATCACCAAAGCGTTGATGACCAAAGTCAGACCAAAGACAGTCGAGCATTGCATCATTTTTAAGGGGGGGGTCGTTATTACAGCAACTAACATGCAGGGCAAGAGCCAGCAACAACAACAACAGCTACATGATGTATAATGCTGTTAGCAATCACTGAATGCAACCCCAGTTACAAAGGTAACAGAACAAAAAGTTCTCACTTTTCAAGGCAATTCATCACTCATGGTGAGTGCTGCTGCTGGCAGAGGGTTCTTGCAGAGTTCACCTCTATCTGTTGTGATGTTCTGTTTGAATGGAAAGAAACTAAATTGTTTTACGTTGAAAAATGGAGGTCAGAAGAGTTTTTCTCTAATCTAACGGCAGTGAATGACTACAGAGTAGTGGTGGAAGTACTCAGATCTTGTACTTAAATGAATGTAGCAATACCACAGTGTACAAATACTCTGTTACGAGTAAAATTCATGCATTCCAATGTTTACATAAGAAGAGACACAAGTACTAGAATTCAAAGTACCGAAAGTGAAAGTATTTATTATAAAGAATGGCCCCTTTCAGAATAATGACATTAATATTATTGGATTATAAATATTGTTGCATCAATGTGTCAATAAAGTTTATGTTAAAGCTGGTAAAAGTGGAACTAATTTGAACTATTATATATTGCTGGATAGCTTGTGAATTGTGTTGATTATATTTTGTATTATTATTTGGAATAGACAAATGAACTTATGTTATCAAATAATAGTGGACTAAAAAGTAGAAGTATGAAGTAGCAGAAAATGTAATTACTGAAAATAGAGCAAATAACTCAAAATTGTTTGTAAGTTCAGTACTTGAGGCAATGTACATAGTTACTTTCAACTACTGCTACAGGGTGGAAAATGTCACTAGGAAATATTGAGTATTAAAACATTAAAACATAAAATTTGTTGAATTTGTCTGCCTTGATAGAACATTTCTTGTAGGTGAAAAGTAATTACAGATTGTACTAGCTTTAAATGAATATTTTAATATTTTTGAAAATAGCTCATTCCTTTTTACTCAGAGTTAGATGGGAAGATAAATCTAGAGCTAGCCTGGCTCTGTAAAAAAAAAGAAGAACCAAATATTCCACCTTTTAGCTAAAACTCACTATTTAACACGTCACATGTTGTTTGTTGAATCCGTACTAAAACCAAAGTGTAAAAACAATAATACAGATTTTGTAGTTGTGATGAACACTGTTATATGTTATAACCCTAATCCTAAGGACTCAGTAGCAGTTGCATTTTCTTTACTGGTGTACCATACCAGCCAGTACAACGTACATGGAATACACACTGTTGTAAATTCCTGACGGCAGCTCAAAAGTGTCAAATCTATTTTAATTTTCTTTAAATTTTCTTTGTCGAACGGGAGCAGAATCAGATCAGTAGAGAGGGCATTTGTTCAGTTTCACTGAGTCCCTTCAGGCAGTGGCTGACTGATGTACTGTACTTGGTGACACAACTTAATGGACTTGCACCATCTCGTAGGACATTTGGATTCTACGCCCCCTGGCAAACACTATCAGAGCAAAGTTGTTTTACGGAAGAGCCGAGACACAAGTTTTTTTTGATGACAAAGAAAAAACAATCATTTCTATTAATACAGCCAATGAAATGTAATTGTGTGCCTTATAGTTCAGTAAAGGTGCTCCCACTAGTACACAAGGAGGTTTAAAAACTAAACTAACTATTGTCCTATTCACTCACATGCAATCATCTTACCGAGTGGCTTATGTGTCTGCTTTACTGACACAGATCCATATGATACATTTATATTATTTTTGTTATATATAGATATCTTAAAGACCTCTGTGACACATGTATATATGGTATTTCCATAATAAAATCCCAGGGGGAATATTCCACGCCAACGTACTGGACCAGCACCAGTCATGTCATGTCTGGCACATCCTGTATATTGGCGCTGTTCCCGTCTTCATAATGAATCCTTTTTAATTAATTACGTTTTGTAAGTACTATTATTAATGAATATCTTGGCTTATCAGTTATTCTAATGCATGCACGAGGTGATTGCATTGCCTTAAAGCACTCAATTATCATTTTGTTATGCTTTTGGAGGTTCTTGCTATGTACGTATATCTTTGAAATTTGAATTTGTAGTGTCTTCGCTGGGTATCTAAATCTGAAAGTGGTATCAGAGAGAGATTAAACACGAGAATCAGTTTTTAAATAAGTAAGAACTTATCACACAATGTAATTCACAGGCAAGGAGACAAATGACACGGTCACACATATAGAAACATGGTAATTGGTTATAGCTCACAATGCACAAGAGCTTTAAATTGTATTGCAATAATTTCTGTCAGCCTTTTAACTGCTGTGGTTTTTATCCCTCTTTTATCATTATTGCTTCAAGGCAGCTCCATGTTTCTGATTACATTTCTGATTACATCAGGGGAAATCTCTTGAATGCTGCTCAGTGTCAGTCCTTCTGCTGCCCTTTAGGGCTCCAAATCAAACATCACTAAAATACTGAAGCTGCGTTTCACATTGGTGCTACCTTCAACACAGACACACACTCTGAGATCAACACACCAACATAAACGTCCAAGGCCAAATCCATCTCTGGCTTGTCTTTTAATACCACATCCGAACTGACACATATCCAAGCAGGGGTACTCATCTGTGATTTATAATGTCAAACTCTATATCATTGATTCTGCTGTAAAGAATATCAAAGGCGATGTCGATAACAAAAAAGAGGTAATCTTGGCAGTCAGTTGTGCAAGGGAGATGCTGCAGCTTGAAACACAGGGTCTCTGAGGAGAGACTGGTGTCTGTCTTCCCCTTATTTTCCTCCTTCAGTCTCCAGTGGGTTTTTTCCCTAGACAGCTCTTTATGGTCACTGGCTATGTGGAGCTCAGTAACAGGCATATGCATTGGTTAGAAAAGAAGAGTTCAAACAGAAGTGAGACAACTCCACTGCTGTTTAAGCAAAAAGGAGACTCTTAATTAACTGAATCACAATATAATCCTGAATTATTAAAATCTTCTTATACAAAGGAACATAGTCTTTAAATGGGAATACTGCTGGACCATCAACCAGCAACATCTATGCTCTGCTCAGGCCCTGCAGGCAATGTGCTTAGTGAGACTAGGCTGCATAACATGGTAATAGCTTTGGAGAAGTTATCCTAAAAAGTCCAAGACTTGCATTACATTGTTCAGCCCGCTCAAGAGACATGAAAAGAAAATGTAACAGAGGTTATTTAATTGTCTGCTTCCTAAGAAGTATGTGCTAGTAATGAGTGTTCATCACATATACGTTCAGTGAAATTCAGTCTCCATTTCCATGCATGTTAGTTCAAATTGTTGCAGTTGTTTCTGTTACTTTAATTTTTCGATGCCATTTTGTCAAGATTTTGTTTTTCTTTTTTTTTGACTATTATTCAAGAACAAATACTGTCGGTTTTCCTGTTTGCATCCTAAAGTGGGTGACCTACCAAATAGGAAAACCAAAACCAAGAATCAAATCTTACCTGTTTCTCTGTTTTGTGGATTTTTGCGTTTCATCACTGTGCAGGTGGGCAGTAAGCCATAAAAGCTGAGAAGGCATGCCCTTCGCAGCAGAACACGGAGCAAAGAAGGAAATCTGTCAGATTGTAATGATTTCTGAGGGGAATTACTGTTGATGACAGACACTGACCTTCACTGTTGGGTTCAGCTGTGATGACAGATGGCCTGTAGCCTGTTTTAGAAGCATACACATTATAACACTCAACAGAAATATCCTGACTTGCAGCCCAAGCATTGTATTCATATTTAGTTTTCTTCTTTTCTTTAGACAAGTGTGTGAAATACAAATCAATTATTTATTGAACTATACAACACTGCACCACTTGTAAGCTTTTGACATACCATCTTAGTCATAAACTACTATTACCATGGCCGCAACATCTATGACCGCCACCATTAGAGGTCAGAAGTGGTCATTTGTATAGGTGGGGGAACTTGTGCTACAAGACTTGCTGTGTGCTCTCCACTTTAAAGGATATTTGGATAACATGAAACAGTATTTAGAGCATATTTTACCCCAATTAGTGTTAATTAACTCAGTAGCAACACTGTTTGCTATTAGTTAAGCATTAAGTTAGCCTACCCACACTAACTGTCAAGGAGCTGGAGGATACGTCCCCTACTGGCCCAGAAGGCGACGCAGGTTCTGGTCCAGGCGCTGGTCATCTGACGCCTTGACTATTGCAACTCCCTCCTGGCTGGTCTACCTTCATGGGCCATCTGACCTCTACAGCTCATCCAGAATGCAGCAGCCCGGCAGTTCTCCCACACTACACCACTCATCCGCTCTCTTCACTGGTTACCAGTAGCTTCTTCAGGACTGGTGCTGGCCTACCGTGCTGTGACTGGATCAGGCCCTTCCTACATCCTGGCCATGGTTAAACCATACACCCCACTTTGCTTTGCATCAGCCAATTGGCTCGCTACTCCCTCACTGCGAGTGGGACCCAGATACCCCTCAACAAAAACCCGCCTGTTTGGGATCCTGGCTCCTAAATGGTGGAACAGGCTCCCCATTGTTATCAGGTCAGCACAAAGTCTTCACATCTTCCGTCGCAGACTGAAAACCCAGCTGTTTTGACTGCATCTTGGCCAATAAAGAAAGACATTCTATTTTCTCATTTCTGTATGTAGCACTTAAGTTGGTTTGGTTTATTTGAAGCTAATGGTTGGGATTATATTTTCTCATTTCTGTATGTAGCATTTACATTGGTTTTTCTTATTTGAAGTTAATGGTCTGGCTTATTTGGAGCTATTGCACTTGCACTCAAAATGATTTGACCTATTTGAAGCTGATGTTCTTGCAAGATTCTTACTGTTCTGAGTTTGTACCCTCATGATTGTTTGCACTTATTGTAAGTTGCTTTGGACAAAAGCGTCGGCTAAATGAAATGTAATGTAAAAGATGATTTGAAAAAGTCTCCTTTGAAGGACAGCAGCCCTGCACTCCAATAAAACACTCACATCACTTTAAATAGACCTTACTGTGACCTTTTTGAAAAAAATGTGTTTGTTGCAGTAGCTATCCAACACCTCGAGCACCCCTACAAGATAACACACATCATTAAATCATTCATTCATGTGTTTGTTCAATGAAATGCCTTTTAAAATCAAGAATATTCTCCAACTTGCCAAAACTCGTGACTATGGCAATTATTGCCTCGGATGTGGCATTGACTTTATGATTATATGATATGACACATTCATTTAGTTTTTATTGCCTTACTAAAGTGATGCTGTAGCAGAGTTTAAAAGAGATGACAATGATCAAACAACTAACAGGGAGAGGGAGCTTGGGGCATCTCCTTGTTTCTCTGTTTTTTAGTTTTTTTAGTCAGAAATGGCTAAGGTGAGATATGAGTAAATATGATAAATAAGAAAGGAATAGGAAAATAAACAATTAAATCTTATCTTTACTTTATCCAAATGTATTTCAAAGTGTAAATACGTACTGCCCTACATAAAAACGCTATCTTGATAGATTTGTCTGCATTAAAAATGTCCTGCTTGATGTAAGATGCACTTTCCAAATTTCCAAAGATAAATAGTAAATGTGATTTACTTGTTCGTCTGCATTCACACTGAGACTTTTGCATCTTTACAAGAGATAAAGCAATGCCAATTGTGATGCCATTAGGGAGAAAGCAGTCCCTCCTCAGCAGCAGCGAATCAATTGCATGGTGAAAGCAAGTTAAAAGTGTCAAACAAGAACACTGTGAAGCTTCAAAACATGGAAGTCATTTAATCTAAAAATGTGCCTGCGGGGAAGAAATTGTAAGACAAGGAAAATATTGCAATGGATACGATTGGATCTATTGGATACGCTTCACACCTTTTTTCTTCTCTGATTCTGCAAATTTGGCTTCATATGCATACACGACAGTATGATGTTGAAAGCAAATGACTGAAGAGAAGTTCAGCGAGCTGAGCTTTTCAACTCTGCCCCTTTCCCTTCTACCCTCTCTCTGAGCAACGTATTCCACCTGGCTCTTGTCTGCTTTAATGGAGGTCTGTGAAGCTCAGTCTGACTCATTTGTAATCATTTATCCCCCTAGGGAGAGTATCAATCTAAATCTTAGCACAATCTATCAAATCAGAAGCCTGAGATAGATAAAGGAGCAGTGGGATGTGTTGTTAATTGTGATGGCCATCATGGGGTTCAGAGATTGGAGAGCTCTCCTGGTGCAGATAGTCTTTATCACATTCTTGGCGAGATGAGTTCTTCCTTCTCTCTGTGTGTATCCACTTTAGCCCTATTTAATGTGTGCCACTTTCTGCTTTTACACACACTTCCCCCCAAGTCCTTTCTCCTCTTCACTCCCCTCTCCAATCAGAGAAAGGAGAAGCATTTGAATGTTACTCCTGACTCATGCAAATAGAAAGGCTATTTTTTTGTGTTTTATTTATTTATTTTGATTTCGTTATTTAGTTTTGGACAAATGTTCCCAGCAGGACTGCAGCTACATTTTAGACCATGTCCTTGGTATTTCTATTGGGATTTATTTACATGGTATTAATAAATACGTAGAAATTAACTACAGCTCCCTTACTGCGTTTGGGCAAGAAACATGCAATCACCAAGTCTAAACTTCTGTCACGTGCACCGCTAATGGGTGGCGGTAGTTTAAGGTCAGCCTTTATTTTTTGGAGGCACCGGGGAAGCTTTTTTGACATCCTCCTAGATCCATCTCTTTCATATTTGATCACATCATGTTGTCATTTTACCATGTTGTTTATTCTCAACACGCGACATCTATTGCACGTCTGTCCGTCCTGGGAGAGGGATCCCTCCTCAGTTGCACTCCCTGAGATTTATTTTTTATTTTTCCCCCTTTAATTGTGGGGTTTCTTTGGAAGTCCCTTTGTTTCCAAGTGTGCAACACAGGTCACAACTGTTGTGTTTTTATATTTGGAAATAGAGAGGCATAGAAATCAATTTCAGAAAACTTCCCTTCATATTAACTGTATTTATTCCATGATGATATGGTGAGCATTACAAAAGTACTCAGCTGAGGACCCATTTCACTGTCCACAGACCACATTTAAGTAGTGACTTTGTCTCACAGATCCACAGAACGGCCACGATCTCTAGTTTACAACATATTTTATACCCGCCGCCTTTCAGGTATAGTCTTTTCTCATTGGTTGGCTGGGGTCAGGTCCTATTGGCCCCTTGTTGGCACTTAGGCCACGCCTCTCAGCGCTTCTCTGCTCCAATCAGATCTTCTGTCACCCGTTTAGAAGGTGTACTCTTCCGCTTCACAGTTTACAAATATTGCTTCTTATTTCACAATAGTTGGCCACTATACTATGCGTAGTCACTTAATTTAAGAAAATTTTTTCATATCACATTCAATACTTCTAAATAAGGACACAATAAGGCTCATTGTAACAGTTTATATATTGATTATTCTCACACAACCTATGCCAAATAACTACTCCAAAAATATTTTACCATAAAATATGCAAAATCAAGGCAAAGGCAGACAAGGGTTCCCTAATAGTGTGTGCAATCTGCAAAATGTCGACATAGTAGCCACATTTTAAAAATATATATCAACTTTTGGGTCATGAAAATCCTCTTGACTGTTGCTTGTCCTCCCAGCATCATACGCACACTGTGGGTCCTTTATGGCTCTTTAGACAGGGACATCAACATCTTAGCGGCTGAGGCATCACAGATAGTTTACAGCTTGACAGTCATTAAGAGTGAGTGATTAACCATGACAATACGGTTACCTAGTTATGTGTCTAAGTGACAACCTGACACAAAATAAAAGACAGAGATTAACATCTACACTTTATCTAATTAAAGGTTTTAGGGTATTTCCAATAATCTAAGGCAACAGTGTCACTTTAATCTGCATTTGTATTGAATGTATTGATTTGTCTAGATCCTGGCTTTACAACTGGTGTGAAAGAAGAGTAATAACAGATAACATTCTCAATTCATAGTTTCTACCTTGCTGCAAATAATATCAATAGGATTTCACTGGTGCTTTTGAAGGAGATTTGGCACAATTTCAATGGAAGAAGAATAACGTATGACCTTCTCGGGGATTATATATGAGGTCAAATATGAGGCCACAGTGTTATCAACACAGCTAAAATAAGCCATGATGGGCTTAGTTTTATTAGAATGTAAAGGTTCCATTTTTATTTTTTATTTTTCAAACAACTAAAACAACCAAGGCACGGTGCGACAGGGCTGAAAAAGTCTGTTCCTCATCTACTTTAACAACACATAGAAACAGGTCTGAATACGTTATAGACTTTCCGTCTGACGAGGATTACAGCGTATTAAACTAGGTAGAAACAGAAGCTAACGTAAGCAAACAGATGCAACAGTATTGTCTGGTGTTTCTCCTGAAACGTCAACAGTAAGAAAACTTTCATAAATGTCATATTCTGCTTGTTGATAACATTATTAAAGTGAATGTTCATCATCATGCTGTGTCATCATTTATTACATTTTTTTAATTCTGCCCCATCTCGTGGAGTGCAGTACATTTGTGAACCTGTGTGCACGCTGTTTTGACATACCTGCATGCCATTCCTTACTCAATAATGCATACAGTGAGCTAAGTGACTGAGGAACATGTTAAGAGTGACAGGAAGTGAGCAGCAGCAGCATTAACTAATGCTTTGAGGTGTGTCGTCGTCAGGAAAGAAGAGGCTTGCGATGAAAAAACTTCTTGTTCATCTTCAAAAGTTGGATGTAATCTTCACTGAAACCCGAAGGACATGAGGTGGAGACAGGAGGAAATGAAACAGATACATATCTGAGTGGTGTTTGATTCACTGTCGGTTCAGTCCTCCTGGCAGCTTGTCCAAGGAGAGAAGTGTTTGGACGTTGTGATAATATTGTGATATCCAATGCACTCCCTCTACCTTAGCAATATATTTCTTTCCCCATTAATCTTCAGCATAAAACTTTTAAAGGGTTTGGTCAAGTGCCGTTCATGACTTTTTGTAGTTCTCTTTGTTTATTTATGGTAAAATGAAGCCATCGAAACACGGCACGCTACTCTTGAGTCACGAGCTCTTGGAGTGAATCTTATATAATTAAACGGCTCTATAACAGCCTACTCCATTACTTCTTTACAGTCTTGGGAAAGAAACTGCAAATGACTCTCAAATATTAAAATCCTGCTGACACACTTTTATTTATTTATTATTAATTTATTTGTAGAATGGTGCATAATTGCCACTTAAAGAACAACATATCAATATATAGAATTTAAAAAGAAATCTTGATAGTTGTATAGTAAATGAAGTGAATTTTCTTTGGCGTAAAGCCTAATATAAGTGAAGACCACAGCACACAAGTCTAACACATGCAAGTGTATCAGTGTTGCTGAGACTATTATTCCAGCTGCAATGTCCAAAGGTTTAAGACCAAATAACAAACAAAATCATTTATAGAGAGAATACATGTTTTAGAGTACTGTGCTCTTTTAATTATTTCTGTGTAACCCTTTTTATATGACCTATCCATTACGTTTGATTAGAGCCTTTGAGAACACAAACAACTGCTGCATTAGGCCATGTGAAAATGCACAGGGCTGGTGCCGCACTAAAAGCAGCCGACGCATCTTTTGCTTTGTCTGACAACAACAAAAACACACAATTATATAAGAATACAAAACATCCCAAAAATTGCTACTTTTGCTCAAATGACACTCAATAGACTGCTCAGCATTATGGCTGCTAAAGTAGTGCGAGCCTAACAACCATACAATATTGTGCAAAGAGATAGAGTTGAAAATAGTTTTTTCACTTTAATTAATCCAGGGATTTAACACGTGTTCAATCACAAATTAGTTTGATGAAGAAAAGTCTCATCCATGTCTTTGGATTCATTATAGATTACGTATTATAAAAGACCTAAATGAGAGTGTGTGGTGCATGAAATCAACACTAGACTAGTATAGACTTGATTTCTCTTACAATGCGTCTTAGATGCTGCTAAACTATTCAAAGTGAGACCATGCAAATGGTGATGGGTGTTTCTGCTCTGTGCTAGAGAGATAGGAGTGAAAAGATCCTCCATTAATCATTTTACAGGAACATGACAACACCAAGTAAAGGGAACTTGGGGGATAATAAGAATACACTGCAGAAAACAAGACCATTCAATTGCAATAGGCCAATCACTTTGAGAAGACATTCTGCAGTAGACGAATATATTATGATTTTAAAATCTTCCAGGCATAGTTAGGAACAATCTTTTGAAAGCCAATCTATGTCCTTATTCAAAGTGTTTATGTGATGAGGGAGTAAACGCTTCCACTTAGTAATCTGAATGGAACTTCACCAAGGTGAAAAGAGCATTTGTCACTTGCAGCGAGCAACAACCTTGGGGATTTAGAGAGGCCAACCTGGGGTGTTTTTCCACTGTCATATTGCAGATTGAGAGGTCGCTAAGAGATGACAAGGGCAAAAAAAAATAATTTCCATATCATCACTGGGGGAAAAAATCCTCCCTCAGGGGAGATGATAGATCACTCAATCAATTACTGTGCAAAGACCAGAGAAGTCTACCTAGAGCTGGCCCTGCTGAGGCGGCACACCTGGATCAAAAGACACAGCTGCATCAGTCATGATTGCAGCTGCTTAACACCGCAGGAAATCGCTCAATGGTGAGATTAACCCTGCCAGTTAAGAGGGGCTCTGGAGAAAGTGTGTAATGGCTCTCCTCTGAGAAGCTAAATGTACAGATAAGTAGCCAGATTACGTCCTATTATTAAGATGAGAGCTATGAGTGTCAGGCAGACCTTTTTAATTGTGTAAATTGTTGAAAAGGCTGTTATGTATGTACATTGGTAGAGACGAGATTTACAATGAAGCCTTTAGAGCCTTTAAATGCAGCAACACATCTTTAATTTGTGTGGGTGGAAATACACTATGGTGAGCTGTAATCTTTAGTCATTTTGAACCCAATCATTTAAATCAATTAGGAAGAGAAGATTCTGTTTAATTTAAAACCATTATACAAGTTACTGCTATTGCATTGCGCAAAACATAAGCAAAAGCATGGTGGACAAAACATCTTTAATGTGTTTACATAAGCTATTGTTTTATTCTCTATGAATGATATCCTGCATATGTTACGTTAGAACAGTTATTAAAGAAAAGGGAACACGTCTTCTTTCTTTCCGTAGCTCTTGGTGATTGTGGTACTAGCAACTTACATGACATTATCTTCTTCCTGCTTGTCCTCCTAATAGAAAATAAAATTAGTTTAGGTGCCTGCAAACCCAATTACTGGCTGATAGAAGGTATCCAATGTGTCACCGTATGTGTAAAAAGGTTGGGGCAGCCCCATTGATTTCGGTAGCGACTGATTACATGTTGTAGGAAAAGTGAGTTTAATTTCTCAGGATCTGTCAGTGGAACAATGGTGTAACTAAACATAAAGGCTTGTTTCCTTTCTCGGATAGAAAGACAAAAACGCTGTTAGAGGGATTAGACAATGACACAGCTCCGTGGATTCCCCAGATGTGTGTCATTCCCATCTGATAAATTGTCACCAGACGGTTTACTGTTGATAACAATCACACAAATGTGGTTTGCTTCCAATTTGTGAGATACGGAAGGCCTCATAAATTTCAAATGGGAGTTGATGCAGTAAAAAGTTCACTTTAAACTATAAATCATCGCACCCAATCTGAAATGCACGGCCCTCTCCAGGGAGCCTCTTTGTATAATGTGATAGCTGTTTTTCAAACTCTAGAGGATAAATTACAGCGAGAGCAGGGTCAGCAAATACTTTACTTTGTCAGGCTGCTGATATAAGATGAGACATTAAAAGTCAGGATTTTGCTTATCTAAATCTATGGCAGCATGAGTGAGAACTGCCTCATGATAGCTTTTTAAAACTGATTAAAAAATAAATTGAACACAAGTAGGGCAGGATTGTGGCCAAAGAATGAAACTAGAGGGAACTAGAAGGGCTCCCTGAGAGTGCCATTTCCATAAGTGAAAATAATGTGTTTTTTATTCAAATCGGGCCAGTAGTTTTTCTGTTATTCTGCTGACAAACAGGAAAACAAACCAACAAAACAAAAACATAACCTCCTTGTTGGAGGTAATTAGCAATGCTATCATGCTGTTAATGCAAATAAACACTTCCTGTTCCTACTTTTCAAAGTAAAACCTTACTAGTGTGTGTTTTTGGTGCATGCATTTATTGGGAAGTGGCACAAACCCAGTTTAGTGTAAGTAAATCAGGTTTCCGTTGAGGTAAGAAGTTGGTATATGTCTGTATTTGTACACTTTTAGGCAGTAGATTGGTTTTACA
The DNA here is from genome assembly GCA_943590825.1 of Bovichtus diacanthus. Lineage (NCBI taxonomy): Eukaryota > Metazoa > Chordata > Actinopteri > Perciformes > Bovichtidae > Bovichtus > Bovichtus diacanthus. Next base: position 9,288,126 of record CALSBV010010348.1, read on the forward strand.
CAGTGCACTGGTCTGCTGAACAGCCACAGGCAAGTGTAGTTTGCCAAGTGCAAGTTTAGTGAGCCTTAAACCTCTAACACTCACAGTATGCTTTTTCCAATTTGTATAATCCCCTAGGATTAAAAGTGGACAGATGGATGGTTCAGTGTTGTCATACAAACATTCAAAAAATGGCCAACACTGGGAGACAACCCAAACAAGCACCTAATATACTCAGGGTCAAACGTCATGGAGAAAATTTACACGTTTTGGAATAAAACAACCATTTAAAAACAACACCAGACCCTTACTTAAAAAAGAAAAAAAAAGAAAAATCTAAGATCAGTCTGAGTCCAATTTAACTCTGCTCTGTTCATTTACAGTAATTTGATTCGGCTCACCTCCCACCCCTCCATTAGAGTCCCTTGTGGTTCCAATGAAAACCCTGTGAAGGCGTAGGTCAATACAGCTGCTGATCCCATGCATTTCATTTCAATTTAATAAGGTGTCACTGTGGTAAATGAGTGTGGCATAAACTTGGTAGTGCTTTCTTCAGCCTGCAGGGAATGGCTAATAATCCAAGTTACCTTGCTTTATCATGACGCATACATGTACGAAAGTTGGCCGAGTTCAATAGACTCATCTAAGTGATGCCAGTGCAGTGATGCACTAGTTCTGTTGTCATTATTAAACACATAGAGTCTTAAGAGGTTTAATCAAATGAATACCTCGATAAGTCATTACAACAGCAGCTCTTTTGTATTTTCATCTTCATCTGTGTGGCAGCAGCATTCATTTTATCCACAGGAAAACGTAAGCAAGGTGATTCAGAGAGGAAAATCAATGTGTTTTGTCACTATAGGGTACACTTCACCTGATTGTGACCCCGTGCGGTGGCTTCCTCCTATTTTCACCATAACGTCCCTGTAAGGTTTTATATGTGTCATTAAGTTGTATATAAATACCTGACTTGGCATCAGAAAATGGCAAGACCACGTGGTACGTCTGTTGTAACAAAAAAGTCATTTGTAAAAAGAAAAAAAAAATTTTTTTCTTTTTTTTTCTTTTTATTATAAAACACTTTGATAACATCCAGTTCACATAAATATTCATGACAGAAAATGTACAGAGAAGTAGTAGTCTTTGTGCATTTACTTCTAATTGTATTTATAATTTAATGAAAATATAATTATCTAAAAATGATAAAACATAACAGTAAAAGATAAATCCAAATCTTGCTTAAAGCTGTTTAATAAAAGCCCCACTCAAAAGAATGATGATACTCCAGTGTATTGATGTTTCATTATATTTTGTGGATTAATTTAGCTTCCACCAGAACTACTTTTTCAGTAGTTGTACTATTTCCCATTTTTCACCCCTCTGAGCCACATTCAGAGGTGTGGATCCAGAAGAGTCCAGCACAGTCCTGTCCGCCCCATGCAGCAACAAAGCTTTTACAACAGGCATACAGCCGTGCTGTGCAGCTAGGTGTAAAGGTGTCGCCTTTCCCGAGTTTGCTGCATTGACATCTGCATGATGTGATATCAAGTGGAGGACACTTTGGACACTGGCACTGGAACAAGCTACATGTAGTGGCGTCCATCCTTCACTGTCCTCCGACACGTTTGGGTCGGCTTTGGCTGCCAGGAGCTCTGCCACCACTTTCGGCTCACGCTGGTGGCAGGCGAGGTGGAGCGGGGTCCATCCATTCTCACCACTAGCGTTTACACAACCACCCTGACCCGCCAACTGGACCACCGTGGCTTCATGTCCCCTTAGGGCAGCCAGGTGCATGGAAGTCCAGCCCTGGAGGGACCTCGAGTCTGGGCTGGTCCCGTTTGACAACAGCTGCCTGCATATGCCTGTATGACCCTTCAGAGCAGCCAGGTGAAGTGGAGCGTATCCTCTGCTGTCCGCACTGTTAGTTTTCCCCCCACTCTTCACCAACTCTCTGACTACTCTGTTATGGCCTTCCTCTGCTGATAGGTGAAGAGCAGTGGAGAGAGAGCAGTCGGTAGCGTTGGGATCTGCTCCCTGAGAGAGGAGGAGCTTGGCAATATTCAAATGCCCATAGGCGGAGGCAAGGTGGAGCGGCGTCCTCCCTTGTGCCTCCTGTTCTCTGACTGCTTCCTCTGGCAGCCGTGAAAGCAACAGGCGCACCACTGTTTCATGGCCATTTTGGCAGGCCAGGTGCAGCGGCGTCCAACCGGCTTTTTCCCGGGCATCCGCCACTGCTCCTTTGTCCAGCAGAAGACGGACAGTCCTGTCATCGCCGTTCTGAGCAGCAAAATGGAGCGCTGTCCACTGGTCCACATCTCCTTGGGTGGCAGCTGCACCATGTTCCAGCAACAAATAGATGACGTCATGAAGTCTGTTGAAAAAGAAGTTTAATTCAAAGGGTACAGTATTACTGACTACTGTTTTCCAGGCAACCAGCAGACACTCCAGTATTTATACGAAGCATCTCATCTTACTCTCTGCAAGAAAATCTTACTCTCTGCAAAAAAGAGAATAAGAATGTTTCCCAAATGTATTCCTTTAACTTTGAATAAAGGAGTAGAAAGTCTTTGGTTAGCCTAAGAACTGCAGACATTTCTTTCCAGTTGGTATTAAAAATGACTTTTTCCTAGCGTCACTTGAAAAACTGTTTTTTTTTTTTATATGTTTTTACAGACCTGTGCAGAACAGCAATTAGAAGAGGAGTGTATCCTCTGGCAGTCGCACAGTTCACTTCCGCACCCAGACTCAGGACATGCTCGACACTCTCTGCATCTCCGCTGGCTACTGTGTAGTGGAGGAGGCTCTTTTCACCATAAAACTGTGTTTTGACATGCTCTCTCTTCACAGACTGCTTGAAACTGCCAAAGTCCTTTTTGCACAGCAAAGAGAGGATGCAGTTCTTGCCTTGATGATCATCTGTGAAATTAAAGCAAAGCAAAGCAAAGGACATTACATGAGAAAAAGAGCTGCAGAAATGGTGATACTGAGGAAACTATTGTTTTCATGAATTTTGATGTGGTTGAGTTCAGTTTCCTCATTATTTTACACAGCTGTGTGCTTGTGTACAGGATAGCAGAGGGCAAAGCTTCCTGGAGCTTAGTCAATACCTTCTACATTAGTATTTGAACATCATGCACCTATAGATTTGTATATTAATGGAGAGTGGCAATGAAAGGATCAATAAAAAGTATTGTGGATTATCGCTTCAATAATCTATTGAATGTGAATGTTTCTTTTATATTCCCTTCAACTAATAGTTGACTCTGCCTTTTTTCGTACTAAAGGTACGGTAATAATAAAAATGTCACAGCATTGTAAATAGCACTTCTTAAATGTCAGTCCTCCAAGCTTTGTACTGCATTGAACATGATTTTTTCGTCCTACTCTACCTAAGTGTTTACCTGAGGGAAGGTCAGGCATCTCAGGCAAATCAATCTGAAATGGAAAAGAAAGAGCAGAAATGGTACAAGTTATTTGCTGTGACATCAATCATCACAAGTGGTTAATTAGCACACATACTGTACATCAGTCTACGTGAGTATGGGTGTGCAAGGGTATGAATGACTCAACAGCTAAACAGCTAGAGTATAAATAACTGGATACATTACGCACAATCAGCAAAGAAAATGATGTTTCTGCTGCCTTGAAGTGGCCACCAAATCAGTTATTGCAAGTTAAAAGCAACACTGCGCCTAATTACTTACGGCCAGACTCTTTTTGTTGTCTAAACTGCATTACCTTTTTTCCACACTTCCTTATAAAACCATAAACCTGCTCAGTGTGCCAAAGGTGGAGTAGCTACAGTAGATACTGGGTCCATTCGAGCAGAGTATCGAGCAGGACTAACTTTATGAATCGGTGAAACGAGCCATGGATAATCTGATTTCTGTCCCTTGTCATCATTTTTGTGACATAGGATTGGTCCTGGGATCTTCACGGCTTCAGTCAGAGCCTCTGTTTTCCTCACAGTGTCTGCAAACACAACAGCAGTCAAGGAAAATACTGTTATTAATTTGCAAACAAATTTGTTCCCAGACTCAAAACTCAGGGGGATCCTCTTATACTTGCATTACTACATGAACACACTGACCGGTCATGCATAAATTAAATATTATACAATAACAGCAGTGAGTTTTTGTGAACACCAAAAGTTTGAATAGCTTCTGTGTATGAATCGACATGACGATCATTTGTATTCATTAACGCAGCTTCTAAAGCCTTAAGTGCTTGTCTAAACAAAGGTGACCCACTTGAATGTATGCAATTCACTCAAGCATTATATGCAGGAGAATGTGTTCTCTATGAGCACTTTGATTACTTATTGTTGACTTGATCATTACACACAAGGCCAAAGAGGACAACATGGTTGCTTTGTTTGGGACATTTTTCTTTGAGAGAATGTGGATCAAACGAGGGACAAGTGCTTCAAGTGCTTTTATTTTGGCACCAGTCCATCCTTCAGTCTGCGAGAGTCGCTATGTATTGCGTTTGATAGCATTTTCATGTTTTATGTTGACAGTCTCATTAAGAGCAAAGCAAATTAACATAATTTTAGACTCAAATATTTATTTTACGAGACATTAAAATGCCAAAAGCAATTACACACATCATCAGACATATTTGATAAATTACACATCATCTTTCTACAGATGCACCCAAGATATTGTGCATGCATGCTATGATCCTTTCCCAGACGTATTTTGTTACATCTTTAGGGCATACGGGCGATACGCCAGCCTTGCCGGGTTACCGGATCCCTCTCTGTTGCATTACTTGTTAAATCTCATCGTGCATTTGGGAAATCAGCTTTTTCTGTTAAAGCCAGCTCGGCAGCTTTCAGAACTCAGTGAATGACATAAAGAGCTGCAGCTCCATGAGAGCTTTAAATCCAGATTAGAAATTTGGCTGTAAACAATTAAACTCTTTTTATATATATATATATATATATATATATATATGTTTTATTTTATCTTGTTTTTTGCTTTTTGACTTCTGCACCTGAGAACTGTGGCCTCTTCCTGTGATCCTGGTCCCAGCAGTGTCTCATGATGCCGATCATCTGATCACACTCGCAGGGCTTTGGTTCGGGTATCATCTCCACACTGGGTCTCTTACCATGGGACACCTGTAGGAGCACCGTGGTCATACTGCAACCTGGGCCCACAGAATAGATGTCAGACACAAGCTTTAATGTAGATCAACACAATCATACGACAGTGTTAGTCATTGATTCAACACAACATGTTTTACCTGTTTGTTATGTTTATGGGATAGTTGTAGGTTGCTTTTTCCCCATGTTTACATTCTTTATGCTTATCTAAGCTAACCATCTCATAGCTGCAGTTTCATGTTTAATGGACAGACATGAGAGTGGAAACGATTTCATATAACTCTCTGCAAGAAAACCAACGAGCCGTTTCCCAAAATGTCAAATTATTTCTTTAAAAGGATAACTTACTATTATGTTTAAGTAAGTAAAACAAAGTTGGCTTCGATTTAGATAATTAATACTTGACTAGTGCTGGGGTTAAGTTCACATAAAAAAGGTTTGCAAGGGTTAAATAGAGCGTGTGTATGGGGGAAAAAACTAACCGCAAAATTATTTGTAGCAGAAATGAATTTGAAGGACGTTGGACAGTATACTCCTGCCTGTTAGTGCAACCTCTGCTCGATATACCTTTCAGCACTTTAAATACATATTTACAACATTTGGGAGAGCTAAGGCTTGCTTTAATCAATCATCTTCACTTTGCAACAATGGGAAAAAAAAATATTAAGAGGGTCAATAGTTGAATGAATGAATAAATGAATGTCGACGTTTTCTTTTACAACTTTTTCTAAAACAACTGTGAAATCTTGTTCTAGAAACGCTAAGATGAAGATGCCTTCACCCTCATGCTGTTAAAGTGATTGTGTTGAGTATTACATGACGCTGAAGTAACACCTAGAAATCTGCATCTGTTTGATATGAAGACGGGACATTTCATTTTCCCTACCTGCGTACGGTTTCTGCTGTGTTAGAATCTCCCACATCACTATTCCAAAGCTGTAGATCAAAGCAGAAAAAAAGGCACTTCAGTGCTAACTTTCTCACTTTTGCACATCCTGCATTCAGTGAACTTTGTGGGAGTCCTTCTTTGATATTAAAATAGCTCAGACACAATAAAACTAATTAATACAAAAGGTTAAGAAAGATGTCCCAATGACTTATACAGTAAAAAAATATATATACTGCAGAGAGCAAGGCTGCATTGCATTAGGGGGAAGAAGCAGTGACTCTGACTGTGCAATTTCGAAAATGCCCTTGGTAAGTCACCTGTAAACATCAAAGGAGGTTCCAGGAGGATCGGGGCACTGAGTGAAGGTTTCTGGAGGAATGTAACTTATGTTCCCTCTTACTGTCAGGTTCTCCATGAACAACTTCTTGCTCATGCCCTCTTTCCAGTGGATTAAACCAAAATCTGATATCTTGGTCGAAAAACAAGAATTCCAGATATCATTTAATACATTGATCTGCAGACCTAAGAAATGTCAAGAGATCACTGTAATCATACGGTGTCATCATTTTGTGCTTTGAGTTTCACTGACCTTGACGTGGAGACGATCGTCCAGTAGGATGTTGGATGTCTTGAGGTTAAGGTGTAGTAGTGGAGGCTTCATGCTGTGAAGGAAATGCATTCCCATAGAGGCCTCGTGAATCATCTGGGACTTCTTTGGCCACATCAAAGTGTGACTGGCTAGGAGCTTGTTCAGCGATCCATTACTCATGTGCTCCATCACCACAGCAGTCGCCTCACTGCACAGTCCGTAGATGGAGACAATATGCCTGGATTTCACTTTGGCTATGTTGGATGCCTCATCTATTATTCTCCTGTGATGGACAAAATAGTGAAGTTTGCTTTGGGCATTAACCAGGCCTTTTGAACTTTGACCACAATTTCCTGTGTCAAATTTTGCCGAGGTCAACTAATCAAAGTGTACAACTGTGCCCATATGCCAAGAAGTTGCTGTAAATTCAGACAGTCGCTTGTACCTGACAGCATGAATGCATAATTTGTGCTAGATCTTCGTAATTTAAATCCCACCTGTAAAAGTTGTTTGCACACAAAGTTGTGCCAAAGCTCTTCAAGGCACATTTTTGCCGCTGGAGCTTGAGTTTGACCTCGTACATTTGACCAAATCTGCATTCCGCCACCTTAATCCAGTCAGCTTCAAAGTCGTCCTTCTTGAAGTTCCTTAACTGCCCGGGGGATCTGTCAAGGCAATCCATGAGCACAGGGATCCTCTTTGTCACACTCTCTGTTTAATCCTACACATAAACAGGATTTATCTTCCAGATCGACATCGATGAGTGGCACCGCAGGAGCTTTTGTCATGCGGGGAAAGAGAACGTCGTAGAACATGAATACACATTGAGATTAGTGGCAGCTGGCTGTGTGAAAGGCATGTTGATTCACATAGATACTAGACTACACTCTGTGGGAGGAGCTGAGGCGCAGAACTCGTTTGCACTACAATGTTGCAAAGCCGGTTTTTAGCTGGCAATACTCTCACTACTGAACGCGCTTTCAGTCTTCCAGAGACACTGTATGACTTCTTATATTTCCCCTCCAATTCCAAGATTAGCTCACATCCATGTGAACGGAGATTGTAGATGTAGATTCAGTGCACTCCCACCTGGTTGAATAGTGATGTCTACATATACAAAAACATATAAAGCTATGAGAAAGGCTTCTCCTGTCCTGCAACATTTATAAAGCAGATTTCCAAACTCATTGAGGGAATAGTTCAACGTTTTGGGAAACTTGCTTTCTTTCTGAAAGTTATTTAGATAAGAAGATCCCTCTTTTGTCTGGTGGTTGAATATCGCAACAATATCCACCTACCAGCACCTCTAAATTTCAGCACATTCATTATGTGTAATTAAAGTATCTCCAGTGACACTAGCTTAATTTCTATCATATTAATCACTTACAGTCTAGCTGGTTGTCCCTGCTCTGTTTCAGACACACACCACACAATTAGATTAAAAGCTTTTGAGCTGATTCATGTGTAATTCTGAGCCACCTGCTCCAAAGAAATAGGGAGCAGTATTTCACCTCTAAACTGGGTCCATACAATCTCTAAAGTCTATATTTTAGTTGTAGTAGTTTAGCATATTTATTGTATTCTAATGTATTCTTTATATTATGTACTCCATTTTATAGCTATATCTCTCTTCTAGTGTTGATATATTTACCGTGTATGTTCTTTACTCCTGTGTGTCAGTCAGTCAGTGGGCAAGAATACACAAAATTTGACCAAACTGCTGAAACTCTGAGTCAAAAAACTCTGCTGTCTTAAAATCTTCACGTGGGGCTGATCCATCTGTGTTTACTGGGCACTGATGTTAACTGGGGGCTGAAGTCTGTGTAAAGTTGTGTTACACTTTGCCTCTTTGAATGTAATCCAATAAACAAACTATAAAACAAACACGGACCATGGCTGTAATATTTACAAGCGAGTCAGGAACAATACATCCATGGTCAGCAGCTACGCTTCTTCTCCCTCTGTACTGAGGCCAGACCGGCGCTACAGTGACTCACTATCGCCTCTAGAGGAACAAGTGGTATTACAGACTGGACGGAGCGGCTCTAGTCAGTTAGATGCTAATTTCGGTACATATCTCTGAAACACAATACATAGACATCTTTGACACAACGTCAACACTGTTGCCTCTTCACATTACGTTGATAATGTTAGTTAATTGTTTTAATGCTTTAAATTTAAATGATGGCATATCTTACATATGTATCTTTCATCCTTCTGCATCATTTAAGCAGAATATTATCTGAGAGAAAATATTTAAACAGCCTAGTTTATGAGAGGATTGCCGTGATAGCAAGTTAATTCGAAAAGATATAGAAACCAAGATGTCCTTTACCACATCCGCTCGTATTCCCACTTGCTGTTCTGTTTTATAGGCTCTTAAGTTATATTTTACCACCACTCAACACCCTTTACGACTGAAATTATCTGGGGACATGAGGTGTTTTGTTACGATATTAAAGAAAGAAATGAGCTCAGATAAGTACATTTAGAGACACACACATATTTAAATACATTGTTCCTGTGGGCCACTAGTAGCTGTGGCAGTTATATAAATATTTGAGCCATCTCCTTTGGGATTCTTCATTTCTAGCAGATAGCACATTTAAATTCAATATATTCCCTGCTGAGAGGATGATGCAAATCTCCACCACAAACTCACAATTGTGTGCAACTCTCACCAGGCAGCTGTCCATCTTTCATTGTTTCTGTATTTCTCTAGCCTAGAAGTAAATGTGATTCATTAGGATTTGGACCCATAATATATGTCTCATGAGAGAGCAGCTATAGATCAGGATTCTCCAGTCATATCTTTTGTTCTTCGATGCTCTGAGGTGGCTCTTTGTACAGACTTTCATTTCAAAGAGATGCTTAGGAGTTTTTTTTATAATTCCACTTCAATGGGATCCCCCCCTCCTTGGTCCTTTTAAATCTGCTGGCTCACCCTGCGGGGCTGTGGTGGGTAGAGGATGCACATCTATGGAATGATTTTCAGTGAAATAATCAATATGTCTGTGTTGTCATCAGCCTGCAGACACCCTAAATGGAAAATGCGGCAAACACATAATTGTGATATTTTAAATGATTACAGATTAATTATTTTGCAACACACTAATACACTGTGGATCATTATGATGGACTGTCATAAGTGTTTTTGCTGATATTTGAGAAAGCGAGCTGAATCTTAAATCATTAACACAGAGTCTTTTCTCCGCACCTTTTGTTGTCGTACATAGACGTACACTGAATCTGCACTGTTTTTGTTGTTTTTATTGGGTTATACTCTTTAGATTTCTTTAGTTGAAGCATCAATTCCTTGCAACACAATGTTCTCCCAAACACCTTAACCCTTAAAGTGTCTCTCTCTCTCTCTCTGTCTCTTTATGCAGGCGTGGTAATAGATGAATTTAACATTCTCTGACAGCCATAGTTTCATGCTTCGCTAACTAACACTATTATTTAGGACAGACTTGTGGATTGATGTTCCAATGAAAACCAGGCGCTCGTGATCAGATTCCTGATAGGCTACCTAGGGGGGAGAAGTCTGTCTTCATCGATGGCACCCACATCTCGCAGCTCAGCCAATAGTATTAGTAGGCTCTACCATGCTGGGTAAGCTGACTGGCTGGAGCCAAAGGCTTTTCAATTGCCCCTCATGTCCTCTATAACTAACAGGCTTAACTTCAGTGTCTCTGATCCATATTCTGTGAGCATAGAGGGTGCTAAACCTAACCAAACAAAATTAAAGAGTGGGGGGCACTGAAGTAAACGGGTTGTCTATCTGCTATGTACTGAGGTAAACGATGGTGTATGTAAGCTGTGTGTTTCAGACTAGAACATTAATTGGATCCTGTGTATCTCTCAAGAGCTTTGAATGAGTTTTAATCAAATCCTTATCTTAAGCAGATATTTCACCACTTGTATTTCCGCAGAATTATAAACATGCAAGATACGTGAGTGAGAGCAGCAACATGGTGAATCATGATTTAGTCAGCGGAGGAGGTCTAGGATTTGCTTGTGAGAGGGAGAAATACTAAAACACTATATTATTCCTCTTTTGTGCGCTGGTTCAAATCTAATTATGATCTAATTTTGACACCTTTGAAACGTAAACCTCACTTAATATTTAACAGTATCTACTTGGATTTCCCTGGATATAAGTATTTTTTAGATAAACTTTGTATTGCTGTGTTGACATTCCGTCTGAAAGGGGTTACCACCTTATCGTGGTGGGGTGTTTTGCGAGTTTTCATGATCGCTGGAGCTATGTCACCTGAAGTGACCTGACAGTGTGTTATTATCTAGTCCTTCTGGTTGGGGGATGGGCTGAGGGATGATAACCCTGTTCCGTAAAAAACACATTGTTACAGAAACCAGAAGCAGAAAGGCCTTGTGCTATGAGGAAAAAAAAAAAAACTGTTTTTACATTGTTTTAAAGGGGACATATTATGCTAATTTCCAGGTTCAGACTTGTATTTTGGGTTTCTACTAGAACATGTTTACATGCTTTAATGTTCAAAAAACTCATTGTCTTTTCTTATACTGTCTGTTTGAATAGACCCGTATTCACTCTCTGTCTGAAACGCTCCATTTCAGCTCCTGATTCTTTAAGCCCCCTCTAGAAAACAGCCAGTCTGCTGTGATTGGTTTGCGGTAAAAATTGCCAAGTTAGTTCTAAAGCCACTGGTCGAAAGACTTATTTCAGTTTGTGGGTTGGCAGGCGCTCCAGATACCCAAATGTATGTGCGCAAGCACAGAAAAAAAATTGTTTTTTATAATTTGTCCCCAAGTAGATGAATTCATTTCTATGGTGATGATGTAAAATATCTCTAAATTATAATTCTAGCACCAGAAGTTAGTTTAAAATGAACATTGTGGAACCCCTGCTGGCACAGTGCTTCTGCAGTTAAGAGCTGTTATATCAAGCATGTTTATATAACAGTGACCAAGCAAATAAAACGCATATTTTACAGTAACTACTCCCAAATGCCTATATTGTATTATCTGTAGGTTATCTTTTACTATAGCTGTTTTGTGATCGATTAAGTTTCTCTGTGAATAGTTCAGTGCTAACAAGCTATCCATTATGCTAGCTGTCTAAAGCTAATGTGTTGTTAATACAACATTAACTGTTAATTTACTGTTGAGCTAATTGTTGATGTATTTTACAATTTACTTCTACTCTTGTGGCTTAGTTTACTAGATTGATTAGAATAATGTGTTGTAGCCCCTATGTGTACATAATATTGATCTTTCACGGGTGATTGTTTCCTTGCATGAAGCACAGCGCTACTAATTTGACAGTTAGCGTCGGATTATGATGAAAAGGACTAGTTTCCTAGAAATAGAAAGATAAAATGTGTACAACTCTCTTTGAACAGCCACAATGTCAGATTGTCCGTTTCAGAAAGTAATATAATCTGTGTTTTTTATGTTATTTTGTTTCCTTTAAACTGTACAACCTTCAGTCCAACTAATATTTATGGAATCTCATGGTTTTCGATTGGTTATCACTATCGATGAACTTGTTGTCCAAGACTCAATTTCACAATTTAAGGAAAACCTCAAAGGCAAACTGCTGCCTTCAACCTCTCTTGGAAATGTGTTTAGCTCAACTGCATAGCTTTGCACCTACACACACAGAGAATCACAGTGTTATCAGTAAATAATGTTCTTTCACTGATAACTTAAAAATGGATGAGGGTATATGTTGTGAGAAATAATAGAAATAGACAGCTTTTATCTTTATATATTATTTCATTGTAATGCTTAAGGATCCAAGTCAGAGATTTAGAGCATGAATTAAAGTCAAAATCAATGATGATCAAGAAGATAGAGAACAAAAATAGTGAACAAAGCTTCTTTCTCAGAGGAACAGCTATATATGTTCATTACATTTCTAAATGGTAAATGATGATTAATGATTAAACATATTTACAGTATTTGCCATATAATATAACAATATATTGATGCAATATGACATGTCATTTTGATTGGGCATTTAAAAAGAAAGCCAGCATTGCAGAGAGTTTGTGTTTGTTGTATTGTGATAATAAATTAGCTTGAATTGTCCCTAACGCAATGACCGATATTTTCCCTAAACAGTCAATCACAGTGACTCAATATAACTGTCAAACCACGGATGCATACATTATATTAAACCAGTATTAACGAGCTATCAATCTCAAAGTGGGATAGAAAGAGTATTGATTTGTTGCCACTGAGGGAAAATAAAGAGATCAGAGCAGCTTTTCTATTTGGGGATGGTGTTTATTTTCAGTGAATGATAATAGACTGCTCATTGTTAAGTGTGACATTCGACTGCAGCAGCTGCGTCACCTTTGAGAGGAGGTGTGAATTGGATTGCTCCTCATCGTCTAGTCTGGCCTGTACCGGCTGATACGAGTGGCCGCCTCTGCTCTAGGTTAATATGATTGACTGCTCCACTGTCTGTTGAATAATGCAATTGTCGGCAGCTATTTTAGTGAGGACGTGATCAGTGTAATTGGCAGTGGTTCCTCCTTGGTCACGGTAGGATCAAGTCACCTCCTGGGTGCAGACAGCCACAGCAGGCTTGTGGTGGAGCCACCGAGTGGAGCAGCCAGATTGCCCGGCGACGGTAGGCCAGCCACACCAACAGCAGCGCCACTGTGACAAGAGAGGAGCCAAACAACAGGCTGACGATGACCAGGACCAGGTCCAGCTCTGACCGGTCTGAAAATCAAATTGAGACGTAATCTGACATGCCATGACTTGTTTATGCATTATCCTCGTGGAAAATGAAAATAAATGTTTTTTCTATCCACTGTCACACTGCCTTCAGTGAATTACAAATGTATTTCATGGTGTGGAGTTTAACATAATTCTGTTTCACAGAAACTTGTAACACTGTAGAATGTTCTCCTTGAAATTTCTTTTTTAAATTCTTACACTTCAAAAGTACAGCATTTTGACCCCAAACGCAGAAGCATAGGAGCCAATTTGGACTTAAAGTGGAGTGCTCTTTCTAAATGTAATTCGACAGAGTTGTGAGTCCTTGTGAAAAAAAAGATATCCACTCAGTATTTGACAACAGAGGTGCTTATGTTTTGCTCTCCATGGAGAGCAAAACATATGCTCTCCATAGAGAGCTACATATTTGTATTTACACATAAAGAGCCACTTATATGCCTCATCTGCTCACATGCTATAGATAAATGGCATGGTCATTGCCCATTTCCTGCCCTGCAGTAGCTCCTGAGTGCGCTGTTATCTCAGATTGATCGTTTTTGTTTTAAGGCACAACTAATAATTACCTATCTCCCCCGGGAAGGTAGAATTCTTCACTTCTTTCAACATGGGACCAAAGGATATGCGATTCCTGTGATTAGTATCAGCAGCCTCTGGACCCTCCAAGGGAAATGCACTCCTCTGCTGAAGGCACTGCTATAAAAAGACAACAGAAATATGTAGCATGGGAGTATAAAAAAGGACAGAGTATGTAACAGGTAATTAACCTTTTTGGAAGAAGGATGGTGTTCCTGTTTATCATCAGAAATGACAAGGACAATGCACAGAAAAAGAAATTGAAATAATACAGGTGCACCTCTCTGATAAGTATTTCTCAAACCGGTTTTCCTTTGTTGTATCTTTTATTTTGATAAAAGGGCAGGAACAGAAACATCTATTTCAAATAGAAATCCTATGGAAATAGGATTTAATCTTAAAAGCATCAGTCTGTCTTTTAATCTAAGCAGCCCCCTCTGAATTGAAGCTGAGTTGAGGCATAATGTATAGCTCTTATGTAAAATAATTGTTTCAGGAAAAATATGCAGCCTGACATCTAGAGTAAAAAAAAAAAAAAAAAAACACACCATTTTGAGGAACGGGGGAAAAAAGATCAAAAGATGCAAAGAAAGTTGTGGATTATGTGGAAACACGTCTCGTAGTCTTGCAGTTATATGTATTATAAACCACTGCAAACACCTATTATGAATATAAACTGACCATTACACAAAGCAAAACATTTATTTTTTGCAATAAAAAAAAAAACATATGGAAACACTACAAACATCATCAGAGAGCTGTAGGAGTGTTCTACAAAGGCAATAAAAAAAAAAAAAAAAAAAAAAAAAAAAAATTCCAGAGTTTATCCTCTGTTTCACCTCTGCCCTCTAACATGTTCTTGTCAGATGAGTCAGTTTTTCCCATTAAATCTTTCCCACAGCAGAGAGACAGCAGTTGGCATCAGGGTCCTTTGCTGCTCTGGAAGTGTATCCTGTAACTTTGCAAAGACCTTATCTGACCCTCAGAGTGCATAATGACATGACAGATGTTTTACGCAGCGTATCTTTGGCTGTCAGCCTCAGTCTCAGTCAGTACATCTCACTCTTGTCACATTTAGAAAGCAGTTCCTGTACGTATGGCAGGATATTTTTAATCACAATTCACACTCTCCTCCTGGCTTTTCTATCATATTTGGCCATATATTCCTTTACCTCGTCTCCCCTCACTCACCTTGGTCTCCCTTCTGCTCGTCTCCCCAGACCATTTGCGTCAGCCTCGTCTGTCTGCCTGTTTTCACAGTGTCACGCCCTGTGTCACTAAATTTAAATCACTCTCAACCACTCATTCTCTCATCCTCTCGCATTCATTACACAGTGCACCCGCTGCAGTCTTACCCTTTCACAGTCAGAGCGGTTCCTCAGGCAGACACTGAGATCACAGTGTAGGTACACTACTGAGTAATTAATCATTTGGAAGAGACGAATGGTGAAGCTGGCACTGGTTGACAGGGCACTGGGCAGCAGTGTGATCCACGCTGGCTCTGCTGCTAACCTGAAGCACCAACACAAACACACAGTATAACCATAGTCATTTTTGCCTCGACAGAAGTAGTGAAATGTCTAAGCAAAAATGGTAAAGCTGAGAATATCCTGCAGGATAAGTCTCCATGCGGCTGTCACAAGCCATTAAAGCTGTATTGATCAATAACCACGAAAGCAGAAAAAGCAACTTGCCATCAATATTTTATATTGAATTGAGTTGAATCTTAAAAGAAAAGAAATCATGTTAGGTAAAGGTCAGCTTTCACTTAATGTTGCTGTCAGATTAGTATCATTACTCACGGTGCATAATGTGAATAAATTGTTATTTATATTCAGCATTTTCATCTGGAATTTATTCACCAGTCTGCTGATGGCGGGGTTTACTTTTATGAGGTCAGGCTGACGTTGAATGTTTTACTGTTTTCTCTTCATTCCATATATTGCAAGTGTTCACACTTTGTAAAAAGTGTTCTGTTCAGATACACAGTAAAAGTCAAAGACAGCCTATTCAAAGTGTGCCATATTGTAGAGGTGGCGCATTCATACTGCTGCCTCTCTAAGTCTGTAGGTACCCACTGAATTTCTATCTGAGTGATGCTGGCTCAGAGAGATAACACCACCAACCTACAGCAGTCCTCTGTTTCCTGAGGAGAGAATATTCAGTTCTTAAAAATGAACCTGCAACTCCCTGGATTAATATGAATTATAATACCACGGTTTCTTCAGTAAACACGTTTGTAAGCAATGGCAGTCTGGTCATGTTGTGTTAAGGCTGTTACAGAGGCTGAAACGTTGCATTATTCATGGACACATTTCTATTATTATTTTTTCAAAAAAAGGTCAGATGTTTGCCATTTATTTTGAAAGCCTCACTCCAATTTCTACTATATAAGACAATGCTTGTGTTCCTTTAAATTAAATACAATCCAGATGGCTGCACATACATCAGTATCTGTACTGTAAAGTTCCCACTGTGTACTTCCTGTATTTGCTGCCTCTGCTTGCCTATATTTAGTTTTTATACTACAGATTCCTACTATTTACCCTGACTTAAGCCTTTTCAACTTGAAATTAAAACACAGCAAACCCTCCCGCTTTTGAGTGGAAAACAACAAAACCTCTTCCCAGTCACTTTATTTCATACTTTCCTGTGTACCTGGAGAAAATGCAGCAGGTGGAGTTGGTGTGGTCTGGCTGGATGGTCGGGGACAGGCAACAGGAGGTAACCTTGAGGTTTATCCCACTGCTGTTTGTCTTCAAGTTGATAACCACTCTGACGTTCCCCAGGGCAGGCACAGCATCACCAGGCTCTACATCGCTCCCCAGGTTCAAACTCATCTCTGCTGTGTAGTTCCCACTTCCACACAGCTCATCTGAAACTTCTGTTACACTGACAAGAGATTAATTTTATTGCAAATTGCAAAAAAATAAAATAAATGCTATGTACTATATGTCCCTTTAACAAATATATTAACTGAAGGACCATACCAGTAATTTACTTGTTTTAGGCCATATAAATCACTGAAGTTATATTACTGCTGAGCCTGGGAAAAAATAATGTGTTTTAGAAGGTTTTAAAAGTTTTAAGATTGATTTCTTACCATCCAGGCAGCAATTTATTTCCATCCAATGACAATCAACTACGGAGAATTTAAACTTGCTTGAGATATGAAATCCATCACAGTGAATGATTTCACTGCTTGTATCTTTTGTCAAAGTTGAGCAGGTGCTGTTTTGAAAACTCTCCTCTAACAAGGTGCCTTTAAGGATGCTCTGACATCTTATAATTCAGATTAACTGCCAAACAGAATCCTATTCAAGACTCCACACCCGACAGCCGCACTGGCGAGTGAGTGCATGCTCACAGTGACAAAGCTAACACACTGATGTTTAGCAGGCAGGATATAATGTTTACCATCTTAGTTTAGCATATTCATGATGACCTAATGGTGGTGACGATGCATGAAAAATGAAGGGATTGCCAAGAGTTCCAAAAGGGGCTAAAACATGACCAAATTAGACATATTTTTTCACAACATCCATGTTTGATTATTGTTTGACCTTTAGTTTTGATCCTCCAATAGCTCATGACGTCAATGCTTTAAGCAGCGGACTCCAAAACACTGAATGTAGGAGTGGCCTTAATGCAGCATTTTCAGAGCTGTACCTGCTCATAACTGCATTGTTGCGTGACAATAATAATTCAGGCAACATATAAAGCAGATCGCTGTGATGGATTTTCTTCTTAATAGCATAACTCCAGTTCGTTTTTTTTACTTGTTAAGCCAATGATAAATAGATAATGCTAGAATAATAGGATCACACAAAAAGATTACCCAGAGAGATACAGATGAGGTGAGCTCCTTCTCCCGTGTTTCTGCCTTGGCAGCTCTGACTCAGGCACTGGCTCCGGCAGTAAAAACCTGTGCCCAGACTCTCGCACTGCTGGCTCTTCTTTAGCCACAGCACGCGCTGACTTAATGGCATATTGTGCCTCAAATAGCTCAGCTTTGGCTGCTCCTCTATTTAATTTAGTTGTTTTATTTATTTTAGTGAGCAGTGTCCACTCAGTAGTCTTCACAGTGGTTTGCACAGTAGTTGCTTCAGATTCAGATAAAGTGACCTCTATTGCAACAGCGTCCTGAGCATTAGCGCTCTGTCTATGAGAGTGTCTTTGTGTTGTTTTCTCTACAGGCCGAGGCTGCTCAAGTTCCCCGCGTCTCTCCAAATGATCAGTTTCAATGAGTACTCTCCATGTTCCTGTTAAAGTTTCATCCATCACACTCCTGACATTTTTTGTCCTAGTATTATCAACAGTGGTTTGGTCACGATCAGATTCACCGGTGGGCGGTGACAGTGCTGCATAGTCAAGGTTGGTGGCCTGGGGTGTAACCTTTCCAGGTACAGGACGGTCAGTGCTACAGTTACCATTTTCTGTTTTTGTATCAGGAGGGTGCACTGCATTAAAATGATCTCTTCCTGTGTTTCCGGCCTGTGTTTTACAAATATTCTCACGACCGGTATGATCGGTATCTCCTGCTCCAATTGTTGTTTCTGTCATCTCGCTTGACTTAATACAGCCAATTGTCCTACAGCTGGTTTTATGAATAATCTCCGTATGTGGTACAGATTCAGTCACAGCGGCAAGTATCACTCGACTTATTGATATCTTTTCAGGCACTGCTTGCGTCTTATGTTGGTCTGCTCCGTCCAGTATATGTACTCTGGGAGTTATCTCATGTACAGGATGTTTGGCTTCAAAAGCCATCTTTGTTCTCAGTGTTGTTTTGATGTCTTTAAATGATGAATATTCAACTCTTTTATCATGTGGCCCTCCGGCTCTGAGGGCAGCTTTTAACAAACCTGCTTGGATACTCTGTCCCAGGTCACTGAAACAACGTGTTATTGCGGTCATACCAGGTGGGGCATGCTGGCTTTGTTCGCTGACGTGGTCAGAAATGTCACGCTCAGACTGCTCTACACTCTGTGTTTCTGTTGTGTTTCTTCTTTTTACAGCAGGGGTGAGTTGGCCAGCAGTGGCAGTTGTGGGAGGCTCTCTCAGTGACGAAGGCTCAATATGGCTATAGGACTGTACCATACGCTCAGCATGTGCAGCCTGCTGAGATGACCTCTTAGTAACAATTTGCACGCTCTCACTAGTAGTCAGCGCTGATTCATGAACTTCTGTGGAGGCAATAAAACCGCTTGCACTAGCAGCTTGTGCCAGAGACACAAAATCATTGGTTTTAGTAGTGGTTATCTGAAATTCAGAAGTAACATTTATTATCCGGTCATCAATCTGCTGTGTGGATATATTCGGGATCTTAGGGTCAGTTCCAAAATGAATGGGTGGAACGTTGTCAACCACAGCGCCTCGTGGTGGAGAGGGATCATGTTGCTTTTCCGTTGGTGTTGCTGCATGGCCTTCCATATCAGGAAAAACATTGTTAGTCACATCATTAGCCTGTATGTGTGATAATTCTGGCAGACTATCCGACTCAACAAATGCAGTGGTGACAGTTCGATCATTTGTATTAAGCACAGTTACAGCAAAATCATTTGTAACAGCCGCAACATCTTCATTTATTGCCTGCTCAATCTTGTGGGTCGTCTGGATTGCAGACATGATTGACTGCGAGCTTGTTCCATTATGGCCTCCTAACTGGGAGAGCTGATTATTCTCGAGGGTAGTTTTCACTGTGTTGTTTGCCTCATCATTGTCATGTACATTGAATAGGTCATTGTGGTTATGGGTGTTTTTTACTGCTAATTTTTCAGTCTGTAATAAAGACAAAGAGTTCAATTCCTCAGTGTTACTGTCATGAGGTTTACTGCTGCCAGGGATTTGGTCTATAAAAGGGGAACTGCTCTCTGCCTTTTGCTTTGTGACTGCATGTTTTACTCCTGAAGACACCATCCTTTGCACACTGTCATTCTTCTTAGTCTGATTTGTCTTATCAGCTGTCCCTAACAAGGACTCAGCGTGACCACTTCCACTGTTTGCATATTCAGTGCCGGCGTTGGCCCTCAATATTTCTTTTTCTGAGGGTGCTCTTGTTAGCCCTGTCAGGCTATAGGTGCCAGGTAAACTGTCATCCCCAAACAGCAGGAGATTTGGCAGCGGAAACATGCTGCTGAGAGGAAATTGATCGTTCTTTGCTTTAGGGCTCATCGATGCCATTAAGCTCTCCACAGATCTCTGCTTGTTATCATCAGCAGGAGCATGCAAAGCATTTGAATGGGCTGTCTGCTCCGACCGTTTAAATGAGAATGGCTTGCCTGAAGTCATGTCAAAGGAGGAGGAGGTGGACTTACTTGTCTGTGTGGTAGATTGCCTTTGTTGAGGCTGGCTTATGGAGGTGTGTGCCACAGATGACAAGGCCGCGGCTGTGGGTGGCCTGGTAGAAGAGTCATCATACATCTGCTGGGCCGGGGCAAGATTCACCGAAGTAGATGTTTTTACTTCTTCAATCATGTTTGATGTCAAATTGTCCTTGTCACTAGAATCTAATATATGTTCTGCTTGCTCTTCCTCTTTCATAGTCGGCAAAAGTGCATTTGCCTTTGAAACCAAAGTACTAAATTCATGCTTATGATCTGAGATGCTGTAAATAATTGATACACTGCGAGTAGAGCTATTTCCCGTGAAGTGGGGCTGAGCTCTCAGGACCTCTGCTGTGGTTGCCAATCCTGGGCTGGTGAGTGACAGCGCATTGCCGATACCTTTTAGTACAGGGTGAGCTGATCTAGTTGCACTGTTTTGTGGGGAAATTGTTGGCTTCAGTGCATTGCTAAATTTCAAAGTGCTAACTCCAAATGCTTGAGAGAGTTTTGGGAGCATTTTTGTATCCTCGACAACTTTGTTCTGAGCACTTTCTTTAGTAGGTGAAGACGTAGCTCCATACTTTGTAAGCACAGTCCTGAGGGTGAACGGATGAGATTGAATCTGTGTGCGTGTCTCTTTGGGAAAAGATGTAATTCTTGATAGTTCCGACCTCTGGGATCTCACAGTCGAGTGTAGTTGTCTGTGATTGCTTGTCACTTTGTAGGAAAAAGGCCTATTTTTAATTTCCACAATTTGTGTAATGTTTTCACCCAGATGACTGCACTTGTACTTAGGGGCTCCCAACTGTTTAATCAAGCTGTGGCAAGAAGACAAGTTTGTAACAGTGTGCCCTTTGTCTCTATTAAGTTCTTTAGAATTAGTAGTAGGTCCAAGGGGAACATTTGTCATGTCCCCTCTCACAATTTCTGTGTGACATGTAATGTTTTCCTTGCTCGATGGTTCCTCTTTTCTAGCCTCTGCTCCTTCCTTTGTCAAAGACACTCTCTGCTTTTCAGCTACATCTTTGGTGGAATTATTTGTAATCATTTTAGTCACAGCTTTTTTTTCAGAACCTTCTTCATCTCTTACTTCCCCTTGTCTTGGATCTTGGTCTTGTCTCAAAGTTATATCTTCCTGTCTTACGGTCCCTGCACCTTCCTCTCTACTTGGCTTGGCCTCATGCTCTTCCATTGTATCCCCCTCCCGGTCTGTATTTTGATTTATGTCTACTCCAGTCTTATTATTTTTTTCTTGTTTCCTGTTTTCTGTCTTGTCTGGTCTAAATAATCCTTCTCTTTTGTTCTCCAACTTTTCATCTTCCCTGCTCTCCTCTTCTTTCCACAACTTTAGTATCTCTTTTGTCTCTTTAATGTTTTCGCCATGGTTGCCCTCCGCTTTCACTATCTCTTTGTCCTCATCTACTGCAACTACAGTCAACTCCTGTTCATTTTTATCTCCCAGCTTCACATTGTGGACTCTTAGTGAATCTCGGATTAAATCCCTGTTATATTTTAAAAAAGATTGCTGTGCTGTTGCCTCGTGGCTATCACTGCTAACATCAAAAGTCCTTTCCTGGGGTTTTTTTGATTGACTCCCCAAAGGTCTGCTCATTGTCAGTCTCTCCGAGTATGACTTGCTTGAAAGTGTTGTTAGAGTTGACATGGACACATCCTCATCAAAGTCCCGTCTTGATTCGGAAAGAAAGAAATTCACAGGCACAACAACTTTTCTTGTTGTCAAAGTTGGAGTTTGTGTTTCTTTCATAAGTGGTTGGTAAGATGGCCATGAGGGATCAACAAAATAGTGTTTACCAATGCTGTTTACAGTGTTAAATGTCTGAGAAGCCTGCTTCCCTGTCAGCTGTCTGCTTGTAGTTACAGATGTAAACCTGATGGTAGAAGTTCTTTGTAACAAAGTCCATATGGGTTCTTTGGTCTTTGAGCTTGGTTCAGCTAGAGTTTGGCTTCTCAACACAGAGATCACAGGATCAGCTCTTCCTGTCAGAGAGTGAGACTCAGGATTTTTGACTGCAAAAGTAGTTGGCCTACTAAGGCTAAAAGATGCTACCGTGCTATGATCTTCAATCAACCTCATTCTTGCAGTTGGATGTGATGCATCGCTGTGATCACTACTGTCTGGAAGTACACTTTTCTGTTTGCTGCTGGCAGCTTCAGCAATATCAGATTTATTGCTTAAGTCCAAAGAATGGTTTTCGACAAATCCATTTTTTAAATTTGTTGAAAGATTGCGGGAAGTATTTCTGTTATGCTTACTGACATATATCAGTTTCGACAGTGGATCTCCGACGCTCACCTTTTTTCCAAGCGTCTCTTGTTTCTTCGCAGTATAGAGTGAGTTAGATGAGCGATAAAACGCTGTGGTTGTTGAAATCGGATCACTAGGATAGGTGGGTCCTGATAGTTTCTTGGTGTCGTTTTGTGTTGCTGATGACAGCTCAGCAGGAGGCCATGTGTCAAATGCAACTGGTCGTGTTTCTGAGAGAAGAGATTTGATTTGGTAATTGTTCAAAATGCTTTTCACTGTTTTATTGAGTGATGAAGGAGGAAATGTTAGGTTGTAAACCACTCCAAAACTAGAATGCTCGGTAATGTTTCGCCAACTGATGTCTTGGTTGATGATTTCATCTTGTCGTCCCGCTGATTGTTGATGTGAGCTTGGTAATGAGCTTGTAAATTGACTGAAATCTATAGCTAGTCCTTCTACACTCAGAGAGTCTGAGGAGCCATCAGGTGACTGTGCAGGCAGAGCTATAGATTTCTCAGTGGACACTGCTCCTCGATCTTTCTGGCAGGTCAAACACAAGTTTGTCAGAGTGTTTCCTCTCTCTGAATCTGCTGCTGTATCACTGCGGAAGATGGATTGCACAGTGTCTAACGGATACTCATTTCGTCCCAGGTTTGAAATCCCCTTATCATCCTTGCCTTGAGATCGTTTGTCATCATTGTCATTACGCAGCACAGCCGGGTTATCAATTACACGAGGATGAGATGCAGATAGGCTTGGAACTCCCGGCCCTCTGTCAGCAGATGTGGGAGTAATAGAGTCAGTGTTTCTCTGATTCCTGTTATCAAGCAGAGTGTGAAGCCAAAGAGAGACTTTCACTGCATCTGTGGACAAATAGACCTCTGGCTTAGATGTGCCATTCATCATTGATTCAGATGCAGCTTGTGTAGAAGAGAAAACGATCTTGTCATAATTAGAAATCAATGGGGTTTCTGATTTAGTGTGAATCCTTAGAGCTGATGGATTCTCTCTCGTTGATTTGTGGGATTTTTGTCTATTTCTGGAAGCAAAACCAATCGTTGACGTACTTACAGCCAATGCTTCTGTGATTAGTGTTCTCTCATACGATGCCGTTGGTCTGGTGTCAAGCAAGACTGCCTCTGGAAACGTGGCAGTCACTGTCACTGCAGTGCGCTGATGTGTATTCTCTTTAGGTATTGCCTCTGTGCCATGACCAATTGTGTTTTCATTTTTAAAAAGCAGATCTTTTGTGACAGTCGTGCCTTTCCTTTGTTCTGTGTGGTAACCTTGGAAATCTTCTTTTTTTGCCCGGACTACAAAGAAAAAAATCAACACATCACTCAATTTTCTTCCCCAAAAGCTGTCCTTCTTAAAACTATCATGTAGCATAAAACTACATTGCGATTTATGAAGGTTTTGTTTTCACCTTGTCTGTGTGTGTGTATGTGTGTGTGTCATCATGGCAAAATGTGCTCCTGGAGACACTTACTGTAGCAGGAACGACCACAGAAGCCGTTTTAAGTCATTTGCCAGGTGTTTATATTTCTGTCTATCTGTCTGTCTGTGGACAGATTTTGTCACTGTGATAGCAACAAACTTTACAGGTGTGTAGCTTAGAGCAAAATGAAGGCAGAGTTTTGAAGATGGGTGTGGTTAAAGCAAGGGGTTTGAAGTGGGGAAGGGTCCATTGGCCGCCCCTCACTTTACGCCCCCGACCCAATTCTTCATCGCAGCTGGTGTGATCTCTAGTTTGTATTATAGATCCATGCTGTTTCTGTCACATGTACTACATGTACACAAGAGTTCATTCACACGAATGTTAAGAAATGTAGCATTATTTCAGACATTACCATTTACTCAAATTAGTCCCATTAGTTTAAAAGGGCTGCAAGACTGAGAATCAACTAGGGTTGTGTGATATATTCATGGGATAAATATTATTATATATTTAGGTTGATAAGTGTAAGTACTTGGGGGTGGTGTGAAAAAATTCCAAGTAAATAGTATATCAGTAGAACCATTGCTATCCAACACATATACGATTCAGGGCACTCCACAAACTGCTCGCTCATTTAAAAGAGTTTCAAACACTGTCTTGATGATTGAAGAGAGCAGCCTACCGTCTCTCAGTTTGTGCTCCCTCAGTGGTTGTGCACACTTGGAAAAAGTGTTATCTGATAAATTATGACGCTTACTAATTTGGAAGTATTTTTAGATGTCGGCATCGGCATCAAGCGTTACAGTTACAGTACAAAAAGTACAATCCGCTGGTGAAAGGAATGAGTTACAATAAGGTGAGAAATGGTTATTGGTATCTGTAATACATTTATTTTCATGCATCCCCAAAATAAACATAACATTTAATAAAAAGTTAATGCAAATTAGCAGGGATTTTGCAAATGTTTCCTGTAATGTCTTTGACACATAGATGAATGCAGCAAAACTGATGGTTTACATTTAAACCTCCACAGGGTACCTTTAACAAATTGAACCATGTTGTGTCAGATACAAAGTCGGGGGGGAATATATTAATGATGTTGACACCCCTTAGTGTGTGACTGATGACTAAGACATTAAATGTTGTAATTAGATTTAGGTTACTATTTATTGTGGCATTAATATAAGGCAGTTTTCTGATGAGTTTTCACTTTTCATTATGTCAGTTATAAATTTAGATGATGACAACACACGCTACTGTATATTAAAACGTGGAAGAAATTATCAGTGTCAAGACAGTGTGGGAGGCAAAAGAAACTAATGGTAACACTTTCTCTGAAGACCACATCTATAGAGCATCATTAGGGCATTCATAATTAATCAGAATGTATTTGTAATGATTTATGACTACACTCATAAACACAAATAATGCTTTCTGGTGCACTATATAAACAGTCATAAATCATTATAGATGTGTCTTATGGATGCTCTTGACTAGTTGTAAACTAGTGGCTTATAATACGTATATATATATTATGACTACCTATATGCACCTATACACACCTAACAATCAACTGTAGGAATCATAGTCTGCTATAATAGTTCACGCAGTATCATAAGTTACCATGTGTTATGTAAAGTGAAGAACAATTTTAAGTATCTATAATAATGCATCCTTCATCATTACATTGCCGTGTTGGTGGTAAGTAAAGTGTATTGCATTTTCATAAATTTATAAGAATCTACGCTACATCATAATTGATTATTATGCATGAAAATGATGATTATACGTACAAAGTAGTAGCCTGCCACAGTGGGAGGCAGACCTAAGGATTTACTTTTGAAATATTTCCCTCAGTGTAGTTGTTTATTTATTTATTTATTCTTTCAGCATTCCACTTAATTAGTAGAACTTTGTTTTTGGATTCCTAAAAGTGAAAAGGACAGATATTCAGGTGCTATTTGCCATTTTAAGTTTAAACTGCATGTAAAATGTTTAGAAAGCTTTAGCTTTAAATTCATATTTTTATGTGAAAGAAAATAAAAGACAATGCATAAAAATTGCCTCAGCACTTTGTGTCACTCTTTGTAGATAAACAAATTGTCAGGGCTGTAAATTTAATAACTGAGAACTGGAAAAGTACTCAAATAAAAAAAAATAAAAAAAGGAACAGGCTATATTTATCTATTCATTCGATATTTACCAGCACACAAATGAGCTGGAACATAATAGAAGGTACCACTGTACTGTACCTAATAAAATAAACACAAACAAATGAGCACATACCTGTAAGTAGGAAAAATCCTAGTGTGAAACTGTACAACCTCTTCATTTCTCTTCAGTCTTGTTTACAACCACTCACGGCCCAGTGAATAATTGTTCTTATTACTGGTTAATCCAACTGAGCAGAAAGTACCAGTTGTTTGCAGACACACAGAGATGGTGTCATCCCTTACAGGGAGCTTTTGTCCTCTGCAGGGAGATTAGATTTCTCAGTAACTGTTCCTTTTACAGTCACGGCAGGTACGAGTCAAAAGGTACAAAAAAAATGTGAAATTAGAAATTACATCTCAATATCATTTATGGTACAGTATATGATATTAATAAACCATGTCGAGATTGGTGCTGACCTCATTGAGTGACATGATTCCTAAGTAATTAAGGTACAACTTCTCATCTGCTGATTCCAGAAGACATTTGATGAATTTCTACTTAAAGTGATTTGCTACAAAAGACAGTTCTTCTTTCATTTGCACCTGTATGCTTAAAACTTAAAAATAATATGCAGGTCTGAATGTTAACATTTAAGCATCTTAGTTTAGTCTGTTGTCGTGCAAACATGTGGTAAGTAGCACCGAAGTACATCTGAGGCTGACGGGAGAGTCATTAGTTTTGAATTTGGTCTAAACCAAAGTAATGGAAACATTAATATTTTTGATCTGAAGACAGTCCAAGGTGAAGAGTTAAAGGATGACCAAAGTTATATTCATTCTGTTGGGCACAGAAAAGTTTGCACAAAATGTAATGGTAATCCATCCAATAATTGCTCAGAAGTTTTTCTCAAAACTACACACATGGTTGTCCTCGAGGAAAAGTCAGGAGACCACCAGAGTCAGTAGGATTTATCTTCCGAGCACCATTAAATGTTTTTTTTTTTTTTTTCAATCTATCTAGTAGATGTTGAAAAATTTCCCTGGATAAATTAAAACTTTGATCTGCTCGTGGCACTAGATGAAAAATCTGGTGTTTATCAAAGTCATTAGGATTCACGCTCTGGGCACCATGGATATCTATAACAAATTTCATGGCAGTCCATAAAATATTTGTGCTGACATTTTACTAAAAAAACAAAAATGTCAACCTCATAGCACCTGAAGAAAAAGTCAGAGGATCATCAAAGTCAATAGGCTTCTTCCTTTGGGGAACCATACAGTTCACGGCCAAACATCAATTAGTTGTTGAGATTCTTCAGTCTGGATCAAAGTTTTGGAGGATGATACTGCCACCCCTAGAACCACATGGCTACAAACTCCACATGGCCATTTTTTCTTCCCTCCAAAGGTATAATATTGCTGTGGCTGTAAGAGCTTTGATGCCAGCCTTTTCCACAGAGCTGTCAAATCAAAAGTTTGTGCATAGTTGCACATACCCACAAACTAACTAACTCACCAAAACCACAACCTCTACACTTTCAGACCTTTTCATAATATAGTGTAGCTAAGGTGGAAGCAAACATAATTCCAGTTCCACTTGTCTTACAGTGGGAGTGCAAACATTATGCTAGCAGAGTTATAGCTCTGACCTTCTCATAGTGGCTGAACATCCAAGTAGCGAGAGCAGCACTCTGTAACCTGAATACTTTTATTCAACAGGTTCTTGCTGTTGTCACACAGCAAGAAAAGTCCCACATTAAATTCCTGGGCACATCCCTCTCTGTGAGTTTACAAGTGATCCTCATATTTCAAAGAAATGCAAATTTAGCAGACCCCAAACTTGGTCTAACTGTAAATAGTCTTTAAAACGCAAATGTGTTTATTCGAGATGATTTATCCTATCAGTACTGTGATCCAGAGAATCCAAATGCAGATGATAAAGTAGTTGTTGTTTTTATTGTCAGTATTATATACAGGACTAACCTGCACCTTTCTGGTAATAAAATCCACAAATAAACAAACTGACCAAATATCTAAATAACCAAAATGAAGATATATAACAAAGGCTGGCACAGAGGTTGCAGCAGGACACACACTTTATTAGCAGTTGTGATTATGGTCACCTTGCAGTTAAGCAAGTAGTATACATCAATTGCGCACACACTATTTTTGTGTCAGAAAATATTAATGATATTCTAATCTAATAACAGACATTTAAAGATGCAATGTACTACACATGCACCTCCATCCATACATATTCATGGTAATTAACCACATGAATTCAGATGGGCGTGAAAAGAACGACAGCAGAATAAAAAAATATTAGAAAGAAAAAAATCCATATTATTAAAAAAATTATGATCTCTATTGGAATAGCAAATAATGAATAGGGTTAAAAAAGAATTAGAAAGAAGGGAAGATAAATATGACATTGTTATGACAACCAGACTGGTGGTGTTTTTTTTGTGAAAAAATGTTTCTCCCCAAAACAGAATACAGAAGAGAACAAGACTGATGACAGCAAGGTTATTATCAAATGTGTTATTGGGTTCATGTGAGGAGCTTCGCACAGGAGTGCAGGATGTCAAGGCCGTGAAGTTCTCGAAGTTTGAGCATATGTCTGGAATTGAAGAAAGCAGAATGTCAAAAGAAACACAGCGACAGTTCAGTGTGAAATGCAATAGAAACAGCACTTCCTCGTTCCAATATAGCTCAGGTGCCTCCTATTTCTCTTGATCCTCTTTGAGATGTTTCTACACCTTGACTGGACGGGCTTTGGAAAGGCACACACCTGTCTACACAAGGTCACACAGCTAACAATGCTGGTCAGAGCAAAAACCAAGCCATCAGGTTAAAGGAACTTCCTGCAGAGCTTTTCTGCAATTGCTGGAGTTTCCAAATGAATATACAAATATTCCTCTCACTAAACTAACCTAAAATGATAAGTCAGTTATATGATCAGTCGACGGGCAAAAAAAATGGTCAACTACTTTGACAACAATTACTCATTGTTTAAGCAAAAGTGCCAAACATTCCAACTTCCAAATTTGAGGATCAGCTGTTTGTCTCTGTAATTGAATGTGTTTGGAGCAATTTGAAGACAACAGCTTGGGCCCTGGCAAGATTACTCAGGCCATTTTTCATTATTATGTGAAATTTCATTGACAAAAAGATTATTTGAGAAAATAGTTTGAAGATTATTGGATATTGAAAAAAATAAACATTAGTTGTAGCCTTAACATACATCCAACAGGCAGCAATGTTGATAGACTAAATTAACTCAAATTTCATGAATCTATCAAACAAATGTAACAATAACTATGACCAGAAGACAAGCCTGACTTGGAACCTGAGATCAATATTATTAAGTGAAAACACAACCTAAAAATGCATTCAGTGCAATAAGGACAGGACTTAATCTGCTGCTGGCTATCAGTCTGTCCGTCATGATTAAGCAGAAGTACAAATATTAATAGAAAAGTTGCCATGGTGCGGCTATACCGTGCATTATAATAGTGAGTCACACAGCAGTTAGTCATCACATGCACACATGACTGCAGTAGTCAAAGAGGTGCATGTCTTCAGGAGAAAATCTATATGTATGAAAAAATATATATACTGTATAAATGACCATATTTAAATACTGACTTTGAGATGTAAATATCAATCCAACAAATGTTGAATATTTCACGTAAGCCTCAGCCAGAAGTCATACATTTGCCTAATGTGTGACCAACTTCTTAAACCAGAGCCGTAACATCACATAGTCTCATTTCAGAGAGATGTTTCATCTTGTCCATCAAAGGTCCTTCAGGCTAGTTTCTGGAAAGTAATCAGCAGCATGTGGTTTATAGAATGAGGTGAGAGGGCACCTGGGCTCAGATCGACACAGCCTCCCCAGAGCCATCGCTGCATTTTGCCGCACAGCTGTCCTCTTAGCGTCCCCTGCAGCGTGGAGCAGCAGCATCCGCACAATATCAGTGCCCAGCAGGGTGCTGGCAATTCCCTCCAGTTGAAGGCAGTGGGCCAAGCACAGGGCTGCATTTCCTGACACCATCTCATCACAGCTGGAAGCCAGCAAATGACGTAAAGTAGACAGTTCTGTGAGGAGCGATAGATGAATAGCAAATAGGAAGAGTGAGCATTTTTAAATGTGTTAACAAAACACACATGTATTGACGTGAAGATCAACAGATGTACTGCACACCACACTGCATACGAGTAGACACACGCACGCACGCGCACACACTTCATTTGCATATTAGGTCAACCCTAAAATGTTATTCATAAACTAATGAACATGTCAATCACATCTCACTTTTATCAGACTTCACCAGCTCCTCTCGTGCCAAGTGACTGGCAGCAGTGCACACTGTCAGAGTCTTAATGGCATACTTAGTGGCAGTCTGCCCTGTTCCCTTGGTAGGCAGACACAGAAATAACAATCACATGAAAATAGTTGAACATATGGCTGTAAACTCTAACTTCATGTCGACACTTGAGAGTTTAGTAAAACTGAGCTGTAGTGGAATTAGTAGAAGAATAGATACGCAGTTACTTCAGATGGTGATCCTATTCAGAAACCTTAATGTGATTTAAGTTCTTTATACAAATAAAAGTAGTGGTTTATTCATCAGCATGTTTTCATCATGTCTTTAGGTCAGGATGATAGTGCATGTTTTAGGGGTACAAGCCGTAACGGGCCATTATAGGAATATTGAATGGATGGTTGGGGAATAGAATATCATTCGACAAGTAACATACAAGTACTTGTTGCATAGATACTTGGGTGTATGTATAGTTTTGCACCTTCAGCAGCCGGCGCATGGTCCGGACCACATGCCCCTGAATAACATGCTGAACAGCCTCAGGGGACTGAGGGAGGATAGTGCTCAGCACGCCAGTGGCTCTCTGGGGGGCAAAAATGATTGTTGGCATTAGAAACGAAGATTATGAAAGTTGGAGGAAAGTACAAGAAGAAAGACACATGGAAAAAACACAGCAGAGAAATAGAGAGGGTAGCAAAGGAGCAATAAAAACTGCTGTGAGAGAAAGAAAGCTAGCAGAGAAAAAAACAGCGAAAAACTGTTCCCATTTTAGACAAAGTGTGAGAGTGTAGTTGGAGAAAAGTGGAGAATAGGAAAAGAGAATTTTTATTTTTAGAAATCAGTACGTTTTATGGTGTGTGTTTGCAGCAATAGAGTACAGAAAGTCCTTTGTAAAGATGATGAGAAAGTTGCCTGAAAACATGTTTGACTGAATACAAAATTATAGTGAATCTTTCAAGGACAGGATAATAAAAAGAAAAGACGAACAGAGCAAGCATAAAAACAGGAGCAAATAAGAATTAGAGATCACACATGTCTTGCAGGAGGGATCTATTCAATCACTCATCATTATGACATATGGTACAGTAATTTGAAGGTACAAATAAAGTAAATTAAGGGTATGAATTAGTCCATAAAGGCGACAGATTAGTTATTTAGAATTAGAATTATTTGCAAATCAAGGGCACAAATTATTCAACCACTGCGGCTTTCAGTTGAGTATCACTGCTCTCACCAGCTGCTTTCATAGTAGCAGCAGGCAGCCAATTTCACAAAATAAGCTCTGATTAACCCACAGCGCTCTGTCTCTCCAGTACCAAATGGAAGATAAGACCAAGATATTTTCCTCAGGAGTCTGCCAAATCAGAGCTAAGAGGCTGCAGAATGCTCTAACTACAGTGCCGATGAGATGTTAATGTTGCTCTGTGTCTATAATATTTGTCACAAAGAATTGTTTTTCTAACATTCTAATAATAACAACCTTTTAAAGCAGTAAAACTGTATTTTTAGGCTATGTGTCTCTCAGTTCTTCTGCCTCCTAACAGCCAAAAATGGATTAAATGCAGCTTTAAAAATACTTGAATGTTTACTAAATGTTTTACTAGAGTGACATTTCCTCTCATGGTTGGAGCAAAGGGACTACAATGGACGTAAATGGCATGGACAAACTGGGTAGTTTCTAACACTCCTTGGCTGATGCACGCATGCTCCTTACACCTTCTTTCAAGAAAGCTAAACCCTAAACATATAGTATATACTGTGTGTTGAAACAAAACAGCCCTGCAGCAATCATTTGGGCTTAAGGGGCTTTGGTGTAGGCATTATGATACATTAAAGAGGCAAGTGAAGTCAAGGCAAGAGCAGGAGAGAAAAACGGTTCAAAGGTTGTTGACACCAGGTGACGATGAAGCAAAAAAATCGAGTCATGCAGTGAGTGAGCACTAAAATAGAGTAAAGAGACAGAGTGGAAGTGTGGCACTCTGAGAGCATTGCATAGGCAGTGTGAAACTGCTATAACAGCCATTAGCACAGGCACCAGCACCTGGAGCTGGAGCTTTAATCAACTGTATTGACACATATATAGGATCCTCTGAACATTGTGGATGGCTGTTACCACCTTTAGGGGCACATTGCCAATGAGCTCACAAGCCCTAGAAAAGGCCCATTACTCAAGACCGATGTCATCTATTTTCATCTAAGTAACCTGAAAGGATGGTTTTATGCTTTATAGGACGTATAGAAGTTTGGAAAACAAATGATTACGTTTTCAAAAAGCATCTTCAACAACTGTAGAAAGTACTGATATTTGTCCAGCCTTTTTGGTCCGACACAGTAATACAGACAAACATGAATGGGATTTATGACAGTAAAGCAACTACATATATGATGCATACAGTAGTGCAGTGCCAAAGTAAGGTTCACTCACGGTTATGACTCCTCCATCACAATGCCTCAGCAGGCCCAGGGAGCAGTCGCATAGTGAAACAGCATGCTCCTACAAAAAGACAAAAACATGGCTAAACCAATGTTCACATACATTTCCCATCTCGGTAGGTGACATCACACATCATTGTTCACATAAATGCCCCCTCTTCTTCCATTCTCTATTGGCTTTAAATATTGCTTACATAGTATATTTTAAAGTGGTGGAGGGTCAAAACATATCATTCTTTCAAGGTGGCTCCCACACTGAATGTCAGTTCAGCTCAACTTTATCTAAGATACAGTATCATCAGTTAGTACAGTGCCCACTATAAGGTCACAGGAGATGAGACAGAAGCCCCCCCCCCTGGCAAAGTAAATATCACATGTCACTTGTCTTACCTGAATGATTGGAGAGGTGATAGCCGAAAGTTTGATGATCAACCCAAGCATAGGGTAAATGACTTCTTTGTATTCACATGCACTGCATTGCCTCTGCAATGACAGCCACGAAATTCTACTCTGAATAAAATGCATACAGTGAATAAAAAAAGCTAAACATTGTCATTTACACTGTGTGGTGTTGTTTCTTGTACTGCTGTGGCATCTGAATACAAAAGAAAATGTGATTTGTACTTTTCCATGCAAAAAGAAAAGTCTGTAATTAGTATACTAACAATGGCGACCACAAAAGCCTTCCAACATTCTTCATCGTGAGCAAAACTGTGACAGATGACGTCATCTCGAGCCAGACAGCCAACAGCCGGGATCAGTGATGCAAGGATGTGCCGATTAGACTCGCAGATATTTCTCTGAAAAATGAAGAAAACAAATGTGCATATTTTCCCAGACACACACATTAACACATATACACATATTCAGTGTATATCAATGAGAAAATGTAATTTAATTATCCACATATCTTACCAGTAATATTGTAAAAGACGCAATGACAGACTCTGTCAACGCGTCCCTTAGCTGAATGCAAAATCTGTAAGAAAATATGAAAATATTTCTACACTATATGTACGATTGACATGTGTTGTATATGGTTATATGTGTATAAATATGCACAGAGGTCCCACTATTAAAGGTTCAATGTGTAAGACATGCCAGGATTTAAACTGAAAACATCAAAACAATCAACTAACATTATGAACATAGTGTGAAGAGGTAACAGTGTTGGCGTTATGTCAGTGACGTCTATGTATGTATTGTGTTTCAGAGATATCTACTGAAATGAGTCTAACTGACGAGTGCCGCTCCGTCCAGTCTTGCAATAGCACCGGGAATGAGAATGAATGCTTGGGAGAGGAGGAGGTGAGTAAAGTCAAGTTGAATCTTTCGTTTAAGTTCTTCACAGCCCAGCATGACACGAGTAAGGAAAACAACAAGTGCTTAGCACATCAAAAACCACCGTAGCACACCCACATATACTTCCCACAATACACCTACTGTCTGAGTCATAAAAGCTAAGTGGTAATTGCAATTCAAAATAACATTGATTGTCATGTCTAATGACGAATGACTAAAAACAATAATTCAATTAGCTGTACTTCATGTATATATATATATATATATATAGTGTAATATACATGAAAGCATGTTTGCTAATGTATATACCTTCTGTAAATGTTTTACTAGGAGAGATTTGTAAGATTTGAAATCAATATGGAACTTGGACCGGTTGTGTATTAATTTCTCCTACAAAAGTGAAGTGAAAAACCACTTTAGGGTATAACAGTTTTTTTTGAGTAACTCTCTTTGAGCTATGGACAGCGTAAATTGATCTCCCCATTTCTCTACTTGACACCTCGGCTTATTTCCTTCTGTGTTGGAGGCTGGGTTGTCCTTTCATGTCTTGTTTTCATGAGGCGCCAGAGAGGAAAATAGGTTGAGTACGGCCCTTTGCCTTGAAGTGACATTAACCCATGGATAGCACATGCTGAAATATTAAAGATGCCACACCATATCTCAGAGGTCCTCCTGACATGACGATGGATTTTAAAGTGCTTTTAATATATATGGATATGATGTATGGGAGGATAATAGACTGGTGGGTCTTATTCTGAACTCTGCAGAGTACCTGTAAATATGAATGTCCTTTTTCAGTGATAAAATAAATCATTTTCTAGGACGTGAGGAGAATAAATCTAGTGTTTTTGTGAGGCCGTGTATCGGTAATACTTGTTTTCTGATGCAAAGTTCTCAAGAATGTTGACTGCTGTGTTCTGCTGCTGCTGCTTTGGCTTTGAGATGCACGCCATGAGGTTCTTCACTAACCTTTAGATCCAGATTAAAAGTAGAGCCAGAAAAAGAAATGGAGAGGAAAAAAGAAGAGACAAAGAGAGAGAGGGATGGAACGAGAAATATATCAGTGTGATAATAATGCCAAAGAGGAGCAACAATATTATTATTAATTAATTAATATTTTCTGAGCTCAAATATTATCAGACATAGATATGATAAAACATCACTTAGGCCACTCAGAGTCATTTTTTTTAACTATGTCCCAGAGCAATGATATACAACATTTCTTGAAATGTCATTAACGCCCATCTGATTTCATTAAAGGGGAACAATGTGAAATGCAAAATTATTTCAACACTTACTCGGGATGGGAAGGGATAACGGAAAAGTATTACATCATTTGGTTAATTAGAACATGCAGTAAGCCTACCATCTCTGTCAACATACTGGCATATTTTCACTGCAGCTATGTTATTGCTCTCATCATTTGCATCTGATGACAACGTAAAGAAATGTCTTACATGTGCACATTCAGGTTGTCAATGGCCAGACGCCTGCCATGTGGCCTCTGTGAGTACAAACATAGTAATGCCAGGCATTCTTCCTGCACTGCAACATGTTCTGATGTTACCAAGTGAACAATGGACTGTCTGATGACAGGGCATGTCATCAATAATTTCTGGTTTTCATCTGAAAACAAAAGCAAAAGATGGTACATACAAAGAATGCACTGACTGGACACAGTACCCTGTTAGTTCCTGGGGAACAGCAACCTAGTCTGTAAACACAATTACATGACTATTAAGCTGAAGAAATGTTTTGTTGTTCATATGGTTTTAACACGCTCATACACAGTATCACAGTTGGCACAAACGGTGGATGTGCTGAAGCCCACACAGCCTGATTCAAAGGCAAATAAAGGCTCGACAAAAGAGAAGGCTTAAGTATCACATTGACAAGCTGTGCAGTGATGACACAATGCAGAAATAGAGGATTATACTAGTATTAAAAAAAAAAAAATGTTTCCTCTATTTTCTGCAAAATCAGAGAGAACAAGTGGCTACATGGACAATACAGAAGAAGTGTAACTCAATTAAATACATACCGTTTCCACAACAAACAACCCTCCATAACTTCAGAACCGTCACACACAACTCCTGGCATCCTGGATCCTTTGTTTTCTGCAGCAGGCAACTGTAGAAAAAAATAAATAAAACTCAGTGTTCTCTTCTTCTTGGCATCATACAAATCAAATTTAAATATTACTGTCAAATGATGAAAACGCTCTTTACATGCAAATATGCCAATACAAACGTATCTCAACACTCAAGGACGGAAACAAAATCAAAACTACGAAAACAGAATTACTTACACCAGACGCATGTAGCAATTCAACACCATTTACAAGAGCAAGATGCCATTTCATTCCATATGGATATTAAGCCGTCTTGGTGCAGCAGCAAATCCCTACTTTTGCGGTACCAAATGTCACTCTGCTATCAAAAACTAGTGAAGGGAGAAAATGAATTTCATTACAGCTATATAAAGAAAAGAGCGTGCAATTAGCATGAACAAACTAATGTTGTGTGAGCATAGAGTAGTGTGTACTGATAATCACTTAAACATCACTGTGCACTTTGCCCTTCAATTTTTCTACATTTGATGTAGGCACCTTGTGTGACATGGCGACTTGGCCATCACTCACATGCTACCTGAGGAGTCATCTGTTATCCCACTAAGGGGTTTCAAATTGACATCACTGCTGTCTCTGCCCTGAAGAAGCTAGTATGTGCTGCTACTTACTGGCGGAAGCTTATAGCCTGATCTCTTATCCTAATATCTGTTACATGTTTTTAAGAATTTAATTAAGAATTAGATTTAGCCACAACACTTTTTTTCTTAAAAAACAAAAAAAAGAAGAAAAGTTTTTTTTCTTCTTTTTTTGGGGGGGGACCTGTGCGTAGAATGCCACATAGCACATTGAATAACTCTTTTTTTTTTCCAGGCCTTTTTTCACTTTTTTCTTTCACTAAAAGAATTTGGGCTTTTCTATAGCAGTCAACAATGCACTGGCTGACTTCTTTGTGACATGGCTCACAAAGGTTTCAGTTGGTTGCATCTGACTCACAGCAGTGGCTGTTTTCGTTGCACTCTCCATTTCCTGGACACAGTGTTCTAACTTGAATCATCGCAGCGCTAACAATGGACAACACAGAAAATGTTTGACAAGTTAATAACCTTACTGATATGACATGAGAGAGTCATAATTTATATCTTGTACAAAACACCCCCTCTTTCAGGGACAAAATACAGGGCCTTTGCTCATTTCAGCGCCATCTCAATCTTCAGTGAGATCGTCTTTTCATCTTTGGGCTATCACACAAAATAACAGACAGAGCAAGAGAGGGTGGAGAATGATCTCTCTAGTTTAGGCCATCATTGTCTCTGTATGCGCCTGTCTCTGGCTCTATCTGTTATAGCTCCACTGAGGGCTGACAGCTACCTCTCCCTCTGGTCCCCTTACCTCCTCACTGTGTCATTGCTGCTGATGATACTAAAGCCATTGTTCAGTCTGAAGCAGGTCCGGCTTGTACCTGATAGAAGAGAACAGTAGATAGTGTAAGAAGACAGAAAAACTACACATCATCACCAAGTAGCCTCATGGGTTTCAGAGAAACACAACACCTCTTTCTTTCAGTTCAGCTTGCCTTGTTCACCGGTTTACAGGCAAGGGTATGAAAGAAAAAAAAAATAAAATATGTTGAGAGAGTAAGGTACAATGAGTAATGGTCTATGTACCACTTATAATGATTTAGAGTCTACAGAAAATAGAGCAGGGCAGTTAGGCAACACTTTTAGGGAGAAAAGCCTGTAATGTCAGGCCTGCTGAGGTCCTTTCAGTTGTGAGTTATGTAAGTTTTGCCCTTTCCTGTTGAATGGCACTGTGAGACAGGCATTATATCATTTGACGTTACACTTTTATTCATCTAAATGAAGAAAAAAGAGCGATCGGATAAGAAATGTTTGCCATCCTGCAGTGGACAGCCAGTACAAAAGAATATGGCATTTTACAAATAGTGCTACAAGTCAAAGCAAAAATAGAGAGTTAGCATTACACAATGACGTGGGTTTTATGTAGCTTTTTACAGTTTACTGAGTGACAAGGTTCAAGCTTCACTCGATCATTTCCATCAGTCTTGGCTGTGTGGTCCAAGTACCTGAAGTCATACACAACTTGTATGAGGGCAGCAATTGGGTGGAGCATGTTAGTTACTATTTCTTTGCAGCTTCTTTCTTAGTTGAAATATAGCAGAGTGAATACTCCTGAGAGGGCCATTGACCTTGATGAATTGTACGGCTAGTGCTGTTTTACAAAAGCTGCAATTTCTGCCTTTTGGCAACAGCTAAAATGAGTAATATTAGCGATGTTGAGATTCAAAGTCATTTCTTGGGTCAAAAGCATTTCCAAAAATATCAGCAGCTGACAGAGGAGGGGTGAACAACCTGATGGAGAGTAGCTACTGCCTGTTTACAATGGCCCCTTTTTATACAGTAGAGGACTTGGTAAACAACTATCTCGCAATTTCGTGTGCCCCACACATTTTCCACAAGCACAAGATCACAGTTCTGTTGTTCATGCTGAGATGAAATTCGGGCCATGAGGGAATTTTTCCGCCAAGCCTGTTTGGTTCCATTCATCTGAAACCTCCAGCAACAAGCACAGTGCTCGTTCTGAGCTAAATCTAGCTATGATTTGCCATCTGTAACCATTTCCCCACATTATGTTTCAGTATGGGATTTGGTGTCACTTGTTTTTAGTTGTGCTTTCATGAACAGTTGTAGTGTGTACCAATGCTCTTTTTCAGCTAAATTTCGTGAGTTGTTTTTCTTGATCATTGACATTTGCTAAAAATGTGAGCAATTCTGACAAAAACTCACTCTAGCCCTGAAATATATATAAGCATCGATTATCACATTTTTAAAGAAAACCCATCCATCTAGAGCAGCGGCCCCCGTCAATTTTGCACCACGGACCGGTTTCATGCAAGACTATTTTTCTACGGACTGGGGGGGCAGGCATAACAAAACACACAATAAAGTGCAAAACATATAATTTAATTATTACATATATAATATAAATGTGATTATTCCATTTTATATTAAGCACCTTATTTACATTATTATTACATTGCAATATATATAATATAATACATAAAAATGTTTACAATAAATATTACCAACACAAAAAAATTACTTTTTATTCTTTCTGTGCGGCCCGGTACCAAATGACACATGGGCCGGTGCTGGTCCGCGGCCTGGTGGTTGGGGACCCCTGATCTAGAGGACCTCAGGCTGTCATAAATCTACAAAGCAAAAGGACAGGTTCCACCATTCACTTGCTACCTACTCTAAATCTGACAGGGTTGTGTGCAGGTAGTGTCACTGAGGTTATAGAACGGACACCTGCTATCACAGGTGTTTCATTAAATTGTACCAAAGACAGCTCCAAAAGACGTAATAGTGTTTGCTGTCATCCCATAACAACTTTCCCTTTATACCTGCTCAACACTGAATGCAACTAGCATTGCCTACACAACCCTGTACCTACACTAAAAGCTATTACAATATCTTAATGTTAGTCATTTCGTTTTTTGACTTCATTATTCATTACAACACCACTTAACTGATGGAAGAGCTGACCTTGCTGGCCCAGAACAGTCCACTCAGCAGTTCAGCAACCAAATTACATCATCATTACACCTGGAGGATGTCTAATTCTGCTAATTATTGTGATCAGAAACAGATCACAAATCAAATAATAGCAGTACTGGAGGTTTCACTCTTCTACAGGCATTGTCAAATAGTATACACATTGTTTTTCTTGCTCTGATAATGTAATAAACATACAAACACAATTGTTCTGCACAGCAACATTTATGCAGCTGTTTAAGCGTTATGTTATCGTGTTACGTAGTGTTATTGGATAAACACGTATCCTCTGCACAGTGGCTCACTACACCAGGCAGCTCTGGGGTTTTGCTCTTTCAGTGTGGCTTTATATAGTATATTGGAAATTTGCTCACTGTGACAAGCAAATCGAGCATGAAGAGAAATCAGTGATGGACAGCGTTAGGTCTCCCTTCTCTTCCATTGCTGTAGAACAAGACATGAAATAATCAGTTTTTGCAGCCCTGCTTCACATGATGCCATGCCCTAAAAGGTTCGCTGTGAGTACTTAGGTACTGTATTAACTCTTTTTCTTCCTGATCTTTTTATGACTGTTTTAGCCATAGCATTGAGAAATACAGTAGGTGGAGCAATGGAGAAGGATTAAGGAGAAAGAAGATTAAAAGAGAGCGATACATGTATTGTGCAAAGCTTCTCCCAAAAGAACACTCACAGTCAGTAATTGCTTGTGACAGAATTTCCAATCCTCCACAATAGAACCAGGGAATCTGGCCGGGCCGTGACAGCTTCTCGAGCAGCTGGGACACTCTTATGGCATTCCTCTCTCCCATGTCGAAATCTTGCATCGCATTCATCTCCTGACTCTCTCTTCCCTCTTCCAAATCTACCTGGGACAGGTATTCTGCATGGAGAA
>CALSBV010010348.1:9328791-9339448 GCA_943590825.1 Bovichtus diacanthus
TTTTCAAAAGTTTGGAAATGAAACACTATAGTACAAAATACAATTACAATTACTGTGACGAAAACTAAATAAGTAATGGGCTGCAGTCAGTGAGACCACTCACCACACTGGCAACCAACTCAACAACAATGGAGAGTCTCCTCTATACTTTTGATGGGCTCCAGTCTAACTTCAATTTGGGATCAGTTGGCAAGACCATTGTAATGTACTGTAAAAATCATCTCATGGAATAATAATGAAGCTAAATCGTGTGAAAAAACATAGATGCGTACGAAAACTTTTAATGGTTGGACGTGATAAATAGCCAATGAATG
Organism: Bovichtus diacanthus; assembly: GCA_943590825.1. NCBI lineage: Eukaryota > Metazoa > Chordata > Actinopteri > Perciformes > Bovichtidae > Bovichtus > Bovichtus diacanthus. The sequence goes on from CALSBV010010348.1 coordinate 9,329,106, forward strand.
TTATCACAAAAAGGACTTGAATATGTTGTTATACTATTTTCTTTACCTTTCACCATCTTCTCCCTCGCAGGTTCAATTTCCACAATCTTTTCAAAGCAATTTCTGGACTGAAAGGAGAATAATTTAGTTAATTACTGGTTAAATTGTGTGCTTCACTTATAAAGCCATGCAAATCAATGTGATTATGGTCCTTCCAAAAGACTACAGGATCTCAGCACAAGAGTGCAGTACATAGATAAATGGGGCTGCATCTATATAGTGCTTTTCCAATCTTTTCAATCAGTCAAAGTCCTTTACAACACATCAGCATTCAGCCATTCACACAGAGTCAGAGGTGACCGTACAAGGTGCCACATGCTCAGTGATAACCATTCACACACTCACATATTCATACAGAGTCAGAGGCTACTGTACAAGGTGCCACATGCTCAGTGATAACCATCCACACACATTCACAAACTGTTGGCCATGCCATCGGGAGCAATTTGGGGTCAAGTATCTTGCCCAAGGACACTTTGATATGCTGACTGCAGAGGCCCAGGATTGAACCACCAACCCTCTGACTGGTGGATGACCACTACACCTCCTGAGCCACAGCCGCCCAACATAGAAAACTATGCTACACTATGTAATACTTGTATTAAAGCTTTTTTTTTTTTTACCCGATATCAACATTAAATATAAGCCTATTTTCCTGTGAATGGATTGAAATGCCTACAGAAGATCCGATTTTAGAGAAAATTGCTGTCAGTCCAGGACTGCTTGTATGCAGCATGTTTATATTTCATTTAAAATTCATCTTAACCTTTTTCTATTACAGGCATACCACTTTCATTGTGTTGCCATGTTCTTGCTTTAGTTAGATGACATGCTATCTGTATACAAGAGCAATGTGTAAAAAAAAACAGGAGTGATTAGATGTAGTGACATGTAATCATACTCACCTCATTATATTTCTTTAATGCCAGACATGCTTTCCCCATGTGGAGGTAAGCCTTTATGCACCCTTCATCACACTGACAGAGAGAAAACAATGATGAGAATGCATTAGTTAAAGCACTTCATCGTCAACACATCTACAGGAGCATAATGTTGATTTAAAGTGTCTGCATTGATACCACTAGCACAGTAAGAGGGAAATGTTCAATCTGACCTTCAGAGACACCCTCCACTCCAGAAAAGTGTTACAGTGATAGGGTTCCTAAGGCTCAAGGCAAGATAGATTTATTTTCCTTTTTAAGACTTTTTTAATGCCACTCGGAATAAAATGTAAGACCAATTTTACTCACAGTCGCTATTCAGATCTGTGTGACGTTAATGTGAGAGGCATTTTTTTATTATTATTTCTTTTATGTTGCCAATTATTTTGAGATTTTACAATGGAAGGTCAGTAAAAAAAAAAAAACGATTAATAAAATCCTTTTCCCTTTTCTTAGTATTTAAGACTTTTAAAAGATTGACATTGTAATACCAATTAGGGCTTTATTTTTTTATTAATGACTTCAATGCCTTTTAAGAATTTTCAAGGATCAAATCAAGTTGCCTTATAGAGCCATACTTGTCATCCGAAACTAGAGTAAGAATTATTTATTGTTAACGTGCATTATTCATTTTGGTCTACTTTTTCAAACACATGATCTCAAACATTTCTCACTGCACTGCTGATGATCACCTGCATCTATTACTGTTTCTGTTTGAGTGCAGCGCAGGACGGATCGTAGCCCACTGTTAACCCATCCAACCAAACATATCTCCTCTGAGCTCCAAGCGCTATGACGAATGAGGACTGACTGACCCCAGATCCCAGCTAGGCCTTACCTTCAGGGCCCAATCACAGTCACTGATGGCCTCCTTGTACTTCCCCAGCTTGATGTAGGCCTAAATAGATTTGAACATTGGACAGGTGGTAACTAAGCATCAAAAACAGACACAAAATAAAACTTGCCTCACAAAGTAGAGAATATAATAAGTACTGTAGCATTGTTTGGCTATAAATATACCACAAATCAGACTCTCAAGATGCTGGGTCTTTGGAAGGGGACATATTGATTCTGATTCTTAACTTAATTGAACATGGCCTTAATCATATTCAAATATAAATAGCAACCATCAGGTTAACTTAAAACCTCTGCGAAAAGAAAGGATTCTTCTTTATGGCACAGTGATAGGCACACAAAAGCAGTTCTGTTTTGATTTCTTCTTTGTCTTTTACACTTTTTGCCTTTTATCTGGGATCAACTCATGGGATTAAATTACAAAACACATTTTGTGTGGTTGTTGCAAAACATTTGGAAGATGAAACACATAGTTAAATATATTCACTTGTGCTCGGTTGGTGTACAATGGCAGCATGTCCCGTAGTTCACCCAAGCCATCACTGTAATACTTCACAGCAGTTTCATAGTCTTGCTGAGCATAAGCTTCATTCCCCTTGTTTTTGAGTGCTGCGGTGACATAAACGGTACAACATTTAAACAGACGTATTACGAGCCCAAGAGAGCAGTACAGTTCAGCAAACTGTTCACCTCCAACAGCTTCTTTTAGGAACAGAGAGTCACACACCAGTAGCCTTTTTTTCTTTTGCAATCCTCCGTACCCTCCTGTCTTCAGCATCTCTCTCCATAATCTTCATGAAATTATCTGGGGGGGGGGGAAGATATTTGTCATAGGCAATACTTCAGATTGCATAGAAAATGTAACCTTAAGTTCTCCCTGGTCAGAGATTTGCCAAACATTTTAAATAAGCTAAATCTAATGATCAATACCGGTCTAATCAAAAAAAAGATCTGAGTCACAGAAAAAAAAACTGATCACTCATCTTTGGTGACTACAGAAATACCACAGGGCTCTTATGTGTGTGATTGTTTATTCTGTTCTCCCAAAGACAGATATCGCGCTAAGTCCAATGTAATGAATATCATCAGTTGGAGGTTAATTTAAACACTGTTTTGCTGTCTCCCCAGCCTCAAACGCAGGATTGTTTTTTAGTCCTCATCTTATGAATTGAATGTATGATGTGCTGACTTCAATAAAAATGGTTTCACACACAGATGTGTGAAAGCTTATTGCATTTGCATCTTTAATGCTATTGATGAGTTTAACCCCAGGAAGAATTGAAAGAAGTGTTGATTTGATGAAAAGACGTTTTTTACGGAAGCCCTCAAAGGCCTCAAAGGCATTCTCGTGATCCATTTTCTAAATTTGATCTAAATTGTTTTCTCCCCTGTGTTTATGACTTAAGAGGTTTCTAAGTTCCTAACCTATATATTTTTTTTCATCTGTGAAACAGGGGAAAAAAACAGTTTTGCTAGGTTAAGAAAACCGTATTGCCAGGATACACCAGAGTACACCCATACCCCATGCTCTAAATAGGACTAAAAAGATTCATCTTTTTCTTCTAGGTGAGTTTTCGTTTTCCATGCACTGTACACAAGGTACGGATATATGGTGTGTTAGCAAGTTATGTAACATTACTGTCATGTATTTTTTGAAACTTACCTGGAGGAAAAGATAAATGCTTTTAAGTCTTATTTAGAGCATCAGTGGTGGCCAAAATTAGTATTACAACAACAAACACTTAAAAAGTGATCCTGAATAAATATAAAATAAACTCACCGGCCAAAGTTTTTTTTTCCCACCCATTTTCAAAGATGAAAAAAAGTCATTAAAACTTTAAATCAGACTTAGAAAATGGAATAGAATTTTTTTTTAATTCACGCTTGCCTTTTAGGGCTTCCTCACATTTTATATGGAATACCAGATTTAAAGAGCTGGGACGTAAAAAATGTGTATACAAACAGACATATAACGAAAAAAGTAAAATGCCCGCTTTTAAGATCATAACAGTGACTTCTCAGCACATAAATGAGCTGCATGCTAAACTAGAGCTGGCTCCTATTTGCGCGGCTTCTCCCACATATTCCGATGTATTTCTATAGTGTTCGCCCATGGTGGCCTAAACAGTCAATACCACAAGTCTCCTATCAGCCAATAATTAATGGGCCTTCAAACAAACAAAACAACAAAAACATATCACTCATGTCCAATGATTCATTTCCTCTATTCCATAGCAGTACCCTCCTCATCATGACATAGTGACAGTTTGATAAGGGAGTGAATACTTCACTTCACGCCCTTATTAAACACCTGCCAACTAAATTCACAAAAATAGCACAAAACGTCTGAGCAGGCAAGTGGAAGATATTGCAAAACATGGTCACCCTTGAGAGAAAAAATTCCAGAGGTCAACTGTGAGGCTAAGGACATATCTTGTACTGTATTGCTCTTCCTTTTAGGCCACATGGTGAATCCTCAACATACCAAAAAGACGCAGTGGATTGGAAAATCTCACTGCACCTCAGAAAAAAGTAATTTGTGCTCTAAACTTTAACGGGGCCAAACAATAAAGAGACCCCGAATGTTACAAACAATGTTTCAATTCAGTGCAAGGGACAACCAAATAACCCACTCACCTGGACTTTCATTCTGCAGACACTGTAAAACAAGAAAACAATGATTAAAAGAATGTCAGCAAAAACCTTCCTATTCACTATTTACTGTACAACGTCTTGTCTTTCCTTTCATGACAAGAGAGGACATGTAGAAAACACAACAAGAAGTTGTCGCCTTGAATATGTGTTCTGTGTGTTTGTTTGCTGTGTTAGAGCATGGGTGTCAAACAAACGGCCTGAGGGCCAGATTTGGCCCGCCAAAGGGTCTAGTCAGGCCCACTGGATGACTATGCAAAGTGTGAAAGTTGCAGAGAAGACATTAATTCCTATTTTTTAAATAAAAGAAGAGTAGCAAGCCCTATGCTGGATATGCTTAGATATGATATAGAAAAATGGACCAGTTCCTATTGGGAAACCAGTATGCTTGGTGTGTTCACAGCACCTTTCAGTGCTCAAGAAATATAATATCGGGCCCCACTATCAGACTCATCAGGGCGAACTTGCCAGGACAGCTGAGAACAGATAAGATAAATGAATTGTTGGCAGGTTTGAGGAAACATCTGTCTGTTTTTAATCTTAGCCGAGAGATCAGCAAGACATCTCAGGCTGTTCATCATCTGTTTTGTAAATGGATGTTCATTAATTGAGAACGTTTTCAGGATGTACTTGCACTTAAAGAAAGGCCAACATTTGGAGGGTTTGTTATTTATAGTTTATTATGCAATGGTTTTTTACTGGTCCGACACAATTGAGACCATTTTGGGCTGTATGTGGCCTATGAGCTACAATGAGTTTGAAACCCCTGTGTTCGAGGGACAGACGGCGACTGAGATAGCGAGAGAGACAGAGAGAGACACAGACAGAGTGAGAAAGATTGAGACAGACGGAGAACGAGAGTGCAACTGTACTTGGGTGACTTTGTGTGCATGTCTTTACCAAGGAAGGCTGAAGGGGTGGGTTTGTGTTGATTGTAGTCTTGTTGACTTTTGTCTTGCACGGCTCATCTAATGCAGCAATGTAGCAATCTGCTGTCTCTATTGCTTTTTGCTGGACTTCGACATCAGAGGACTTCAGATCCTTCACTAGCTCACCTGAAAAGAATGAATGATAAATGTTACTGTTTACAGCATTCACTTACAAATGTTAATAATCACATCTGTTGTACTAAAATGTCAATTGTATGTGCTTTGTGTATCAACAACATTTATTTTGACCTAATTTCAAACAATAAATACACATTTTGTATTTTGTAACCTAGCTACTTGCTTATATGTTACAATATACAAATTAGGTACACAAATAATGTGACAACTTTCCTACAACTTAATGAAAGTGGACAAGAATAGAAATAGAATAAAAATAGTTTACTTTGAATAGTATACTTTTTACGTGCAAAAGGAAGACATTTGTCTTTGGTTTGCATATGCATTAAATTACATTTACATAAAAACACAATACAATTAGCTAGTATAGCAATTAGCTAGCGTTGATAAGGTTCACCGCTGTATTACTCACTTATTTTGTCAACATTCTTCAAAAAAGTCTCCAAGTCTTCAAGTTTGTCCATAATGTTTTCCTTTTCAAGCCTGCTTGTGTTATTAATAAGACAGGTAGCTCTATTGTATCTTAGCTAACTCAGTCCGAAGTCTCTCAGCGTTTGTTGAGTTACCATAGTGACGTGATGCCTTCAGTGACGCTCGTAAACTCCTAAACTAAGCGAGAAAATTGCACACACAATTGTCGCATGCCACAGTAGGCTACTACGTAGAAGATAATAATTAGATAATAACTCACGACAGTGGAGTTTTTTCACTAACCCTAACCCGGTATATGCAGAACAAAGACTAACGAACGAAACTGTTATTTTTAAATAATAGCTTGTCATAAAAACACATCATCAACACTCGCATCTAATCCAAGGATGAATGATCATCAGGTTGTCATGTATTCAGACTGTCGACCGCTGTCTTTTTCCTTTTATATCATGTGTTGTTAACAACTAAATGTATCACTCACCACTTATTTATTACTTTGTCAGTCCATTGTGCCACAAAAGTGGCCTATACACTTTTGTTTTTGTGTTCTTCATAACAGCGCTGGCAGGCAGCACTTCTGACCCTGAATGTGGCTGTTCATAGTTTTCCCTCAATCCAAAACAACATCATTGACAAACTTTTTTCTTTTTTTGGGGGGGGAAATCAATATAAATAAATTTATGGCTTCTATTAGTCGTACTCTTTGATATTTAGTTTTTTAGACTAAAAGTGCTACATGGTCCCCTTGCCCAGCATATGTATTTATATATTATGTACTTCCATATTGTGCTGTAAGTCCAGTCAGACTGGCCAAAGATATCTCCTTAACATTTCAATGAACCTGCTTTTAAAGTGACCATCTTGATCCTACATCCTACACCTTGAACTTTATACTTCCTTTTTCTCAGCAACAAATCAACACTGCCTCCTTGTGGTTAAAGACATATAAAGAGACGGCTATGCAAACACTTTTCAAAAATCATCTGTTTCTCATTATATAGGCTAAGTAGAAGAACATGTCATTTTGCCATAACTTTAGGAAGCAGTATGAGATTTGATATATATATAAAGATAAGCAACAAAGAGTTATAGCCACAAAATGAGTAGAGGAAGATGAGCCTCATCACCTGAAGAGTGCATCACTAATTTTGTATATGAATATTAAAGTCTCTGTAGAGAAGGTCATCACTTTTTTCCATTGAATCCTTCCTACATCTGCCAAAAAACAGTTGCAGTATCTTAAAGTAACAATACAGTGCCTTAAATGAAGCCCAGAAAGGAGAAAACATTTACATTTGATAACCATTAAAGCAATGAAGGAAGGGTCAATTTGACACATGTGAAATTGTTGTTATCAATTCCATTTGTTTTAAAAGCAGAGCCAGTTGATTTGTGCAATGTGAGTGGAAAAGATTATATTGATAAAAAAATATAATTTACATTGTGTCCCTTACCATATCTACAGGGTCTGGGAAATAGCTGCTTAGCCAAGTGAAATGTTGGACATCTTTTTCTCTCCGATGTGAACAGCGACGCCTTGCACTTTTTGCAGCAAAGTCTTTGAAGGCTGAGTGATGGAAAAAGCCAGAAGGGCCCATCAAGCGGAGGAAAAATTGTTATGGCCTGACTCCTTTGGACTGGCACCAGCAGGAATACAAAAGAAGAAGCAAAGGGAACCATAGCGAGAGAGAGGATAGTGGCGAGCACTTTTATAGAAGCACCTCATGGCTAATACAGCTGTAATAAGAATAAGAAACAGGGTATTTTTGTAAGTGGCGATGCAGTTTCAATTCCATCCTTCAACTAATGAAAATGACTGATTGTCAACAAAACATCAAATGGGATTTGTTGTTTTGTTGATATATGGACTAAGGCACATTGTAGCTGTAGCTGGTTAGTTTCACAAGAATACATCAAATGTTTCCCAAAATGAAAGTCTTTCTAATTGTGAAGGTGTTGCGAAACACAAAGTAAAGATTTGGTCCTAATGCCATAGTAATTTCAGGAATGTGCGAACATTATCTACCAGATAACATTAAGTAACTTAATATCAAACAGTAATATTTCAGGAGTTTAATAGTACAGTAACTCTTCTATATGAATATCTCTTACAAAGTTAATTTCTTTAATTACTTTCTTCTTTTACATGTAAACCATAAACTCAATGTAACTGTCTGGGATCTTTACCACATATTACATGACTCAATAACGTAAAGTGTTGCAGTGTCATGTCTTGAAGTTATTAGAGGAAATCACCTCAGTTAAAATTGTGTTCAGCTGTTAGATGAGGAAAATAGCCTTTACCCAGTTACTTCTAGTACGAGAAATGTGAGCTCTCACAAACACAGTGTGGAATTAACAGTGAGAAGCATCATTTGGCACAACTGAACTCTATGAAATGTTCCTAAATGGGAGCATTGACCTCATCCTTCAAAGGCCGCTTAGCTCCCAGCTAGATCCCAGTTAACAAAAAACACAGACAGTGATGCTCTTTATCCTCATTGACACAAAGAAAAAGGGGATAAAAACATTCCTTGGACACAACACACTGAACATCCTCTCTTGCCATTCAGCATGATCTCCTTCTTGAAATATTAAGTTGTAGGTCAAAAGGGATCAAAGCTAGACACTGAAACAGACAGAAAGTATGTAACAATAAAGAGGAATGTGATAACTACTTTATAAAAATAGCAACTTGAGAAGAGAAATTTATAATTGCTTTAAAAAAATAAAGCCAGAGATTAGAATTTAATGTCCAGCTGCTGTCTATGCATTGAGTGTCAGATTACTGGAAATGTCAGCTTTTGAGAAAAGAAAGCAGCTGCCACACTGCAGTACCCTATGTTTGGATTGAAGCGGGAAAGAATTTATAAAGTTATTTCTGTGACGGTTAACAGACCAGGTTTCTTTTCTGGCCGGACTCAAGCTGCTGTGGATGCCACAGAATTGTTTCCCAGAGGAAGACAGATAAACGCAGAACAATGCTGTCACTGAATGTTCTCCTGTTTATCTGCCTTTGCAGATGCATCCCACTACAAAACTACACCCTAAGCTAAACTTAGTTCCTAGTTTCGCTTTGCAAACTGTCTACCAATACAGTAAACTTGGCAGGATAGCTGACATAGACTGGACACCGTTTTCCTTCTAATCTTTATTATTTGGTTCTGTTCAAAAGAATACAGCAAGTCCAAAAGAAATAGTTGGACAATAAAAATGAAGCATTCGATCCTTCTGTTTCCTCTTGTTCATTCATGAATATTTAATTATTCACCTTCCCCTTGATTTGATCCTTTTGTTCCTGTTTGTAGGCGATCAATGACGCCAAATTTAGGAAGCCACGTATAGCACTTTTCCTACTAAAGTTACTGTACAAAGTGCTTTACAAGGAAAACAAAACAAAAAAAGTAAAAAGCAAATGCAAGTACAAAACAAGAAATTATTTAAAAAATATGAAAACCTGAAAACAGAAAATGAATGTACTGGTAATACTTTAATCTCAAGTCAATTGTAAGACATGGACACATTACTGCAATGCATGGAGAGTTATTAGGATTAAATATCATACATCCTGACCTTTACTCTTTTTGTATGTACAATTATATTTCTGTAAGTACTGGAGTCTGGAGTGTAAAATGGTAAAAACATGGAGCTCTCTCAGAATCAAATGCATTAGAGCAAAACCTTGAACTAGGTGAGTAGGTACTGTCATACAGTCAGTGTACGCCCAACTCAAACTCCCTGAACGTAAACATACAGTATGGCTCTTACAGCCCACTGTCATACGAGGTTCAGACATTACGTTGCACATCTGATTTACGAGCACTACAACTGGAACATGATAAATGGAGAACATTACACGGCCATTACCTGGTGCAGTAAGCTGTGGGGGTCAGTCAGCTGTGTGTACTCAAGCAGTACTTATTGTTGCGCACATTAATTTTTGCAAGACAGCTGATTTATCAAAATATTCTTGATTGCTGTGAGAATCATGTAAATCTATGTTGTTGGCGAGTGCTCTTCCGTTGAGGAAAGAATTAACCTAATTAGCACTGATGGTATTGTGCCGCTGTGTAATTAGCATTGTGTTCGATTTGATTTGGATTCCAAAAACAAAAGAAAAAGCCAATAACAAAAACACTGACGCTTATCAAGAGATTGGATGTACAGGGATCACAAGTGAGGTCTCAAATTTGCAAAAAAATATAATTCATTTGTCAGTCAGCAACTTTGCACAGGAATAAAGGACTGCCGTAGAAACGTTATAGGCAAATTATATTATTGGACTTACCATAAAACATCTAAATATAATCACACAATGCAGTTGATAGATAGATAGATAGATAGATAGATAGATAGA
>CALSBV010010348.1:9339458-9363736 GCA_943590825.1 Bovichtus diacanthus
ATAGATAGATAGATAGATAGATAGATAGATAGATAGATAGATAGATGGAATTTACAAACATGTTGTCTTATGAGAAACAACCACAGTTTTCTTATGTAAAGCAGAATTTAACCGATAGTCAAAGATATCATGTTTTATTGTTTATTATAGGATGATTTAAGGGCTACACTTTTTAATAAAATGTCCTTAATTGTTTCATTGGTTCTTTTCATTAGATGATTATAAAAAAAAAAATGTTTAAAACCTGAGCTGTGTTTTAAGAAGGAAGGTTTTTTTTCATGGCAGATTTATTTCCTCGGTGCACAAGACAAAGCTCTTTGTTTGCAATGAATTCAGCCGTGTAACATGTAATAAGTTGTGTTCTTGTCTGACAAGCGTTTGTACTGAATGTAAAAGCAGGCATCGAAGTCAATCAGGCAGGATGCTCTTCAAAGTTGTAAAGAAAAGTAATACGAGAGGTGTCCTGCAGCAGCTTCAGTACGCCCCATAGGTTTAGTTCCTCCAACCAGGAAAGCCTGAGTGACACAAGGCGCTCACAAAGCCCGCCATTTCTGTTCTATCTCAGAGAGTGTTTTTTTTCTTCTCTCTCTTCTGGCTTCCTACATAGCTGTTAGTTTAACAACCCCTTAAACCACACCCATGCAGTATAAAAGGGTGTGCATCACAATCCACACCATCCATTACATCCAGACATCAGCCAACAAAAGTATAACTCCCATCTACTTAAAGTACAAAAGAGAGACACTATGGAAGGAGGCCAGACCCGTGATGTGGTTCCAACCTATCTGGGATGGTCCATCTTTAACACCTTATGCTGTTGTTTGCCTCTCGGTATTGCTGCCATCATCTGCTCCTGTAAGGTAGGTAACTTTTCTTTAACAAAACTTTTTTTAAACTTCGTCTGCTGCTTTCTACTCCTGCAACCTGAGAGATGCCCTAAAAATCAACTACACAAACCATTTTATTTTGTAAATAGCAAGCTAGCCCACTTAAAATGGAATTTTACTTGTCTATAATCTTACATGAACTAGAATGTTAGAGGAATTAATGCTACTGCACAGTTGCACAGGAGTAAATCGATCATCTTTTTTATGTTTTTTCTCTTGATGGCAGATTTGTTTCAAACACACTTTTTTCTAGTAAATTAATTCTGTTATTTGCTTTTTGAAGGCACAAAATGCTAATGCTGTCGGAGAATCAGCTCAAGCTGCGAATGCATCAAGGACAGCCAAGACCCTGAATGTCGTCGGACTTGTCTGTGGAATCATTTTGATCATCATATTCATCGCTCTCAAAGCCACTCAGTAAAGTAAAGACAACGTTGAGGGTGATTGCGTTTGCCAGGAGATAGGTTGAAATCTCAGTAATGCCTTCGTGACTATGAGCTTCCCCTCCTCCCCACACAAGAAGACAAAGTAGAAACAGATGTGTGTGTGGGTGTGTGTGTGTGTGCACTTGCGGGTTGTGCACAGTTGTTTATATATTCAACTCGAGCCCACATAAAAACCTTGCGGGAATGCTATTATCATGCACTAAAGCCTCAAAAAAACATGTATGATTTGTATAAGGAGAAAACTGTGTTTTGTTTAAAAAAATAAACATTGCAACATGAATGTTTTTGTGTTCAGTGATTTCAGGAATTGAAATAATGTTCACTGGTAATAAAAGACTAGACACTTTTCATTGACTAGAAACATAAAATGTATTTAATTGAAAGGAATTACATGACGCATTATGAAATTTTTTTTTTTTTTTCATTTTCCATTAAAAACTGCTTGTATCTCAATACAGAGGTCAACAAAGTAATCACATTTGTCAAATTATTCTAATTTGGTAAGATTATCATATTTTTTTGACAAAATGATTGAACTGATTAAATGTAACATTATGATGAAACTGGAAAACATTTTAGTTTAGTTTATTTATAAAAATGTATTTATTTAAAAATGTATATTTTTACATTCCACACTTATTTGGAAGATAAAAGTCTCTACCTATGTTTATCTAATTGTCCTTTCTCTGTGCTTCTGTGAGACAAATATTATTATGCATTATGATTGTAACACTTTAGAAGAAAACTGTGCCTTGTGACTTATTGTCATAATGATCTATGAAAAGCTGCCAGGACACATATTTTGTTTAGGCTATTATATGCTGCGTAATGCATCAGTATGTTTGGAGGAAATGAAGCTCTTGTAACAAGAGAAAGAGATGTTGATTCTTTCTTCCAGGAGATATTTGTTTCTGTAAAACATCTGCCCATCCTTAGGTCTTGTTCTCTCTATATAAAAACTGTATCTTCTTAGCCATTATCTCTGAGGTGCTTACAATATAGAAGTGGTTCTATGTTGGGTGTTTTTCTCCTCTTTTAAATAGAAGAAATACCGTCACGCTTCAGAGCTCTTCTCCCTTAAAATTCCTTCAAGATGGGAAAGCAGAGACGTTTCTCTGTGCTTTGTCTGAAGTTCCTCCACTTCCTGCTCCCATAATCACCAACAGAAACACAAGAGAGACGCAAGATAGCTGTAATTACTCTCTGACACATAAATAGTATCCTGCCACTCATGCACTGACAGACAAATACATTTAAGAACAGGCGTGCTTCTATCTGAACAATCGGAAAGAAGAAGCTACATTTTAACCAAATGATTATAGCTAGAGGAAATATTCTGTTCTTACATCTTCAGACAGCAATCCTCTGCTTGGTTTGCAAAATCTGTCAAGCAGGGAGGCAGCATGAGAGTCTGAAAGGGTCCCCTTTAAGAGTCCTGAAGGCGCCTCTTGGTCCTGAAACAACACACACAAATTGCCTTCCTGTCCAGTGGAGGGCCCGCCCAGCCTGGCCTGAAACAGCTCCCCCAGACATGCCTGCAGTATCTGTGCAATGAACAATTTAACAAAAGAGCAAAATGAAAATGAATGTCACACACGTGAAAGACACCAAAGCAACAGTAAACCCCCTCCAAACAAAAAAACAGATGGAATTTCCAAGTTCAGCTTTATTTGAAACTACATTTTGAAATAAAATGTACTCTCACAACTACAAAAGTTTCCCAGACAGTTAATGATTAACACATGTTGAGTGTTTCTCTGTACCTTAAAGAAAAGCCTCTGGAAGGCAGGACTGGAGTCAGAGCTCATGTCTTTAATCTTGACATGGGACAGACAGTGGAGTAGCAGCAGAGAGAAGCCTCCCACTGACTGTAGCCTCTGGCGACGAATAAAGAGCGTCTCCTCTGCCTCCTATCAACAGAGCAGTCATTCACAGTAACACATTACAGCTGTACAAAGACATCATTCACTTATTTTTTAAAAAAAAGCAAGCATAGTGTGGTATTGCATTCTATGTTCAATACAACATGCCTCGCTGCTAATTGATAGGAAATGAAAGGATTTGTTTTGCGTCAAAGTTTTAGGCTGAACTGAAATATACAAAATGGAGAAATGCCTTGGAGAAAGAGGGTAGGACGTTCCTCCCAATACAAAACGTTTCTGACTCATTCTGGAATTTTTGTTTGCACTTAACAAGGATATTTTATCGCAGGAAATGATTGCTCTGAAAGAATCTGAAACAATAACACTTTCCCCTGAAAAAAAGATTGTACAGCCCTGAGATGAGACAGGAAACCTGAAGGTTGAGGAATTGCTGGTTATTTACAGATTTCAGCCAGATATCAGCAGGGCTGAACACAATGTTCCTTGGGCTCCAAAAAAATATAGCAGCAGCACATAGACGTTGTAGTAAGCTGCTGTTGTTGTGTTACCTGAGATGTTTTGCTTTAACATTTAGGTACTGAGCCAGTTGTATTATTCCCTCATTTTCTCCTTTCACAATTTTCTCACTTGTTATTGTCACAGACATTCTCATTTCCACTTATCTTGATAGTATTCAGTGGGGGAAAAAGCATTCAGATCCTTCACTTAAGTGAATGTAGCAAAACACCAAATTATAAATGCTCTACAACCAAAAGTCCTGCAATTAAAATGTTACTCAAATAAAAGTAAAGAAGTATTAATAGCATTATAAACAAACATTTTATATATCTATATCATATTTATGTTATATTATATGTTATAATATTGGGTCATTTTTACTTGTCCATCAACATGTAAGCATCTTTATAAAATACTATTTTATTTTAAGTAACTATATCTGTCAGATAAATGTAGTAAAAAATACATTGTTTCCTTCTGAATTTGAATGAAGTAGAATCCATTTTAAATACTCAAGTGACTTAAGAAATGGAGTGCTTAAGTAAATGTATTTAGTGACTTTCCACCACTTCTCTATTACCCACAAAACAGCTTTTTCCAAAGCTCTACTTTTCTAATGTTGAATGGCATTATGAAAGGTTATGAACAAGTCATCCACCTATATGACAAGAAATACACATATCACAAATACTTATTCTGGATACTATTTATTATGAGTTTTAAAATCCAAGCAGGCGTATCCAAGCATCTACATACCATAGTTTCTTTCCGATTCACAATACCAGAAAAGGAAATCCTCAAGCCCCACGATCATAAACTCCTCACAGAGTTGAACTGGAGAATATGACTAACTTGCATCATAGTGGATGTAGAGGTTCCCACAAGCAATAGGGATAGCAAAGAACATGATGTTCTCTAAATGGACTTCAGTACGAGTGGCACATCTGAATTAAATCCTGATGTTAGATGGTCTCAAATGACTCAACTATTTCCCAAGATTGCTCCAAACGTGGACAGATTTGTACACACTTTGTACGAGCACTGTTTAAAAATAGGTGGACCGCATGCTTATAGTACTTGTTCTTGTTCATTAAGAAGCAGTTCTTCGGAAAACCTGCAGCTCCAGGGTGTGAAATACTTTGAATAACGACCTTCTAAATACCTAAAACTCTCAGCTTGTTTGGGTTTTAGATGATCTTATCTCCAGGCCATAGTATTTGACACTGAACACAGCACACACTCTTCTTACAAAAACAGGTATTATCACCCTTCACACAACCAAATGGAAGTACAGCCTAGCAATATGTCGTCTTCAAAAATGCTGGGATGTTGGAAGTATTTTCTCATCCATCTCTAAGGTATATCGGGGGTTTCATTTAATATGCATTGTCTTTTGTCGATGTCATGCCACACACAGTATTAAGCAATTGCACTCAATTGTACTGAAAAACCAAGAAAATCTCAAACACAATCACAGAAAAAAAGCTCTAAGTTTACCTGATAAAAGAAGGAATTTCTGAAGGCGTTGTTAAAGTAGTTGTTGTTTGGGAGACTAGCTGCTATCTGAATTGAAATGGCTGGAGTCTGTTGAAAAAGAAAAAACAATGCAAGCCGGTTTTATTACAATATTCTTAATGAAGCTCAGCCCATAGTAAAAATGGGAAAAAGATTACAATGAATTAATAAATATGTGTGTAACCAGAACAATACGAAAAGAATAAATGTGAAAGTATGTAAAATATTTATTTCAAAATGAAGATTAGGGAATATTATCAGCCTGAGATCAGTTTGAAGCAACAGACCTCTCATACCTAAAGCCAAGTCACCTTTGTTCTTTAACTATGATACACAGATAGTTAAAGGAATTTTCCTGCCTAAGTACTTCAAGCTGCATGGAGGCAGATAAGAAATTAAAATGTTAAAAATAACTTGTGGCTAGGCAACTCAAAGCCTTGAAATTTAAACAGTAAGAGCAATTAAAAAAGTCAGTAAGCAACAGGGTTGACGATAAGAGTGAAACTGCAGCACCAACCAGTTTTCGATCGTGCATCGTGTGCATGAGAAATATTCCATGCTGGTAGACCAGGAACTCTCTGGGGTTAAGGGCTGAAAGATCAAAAGGGATCAGTTCTCCCTCACATTCCCACTGAGCATCCAGGACGTCTACGAAACTCTTGCCTCTGTCTGGACAAAACACAGAAAATTACGCCTTCTGGCGCAATGAGCTTGTTTTATTAAACATATGCCGCCTGAGTAATTCATGTAGAAGCAAAGCATTACTGTCCCATTTTGCTACTTACTCGAGCTTGCAGCTATGAGTCTTTCAACAAATAGCCAGTAAACATAGCTAGTAAACCTACAGTCTGAAACACATCTGTTGTTTTACAAAGTTTGATACACTTCAAGTTTTTCTGGCTGTTGGTCTGGTTTTCAACAACAATTTCAAATGTCACACATCTTTGGAAGTACTGACAAATGCTTGGAGGTAATGTCTATGTGTTGCAACTAATTAATCCTAACAGAGTTATTGTTCAAAAATAAAATAACATTTAAAAATAGGACTAGGAGTCTACGTCCATGCTAGTGGCTCTGTGAGGCGGCACAGCGGTGCTTTGAGGTAAATGCTAATCTTCGCTATGTTCTCACAAGTTAGTTACTTAGTTTTGCTCGTATAATGCTAAAATATTGGACATATTAATTCAATAATTAAATACATTTTTATACCAAAGTTAATGAAAATCCGTCAAAAAGTTGTAAAGACATTTTTTACTTCAAAACCACACATGTAAAACTCACCAGTGTCCTTTTCTGATTTTAGTGACTTCATCCTCTGAGGACGATGAACCTCTGCACAAAATTGCATGACTATACATCCAATATTTGTTTATACATTGTGGTCTGAACCAAAGTGGTAGACAGGCGGACTGACATAGCCAGTAACGCTGCTAGTGTGTCAAATAAAAAAAAGTGATTAGTTACACCAAAATCTATTTTTTTACTACATTATTTAACAGCACCTCAGTGAAATAGATCTGACTAAATTAAACCAAGAGTCCCTGAAGCCGAACAACTCACATTTGCCTAAATATTTCAGGTTAAAACATGCTCATTTATCATAGCTCCCAAGGGCAATAAAAAAAACATGCAGGCAGCGCTGGAATCTAAAGAATGTGCAATGCCTAAAGACGCGTGCATCTGCCATTTCACAGAAGTACTCCTATATATACTCATATAATGGGACCCCTTATTCAGTATCCGTGAATACAAGAAAATACTTTTGAAAGAAATCAAGCCTTTATTAAAGTTTGATTTGGGGAGGAAAAATTGCTGATGTTGTGTGTTATGCTTGATTGTCAATGAATACCCTATGATTATGCTGTCGTATGTGTGTGGGTGTATATGTGTGACTTTCTACATGCTTTCGTATACAGTATATACTCAAAAATCAACAACCCCCAACTGTGTCCAACCTACCAGCGAGCTCTCCTCTAAGAAGCCCAGCCCCACAGGCCCAGTCCTTCAGCTGTAGCTCCGTCCCCTTCAACAGCTGGAACAAAGGAGAGAGCTGAAGTAGCTTCGCCCACTCCTCTTCTGGGGAATAAAAGCAACATGGATGGATATTGTTAATGTGACACACCCTAAGTCACATATTCTAACTATGTATTATTATACATAATTGTATTATGTTACCTGTAATTTTGGGGACAGAGATGTTGTGTGTAGGCTGAGCAGACTCTTTCATCGGCTGGCTCTCTGTTAGAACATCAGGATTAAAAAGACGTATTATCATTAAGAGAATAATTAGACATGTCGGGGAGGTTAGCATAGCTAAGCACAATGACTGGAAAGGGGGAAACGGTTAGCCTGGCTCTGTCTGACCACAAAATCCACCTACCAGCACCTCTAAAGATCATTTATCAACCTGATATATCGCCTTCATTTAATCCGTAGAAAAAAACGTGAAACTTTTTATGCCGCTGCCTTGGCCAGGACTGCCTTGTAAAAGAGATTCTGAATCTCCATGGGAATATTTCTTGTAAAATAAAGGTTAAATAAAAGTTTTCTTGGGCAGGTTATGACAAGACTCCAAGAAGTCACTGCGCCAGCTAAAAAGAATGTGTAAATTGTTTTACCCTTGAATGGATTGAACAAACAAGATAGAACTTGTCAATTTGTAAGCTTCAATCGTTTTAAATCAGCTAACCCTCTATGTATTGGTGTGGACGTGTGAATACCTGTGTGTCCTTTCCCAAAAGTCTATAACCTGAATCTAGTATAGAGAATTTATAGGTACATACAGTGTATAGCTCGCTCACACACAGTGCTGCAGCAGAGCACAGCACAGGACAACACAGGGTGAAAGTGTACTGCTCTATAATTTGTGCTTGTTCTCACCCTGGGAATGAATGCCAGAAGATGCGATGTGTCTTTGTGAGTTGTGCGTTGGTGCTGAGCTGGCCTGCAGACCAGTGTCCTGGGATTGAGCTAAATTGACCGGCTCCCTCAATGAGTGGGTGGAGATTCCTACAGAAACACAAAATGTGAGTGACCTTGCAATCCACTACAAATCGGAGATCACGCCAATTCATGGAGAAAGAAAAAAGAAGAAGAAGAAGTATTTCCTTAAGCAACTGTAAGGTTTAGTTTTTCTACAGATCTGAGACACATTATTTTGAGGTATGCACTTTACTTTAGAAGCCTACTTTTGGGAGAAACATAAACTATTTATGTTTTCTCATTGTAAAAAATGCCCTTGTGTTTTTTGTACCTGCCAAGATATGTGTTAATCTCAACACTTGTCAGAATCATTATAATCACCTGATTCTTCACTGTTCTTTTACCTCCTTCTACTCTATCTCTCATATCCAGAGACATTAAAGAAACAGAACAACACTCTGGAGCTATTGATTTCTTAATTCAGCACACATCGACAAGTGGAATTTTTTTAATACACAGTGGCTGTTTCCCTTCTCACTTCTCAATCCTGCTGCATTTTTGAAATTGAACATAATTCACAATATGTATTCTGAGTCCACCCGTTTTTATACACACATACTATACAGACATGTTATTGGAGACTTGAGTGGCTTGAGAAGCACATACCTTTCACCACGGGCACAGAGGCTGTCCAAACTCTAGAGGGTATCTCCAACCCATATGCCTGCTTTGTTGACAAACCTGAAACACGGCAGAAATCATATGGACAACAAATTCCACAAAAAGACCAAAACCAACAATGAATTAATCCGAGGAACACGTGTAAGCTTAGTCGAAGCCTGATGTACCATGGATAATTATTCTGCACCAAAGAGCTCCATTGTTTTTCAAAACCAATAAAAAAAAAATTTATAAGCCCCACTGCGTGACCTATTCCTTCATTAAAATGCACATTTGTGTCAATCCCACATACACTACCCTGCTGCAGGTAATACTAACTAAAGCACCAAATATGTGTTAATAAAAAACACAGAAAATTGTATCTAGAAAATAGCACCATTTAATCCTATTTAATGTGACGTCTGTTCAAATGTACAGTGCCCAGCTTTTTTGGAAAATTAGTAAGCCTTTTTGAAAATTAAAGATTTAGGTCTTTTGAGGTAATCATTGGGCTTGGTTTTGGTCTTTTCCTGGGATTTGTTGACAATGATAAAAATATAGACATAGCAAATAGACAAAAACACCAGCATTAGCATTTGACCACAGTGACAGAATGTGTGGGGAAATGTAGATAATGGCTTCAGACATAATCATGTGCAGGCTCACATAGAGTGGATGTACCAGGAAATGTGGGCTAAGTACAGCAATTTCAAAGATTGTATGACACACAGAGAACCAGAAAATGAGTAAAGCCACCCAATAATGGCATTATTCAATGCAGGCTTGTGTTTTCTCTGCAACAATGCGTACTACATACCTAAATGTTTGACTCCTAACATGTATTAGTACCCCTAGCATGTAGTATATATAGTACCCCTATCTGGTATAGATTAGGTACCAGACATGTGCTGATTGCAGGTGTTGGGGGAGAAGCTGACAGGCTGTTTATCTTCCAGGAGCTGGTTCAGTCTCTCCAGCAGAGGCAAAGCCATCTGTTGAAGTAAACCCCTGACCTCGACAGTCGGCCTGTGTCCACTGCACTGGAGCAGGCCATATTCCTTGTAGCAAAAGTTACCACATAGCACTGCCTAGAAAAACAGGAAGAGGGAGAAAGCTCAGAAATAACATTGGGAGATAACGAAAGCAAACATTTCTCAACTCTATAATTAAGTAATTAGCCAGGATTTGCTTTGATTGTTTTCCTCAGGTTCAAACAAACTTGTTGGCAACAGAGATAATGATGGAAAAATACAAACAAAAATGAGCCATAGACCTTCCTCTACCATATATTTAGGTTTATTTACATTGAGAGTTATTTATGTGGAGTTACTGTGTGTGTTTTGACCTGAGCAGTGTCGGCGCGGAGCTGAGAAAGGTGCCTGACAAAGTGCAAAACATTTAGAGCAACCTCCAACTCTGTCTGTCTGGAACAACACTGCTCCCACGACTCTCTCTGCCTCAGCTCTCTGTCCTGGAGGAAGAATAAACACAGGCTTGAGTCAGAAGAAGCATGAAGTCTTATTTACATTTAGATGACAACGTTACAGAGTGCATCTCATAGCACAGGGCTGACATCAGTTCAATTACTAATATTTTGATAGCTCCCTATAGCATCTTGAGTCATATGCATTTGGCACTGGTGGCATGAGAGGGAAGTGAACATCTGACCCAATTGTGTTGCAAACAATTAAGCTACAGGGCAAAAAAATAGACCAGAAAGCCATTACTCTGACCATAGCATGGAAGGTTGTAGCCCAGTCTCCTCCATGTGTTGTCCATTTTTCTTGGTCTTGTTGCAGCTGCTCCATACACACATCCAGCTTATCGAGGCCTGACACGAGCTCTGAGTGCCAAACACACTGCCGATCCCACTCCTGCTCGTCACCTATACACACCGACAGACATACACAAAGACATGCTGCCAACCCCAATAAAACATTGAACATTGAAATTATGTAAATTACTAAACAACTGAAGGGTGCGATATGAGACGCTGGCATGAAGCGTCTCTCTTTTGGCAAGCGAAGAAAGTAACCACAGTGCAGGTCATGAGTGTGATTTATTTCATGCTCGTCATTCTTTTCAGCTTGCCAGCCAATTTACCCAGTGTGAGGACATGTAATACATGCGGAGGCAAGATCAGAGCCAAGTGGGAGCTCTGAGCTGCTCTCCTCTGCGCCTCGGCCTGCGCTGAATCCTGCAGCTCCACGCCCGCTTCCTTCAGCTGCTTCCCTGACCACTGGACCTGCAACAGAGTGCACACTTTTACTTGGAATATGAAAAGAGGAAGCACACATTCTGAGAAATAGCACACAAAAAAACAACTGCACACCCTCAATTTAAGGAACAAAGTTATGGCAAGCACGTTCCCACGGTCATACACAGAGAGGCAGGGACTTTGCAGTTTGCTTTAACTCTTAGTTGTGCACGCCCTAACCACTGTAATGGAAGATGTGTATGGGGGTCACATGTTTATCTTGTGAAGGACATATTGCCCCTCTCCGGGGGGCTCCTACACTAAACTCATCTCCTCTGTTTTACGGCTTTAACCTCTTACATTATTTACAAACAGGAACTCTGACTAAATGGAGTTCTGGCTTCAATCATGTTTTCTTTCAATCACTTCGATCTCTTTGATCTCTACTGTCTTGACTCAGGAATGTGGTCAGGATTACTATAAGAGTAGAAGAAGAATCTCCGTACTTTGGGCTTCGCTGCAGACTGCTTGACACTCTGCAGCGTTGTTCCTTCTTGCAAGAATAAAGAATTAAAATATTACTTATTCAATCAAGTATCTTTATTTCAGTATAATGGATTTGCTCCTCATCACCTATTATTATAGTTTGTATCGGTTATATTCCACGACAACACAAACTTGCTTCCTCGCATTGCACAAAAGACATTAAAAGCTCCTCCAGAATTACTTTCTAATAATGTTTTCCACAGCATTCATACATCCCAACTAATTTCCAAATGATCAAAAGGAACCACTTTGAATTCCTCCTCCTTTACACAGAGGCCAGGCTATATAAGATATTTACCACCCAAACAACAATCTCCCCCTGCTGACCTGGTAAGAGTTTGTTTCTGTAACTCTAAAGAGACACTGGAATAGAGCTGAATCCAGATCAGAGAGAATATCTTCCTCCCTCTGCCTCTGCTGCTGCCAGTAGATGTTTCGCACACACACTTCTCTCTGCAGCGCCTCTACCTGGCATACAATAGTAGCAACAAAAGGAAGTACATCAGATTCACTAAATTCCAACTGAATTCAATGGGCTGCAAAATGAAATGATGGAGGTTTAACACAATACTTGAATCACTTTTATTCACAAAATTCCCTCCTGCTGAATTAATTAAGCTGTAAAATAAACAACAGGTAGAGCGTTACATCACTCTTAACACCGTGGTCAAATGAAAGGTTTCTTGTGTTTAATCACTTAAAGAAACACCTTTCTCTAGAACTTCCCTACCTGCACACTGTCTGTTTGATCTGCCACTTTTAGCCAGTAGGAAGCTGTGACAGGTACAACTGTTTTTCTGGACACGTCCAGTCTGGCACCAACCACTGCGGCCAACGCACCTGTCACTGGGTCAACAGTCTGAGATCCATAACGGATGGCCACTAGGCCTGTGAAGTGCAACAGCAGAGACACGGAAAATAGTACAACCTACTTTATTCTGTATTGTTTGATGAAATTTAAAAGAAGATTAGATCAAATGTGTAAGGAGAACTGTGCAATTGTCTTTTTTTCACAGTACCTTTTCCATCGGGGTCCTCCATGGTCCCTGCCAATGGTATTGTAACCCCAGAGACAATGTCAGTCTGACACCCCAGCACAGGCACACTAAGACCAGATCCCATGGGGTCAGGGTACTCCATCCCCAGCAAAGCTGGGACACACATATCTGAACCTAAGAGAGGCATCTCTCCTGGTTTGAACAGCCCAGCAGAAGTCAGAGGGTTAGAGTGGAGGAAACAAAATAGTAACTGGTGCTCAAATCTTTATTATCACTCTGCAAGTTTTAATGGTCAACACATTTCTAGCATTATAGAGACACAGAAGTAGACCTTTCTGACCAGTATAGAAAAGGCTGACAGTTTTTATAGTCACTTTAATTCACTTTACTTTACTTTAGCTTAGTGCTACTTTAGAGTTTTTTGGCTAAGATCAAACAACCTCGCAACAAAAGTAAATGCAAAAATAAATACAGAAAGAGTAAGGTACATGAAACAGGATTGTGACTGCACGACAACTCTGGCAAAGCATATTAAAGACCATAAGAAGCAAAACTAAGAAGCAGATTATCAAGCAGAGCACACATGATCACACAGCCACAGCAGCTAAAATTATGCAGGATAAGCCTGCGTGAAAGGAAGATTGGCAACGGCCTCGAGGAGAGCGGCAATATTTCAGTAATGACGTCATTTGATTATTGATGTGTCAGGAGCTCAAAAGACTAAAAAAAGATATTACCGTGGTGCAATTAGCATTCACATTTACAGAATTTAATTCCTGTGAGACTTATGTTAAACGTATTACTTTCATGAGATGAAGCAGATCTCTCAAACTGCGTTGTGGGAAATGTGCTGTAATGTATGTTATTGCAGTGTGATGACTACACATTTGTGTTTAAGCTAAATGTTTAAAGTCTTTATCTTTTTGAGCTCATGGCATCCATATTGGAAATACGGATG
Organism: Bovichtus diacanthus; assembly: GCA_943590825.1. Lineage (NCBI taxonomy): Eukaryota > Metazoa > Chordata > Actinopteri > Perciformes > Bovichtidae > Bovichtus > Bovichtus diacanthus. Next base: position 9,352,969 of record CALSBV010010348.1, read on the forward strand.
ATAATAGTTCTGTGTTCCTTGTATCCTAGAATGCGGATGTGGGTTACATATAACTGTGGTGTGTGTGCTATTATAATAATGTGTTAATGCGGGACAAGCAGATCACATGCTTAGTTTCTGAGGAGGGTGGTTGTGACAAATAAAGGTCATGTGAAAAGTGTTTGAGGTCGTAAAATGTCATCCTCCCTAAGCTCATGAACCTTTCAAAAGATAAAAAATACATAAGAAATTATTTGCCTAAAACTATTTTTGTTCCCGGTAGTAGAAGGCACTTAAGGACAAAAGTGGGACATCCCGAAGGGGAAAAAAGTCTATGTCTAAACGTATTATATCTGAAATATTAAATGCTCTTACTTTTTAAAGCAGCAAAAGCCTTCAGAATATGTATATCTTTTCTAATATCACAATAAAAGGTGTAAAGAAGGAACAGTTAACATCTAAGCAAATACAAAGTAGCATGGTTTATTCCTCCTCAGCAAAGAGCAGATGTATGGGGACGACAAGCGGAGAATAAAATGAAAAAGTAAAAGAAGAAAATATAGTAAGCGTTTTCTACTTTTAGGATATGTTCTCAAATACGAGCAACAGTTAAAAAAAAAGAAAGGATGAGGACGGATAGTTTAAAGGTACAGAAAAAAGAGCACTTCATTTACAGCAACAAAGGGAGGATCGGGAGAGGATCAAATCAGCACAGGCATTTAAAAAGGGACTTTGTGATGTATTGCCCACAGGAAACTACTTAAATCCATACACCCTCTCACTGGAATTTCCTCACCCAGAGTCCCTCCATCCTGCTGGAGACCTGCAGCCCAGTCCAGCAGGATACCCAACCTGGTCTGCAGCTGCAGCTGGCAGTGCAGGCTCCTTCCCCAGGCCTGCTGGAGCTCCTTGGCTGCAGCGAGAAGATGATCTTGTCGACTGCTCCCTCTTTCGCTGCTCGGATGGCGCTGCAAAGTTTGGTCTGATCCCCACTCCTCAGTCAGTGGCTTCAGGAGATCCAATACTTTGAACATCACTGCCAGAACCTAATCGAGAGACGTTTTACTTTTACTCAATACGTTTTTGGTTAAATATCTAACAAATTAATCTGTCTAGCGTGTATCTCTTTCATAGTATTCACATACTTGTGAATGGACAGCTCCTAAATAAACATTGTGGTTTGGTTATTTTTGTCGACTTCTGTTTTCAAGGTGAAGAATGAACTTTGAAACTTAACTTTTAAGCCAACACAGATTGGAAGTCCTTTAAGTGCTCAGAAAACTTTGAGAAAAATGTTACAAAGTTCTTCTTTCTTAATACAGTCAAAGGCATCTCATCTAACCAAGCACCTTGCTGTCTAGAAGGGCCTGGTGTCCTCCTCCGTTAGGCAGCAGTTGCCCAGCCCGTATGCTGGCCCCTCCTACTCTCACCATCCGTCCGCTCAGAGGTTCAATGAAGGGCTCAGCCAGAAGAATTCCACCAACTGGCAGCACGGCTCCTACACAAACAGACAGAACAAAGTTAACTCAGTGCCGGTGACCTCGACACAGGCTGTGCTGAAGACTAACCAGCAGAACTAACCTGTTACTGGATCTAGACTGACCCCAACAGTGAGCACGACATCCCCCGTCCTGGAGTCCAACATGGGACAGCCAGTCTGTATGGGCTGAGGCAGGCAGGTGAGGGGACAGACATGCACACCTCCCAGAGGGTAGACTAGTCCTGTCTGGGGGTGGATGGTTACAGCCAGAATGGGCACGAGGACCCCTGTGTCTGGGTCTCCCATGGGAACTCCCAGCTGCAGTCTCTGGCCCGGTCTGAGGCCTCTGAGCCGAGTGTTGGGCAGAGGCTGGTCCGAGTGGCAGGAGGTTGGGTAAGGAATGAAAGGAAGGAGGGGACTGTCCCACTTCCTGTTTTCTCCTGAAAGTAAGAATAACACAGGTTAGTCTGTGAAAAAGAAGCCAACCCTTGAGAACTCTTTCACAGTCATATATCCTCCATCTGAGCTATCTTTGATGCATGTAATGAGTTATTTTGTTATGCAGTTTCTTTCATTATACCTTTTTAACCACTATCTACTTAATTTCTATTGATTATTGGTTATTGATTTCTTCCACTTGTGCTTACAGCATTCTGTAAACCACAGAGAATTGGCATGATAGTGTATTATTCATTTAGTTCTTAAGTGATATCCAAATTAACACCAGGAACATTCAAAACACAGATGATATAAATATTTTTAATTTTTGTGTTGTTGTTTACAATTTCACATGCACCTCTTAGACCAGGGGTCTTCAACGTTTTTCAGGCCTAGGACCCCCAAACTGATGGAGAGATGGAGCAGGGACCCCCTACTATATATATTGTACAAAATTGTGTTTTATATTAAACTGGGCCTAGTGCCATGTATAAACATAGCTACCCTGTTATTGTGCATTCAATACTGAGCTATTGAATTAATACACAGGTTCATATATTCATGTAAATTTGTGCGAAAAAAATTGGTTGGAAAAAAATATATATATTAAAAAAATATAAAAATTGTCTAATCAACCAAAGATTTTGCGACCCCCTGTTGAAGACCTCTGTCTTAGACCCTTAAACTTCTGACCAGTCCATAACTTACAAAGTGTTTTATTTCTCCTAATTTTATGAGCATAGTACAAGGTGAGCAATGTCAAGAAGATCATAACAAAACAAAAAAAGAAGACATAAGAAAACATCTGCTCCCTCAGCTGTGGCCGTAATTCAAGAGAAAGCGTTGTTCGTGCTTTGTTTTCTGTTGCTTGTTGAAAATCATGAGTCTAGAAAGAATTTTATGGGGCTGACAACAAAGCCTTAACTAGGCCTAATGTTTGTTTTTTCTTTAAGATATAGCTTTTGGAACTCTTTCTGCCTTCAAACTCAATTTCAGCTCCATTAAAAACACCTTAATGTAATGTTATATCATGTGTAAATGACTAGTTCTCCACAGTGTAAAGTACAAGTGCATCACCAGTATGTTGCTTCCATCATCGAAGGCTTTTTCCTTTTTCCTTAATTTAGTCTCAGCCACCGATTATATGACTTTGGTATTTGCTTATAATGCTTAAGGAGGTGAGATTCCTTCTAAAAGCCTCCAGGTTGTTTTTGTTTTTTTTTTATATAATCTCAAAAATAAAATCTCAAAATATCCCACCCCGCAAACCCCACAAGCAGCCCTCATGTTACCTGAACACGAGTCAGTTGTGAACACTAAAGTAGAGCTTGCAGGATCATAGGCCACATTGCCAGCTATGGGCATAACTCTGCCAGTCTGTGGGTGGAGGAAGAAATCCGGTGGCACTGCCATGGTGTGGCCGCTGCTCAGCAGCATATGGCTGTGAGCATTTGGCCTTATGAGGCCTGTGACTGAATCACAATGAAGTGCCCGACAGACACGCAGGGACCCATCAGGACCTGGAGTGAGGCAGATGGGGAAAATGTCTTAGAGTGATCCTCAAACTGTAAATAATTATGACGTGATTTAAGCTATTTTGAACCAGAGCGTAGTCACATGCTAGGTGAACTGCTTTTCATGCTGACCTTTCTCTCAAAAGGATCGCTGTAGTGTAAAAACTTTAATCAAGCAGAAAATCATGTGTCTTTAGTATTTCCTCCCATGTGTGGGATAGCTTTGTTTAAAATGCCTATGTTCCATTTTATGAGCTATAGCAAATGTTTTGGTGTAGCTAGAATGAGAGAAAATGTTGAGAATACAAAACTTAATGTATGGACCTGCATAGGAGTTAAATAATTCTGGGAAAGTGTAAGTGCTCCTGTATGTTTTCAGAATAGAAACATGTGGTTTTATTATTTATATTTGTTAGACAATCATGTTGTTGCGATGCACATTTTTTGCAACAGATGGTGCTCTTTCTCCAAGATTCAAGGACAGAGTTTTTTTTTAAAAATGTTTATGTGATCTAACTCAGGGGTGTTGGACTCACCAAAGATGTGGTCTTTGGTGAGTACAGTTCCAGTGTCAGGGCAGAGCAGCTTGGCCCCTGTACCCTCACCCAGAAACCCCCAGGCCCCCTGACGCTGGCACTCTGCCGACACCAGCTCTCCCATCTCCTCCACCAGGGATGTCAGCCTCTGGGTCAAACTGAAGACAGGAAACGACAGATTGAAAATGTTAAGGGATTTACTCCGTTCTGCTTGTTGTTTGTGACACTTTGCAAAAGATCAGTGGAAGCTTTACTTTGGCTGGTGGTGGTTGTTGTTATAAACCTTGGACAGTAGTCTGGTGCACTCTCTGAGCTGAGCTGTCAGCACACTGTAGACCCTCTGCTGGGCCTGCTGCTCTCGTCTCAGAACCTGGGGAAACCAGCAAAATAACTCTTAAAAGTCACACCTAATAAAACATAATAAAGATAATGTAAAAGATCTAGAGTTGAATCAGTTCTTCAGTTAATCAAGTTATTAGCAGTCACTTTTCAAGCAAAAAATGTTATTTCAACTTCAAAATTATGAGGTTTGGCTGCTTTTCTTTGTTGGTTTTGGTCTGTTGCTTGAACAAAACAAGCAATTTGATGACACCGCCCTGGGCATTTTTCCCCATTTCGTATTCTGTAGGCCTTTAATCGATTAATACCAAAATCAATCTGAAGATTAGTTGACAATGAATAAAAATAACCATTAGTTGCAACAAAAAGATAGATGTAACTTCTCTCTCTCTCTCTTTCCTTTTAATAAGGATTAAGAATATATTTATTCAAATGTTCCTCATTTTTATAATGGTATTATGGGAGATGCCCAGATGGCAATGTCTTGTAATGTAAACCTGCAGCTGACTGTCGAGCAGAGTCCTCAGCTGTGAGGCCAGAGTCTTCCTTCGCACCACCTCCCTCTCCACCTCCCTCCTCATCCTCTCATAACCCTCCCCCATCCTCTCCTCAGTGATGAAGCGTGGGTGGAGTGGCTGCAGTTTCCCAAGCACTCCCTGATATAGCTCCTTCACCTGGATACACACAGACACATATATGAAACCAAAATGAATGCCAGACAAACAGTGTCTTCGTTAATCGTAGTAATCCGATCAGACATCTCACCGCACCCCAGTAGCACGCATCTAACATTGGCAAGACGACACACATTTATGGGATAACACAGGGTGTGTACCTTCTCCCCTTACATCTTTATCACCTCAGCTGTCCTGAGGGCTGTAACAACAGCCTCTGTCTCCTACACTGCAGCAGCAAATTGGTGGTACAAACAGGAAGGACGCAGGAGAGAGACAAGTGCAACAAAAAACAGAGGCATTCCAATGTGACACCCAATCTGTTTCAAAACAGTTTAACTTCGTGGGTGAAGATGGGACAGGAGCAGGGGAGGTAGGGAGGTAAAGATATGAATCGAGAGATTGGATTGGACCAATGCTTTTGAGAAATGAGGGTATGTGAAGTAGACTGTCAACTGAAGCTACGATATGAGATGGGTTAGATGAGAAGATCTATACCACTGTCATGTTTACGAACCGCGACAGCGACGCTGGTATTGTTTTCACCCGGTGACCCTGTGTGCGGTTCATTATGGCAAAATGTGCTCCTGGAAAAACCTGCTGTAGCAAGAACTGCCACAGAGGAAGTTTTGAGTAATGTTCCAGGTGTTTATATTTCTGTTTGTCTGTTTGTCTGTCTGTGGAAGGACTTTGTCACGGAGATAGCGTGGCAACTAACTAATGGCACGATGCAGTCACAAAACCTTACAGATGTGTAGTTCAGATCAAAATGAAGGTCTCTCACAGAGACTGGAAACAAGGGGAAACAGCTAGCTTCACTCCAAAGGTAAAAAGATCACTAATTGTGTATGAAAGTTCCTGCACTCAGCCAAGAAATAGTCTGGCACGTAACCCTTTTTACTCTTAAACAATTGTTACCAGCAATGGTGGAAAGTACTTTTACTCAAGTAGGCTGCTGTGCTTATGTACAATTTTGTGGTAGGCTACTTGTACTTTACTTGAGTATTTCTGTTTGATGCTTCTTTATACTTTCTACTCCACTACACTCAGATATTGTACTTTTTACTCACTACAATAATTTAATAGATTGGGTACTTTTACGTAAGTATGTTAAATGTTGAATGCAGGACTTTTTACTTGTGTTCGTATTACTACTTCAGTAAAAGATCTGTGTACCTCCTCCACCACTCAGTACCAGGTACTGGTAGGCATATTTTGTTAACTTCTTACAGAGTCAGGCCGGCTATTTCCCCTTGTTTCCAGTCTTTATGCTGAGCTATGTTAAACAGCGGCTGGTGGTCGCTTCATATTTAGTGTACAAACATAAGAGTGGTCTCTAAAATGTCCAATGTCAAACTATTCCTTTAAAAAGGCAAAATCTTTGACATACAGCAGAAATGATCCTAAATGATCAAATAACTTATTTAAGAAAAGAAACTTATTTAAGAAAAGAAAATCAGTAAATCAGGATTCTGAATTTCAGTATTGTGATTTGTGTAGGATGTTTTCCCACCATTGGTACGGTGTAAACAAAAGCTATATAATATGAATTGTTGCCTGAGGCCTTCCACTGCATTAACTATTCAAAGGCTATTTATAATACAATAATTTGGGGATGTGTAGGATATTTATCATTTTGTATGTGAGTAATTCCAAAAGGGGAATACGTGTTGGTGTCCCAGGAAAGGGAAGAAACCCCATAGAAAATAAGTACATTCATCAGGGTGTGTGTCACGGAAAAGAGGGAGTATAGTTACAGTATGTCAATCCTTTCGCATACTGTACAGTTATTTTGCACGTAAACTAAGAGCTACAGGCCTCGGCGGTGAGCTGTCCCAGCCGTGTGGTGACAGACAGACTCTGTTTGAGCAGGAGGCTGTAGAAGGTGTTGCTGCTGAATGCCTCCAGATCCACCTGGTGCTCATAATCCCAGAACTCCTCCAAAGATTCTGCACAGACAGTGGTCAAGAGAGTGAAACACAAAAAGAGACAGAGAGAGAATATAAAGAAACACACCTCACAAGCTTGGATAAATAAGTGCGCTCTTTACAGTACAACCTCAACAGCTTCCACTAGTTTCTCCCAAGGCCATTTTGGAAGGCTATTTTTTTTGGCCAAAGCATTTTTTACAAAGAACTTGTATAAGGGAGGAAATGTTATATGTTCCCGTTTAAATAATAGCCTAAGCCTTCTTTTGATGCTATTGAACAGTCAAATAATAAATAACTCTATGTAGCAAAGTTATATAATGTTATAGTGGCAAATGCATAAAATGCAACGATATTGTCATTTGTGAAATTACTATTACAAGTACTGTGAAATTAGTTTTTACTGTTTGTCACTGCACATGATATCAGGAATGTGACAATAGCCTTTACAACAGTACTTGGCTGGGTGGAACCAACGCCAAGGGGTCAGTGTCAGTGTTACATGAGAGGCTACAAGGGTCTTCAAAGGCCAACACAATATCAGTGTGTTAATGCGTATATGTACAGTAAGTGTGTGTGTGTGTGTGTGTGTGTGTGTGTGTGTGTGCAACGGCATTCATTAACGTGTTTCAAAACATGTTTGAAAGTTAGTTATTTAACATATTGGCCTTTTGGCCTTCAAATGAATGAGCTAAGAGGTCGTGTGTGTGTGTGTGTGTGTGTGTGTGTGTGTGTGTGTGTGTGTGTGATACTGCACCTGGCTGAATGGAGTCTTGTATCATTCTAGCTTGCTGGCTTCGGTGAATCTTCCTAAGTGAGATCACTCGTGAGCCTTTTGATGAGTAGTCGTCCATGTGGTAGGCCAACTGCAACAAGCGATACCGCACTCTGATTGGCTCCTTCTCAGGCCATCCATATTCACGGAACAGGATCTAAATATGGGATAGATGTATGAATGTGAATAAGTGATACTTTGAACATGTGATAGTGTGTGTTTGTGCACTAACCAGCAGTGCAACACATAAACAGAGGATGACCACAGCTCCAAATAGCAGTCCTCCGGTCACCAGCCAGTCCGGCCTTAGTAACAGGTTGCGTCTCCTACTGATTCCCAGCCTGGTCACATGGCGAGGGATGGTGGGGAAGAAGGGGCCGGGCTCGTAACACTGACCGCCTACTGGCATCACCCGCACATACTGGGGAAGAAGAGTTAGAGAGAAGAAAGTAAGTAAGTGAATGAATATTTGACAAATTCTAGTTTAAAGAACTTGTCAAATTGTGTTTTTAATATGTATATTTCTATTAGTGGATGGACTTAAGTAAGAGTACAGACCCTTGTTTATGTCTTGCAATCTAAGGACCAAGGACAGACTGACATGTTTGACCACTAGTGGTGCTGTAGAGCAATATTTTAGATTTTTGTTTCTCTAACAGCAAATGCATGCAGACGCCCTTGCACAATATGGGTAAAGTGGTGACTTGATACACATTCAATCTCTCACAGAAAAAGTTCTTACGTCATTGTCAGGCATCGGGCATCATTTTAAATGTATTTACCATGTGTTTGTGCTGATGGCTGCTCAGTGTAAAAACATAAACTCCAGGCTGGCTGAAGACCACCGCAAAGAAGCTGGGAGGAGTCCAAGACAGAGTCAGCTCTTCTTTAAGCTTTCTGAGTGGCCCCCAGTCGAAATCTCTGTTCGTGTTGTACAAGTTGTCACTGAAAGGCATGAGAAAAGATTAAGGTAAGTCAAAGCACGGATTCATAGCAGTAAAAATAGACATGAAAAAAATGGTACGCCTAGCATCTGACTCACAGATCATACTGAGGATAGTGACGTGTGTCGACAGTGAACAGTATAACGTCGCCCAAGTGGAGACACGTTGTGGGGTTCAGAACTCCAGTCGCACTCGTTTCTCTCACTTCTTCTTTGACATCACTCATGTTTTCCTTCCAGGTGCTGGAATTCATTTCTTTTCCTCCACGACTGATGTTTTCAACTTCAAGGACCTCCAACAGATTGACAGAGTCTATCTCTAAAAAAAAGTATTTAAAAAACAGCATGGGACCTTCATCACGGGTTATTCATTATTATTTGTGTTTTAATGATCAAAAAATATTGTTTTGTTAAGACAAACCAGCTGAGCTCTCAGTGTCCTGCTCCGGAGTGACAGGAAACAGATGCTGAAGTTCCTTCGGGAGGCCGCTGAGTAGGCCGAGGAAACCTGCCTCTGCAATCAGACAACAAGGGAGAGAAAGATGTGGGAGAGAAATGGAGAGAGAGCGAGACAGAAAGCCACTTTGTGTGTCTCTACCTGTTGTTTGAACAATGTAGACAGCATGTGAGGAGCTGAGATGGCTGTGGCACAGAGGAGTCCCCTGGGAGTCGGACTGTTTAAAAATGGTCTCCAGTACACTGCCTGAAACGTCCGTCACCTGCACATACAAACTCAATGCAATTAATAGGTCACTGCAACACAAGAGACGCTTGTCCTATGTTTTCACTGCTGAAAACATTAAAGACGAAATTGTGTGAAGGTTTTTTATGCATTGTCTGACCAGGTACGTAACTCCAACTAAGGTTTATGTTTATTCAATGGAAATACTGCATGGAGATCATGAAGAACACTTTTCAGATACAGTGTGTCTTCATTTTATTGACCAAAAATACTAGAAAGCATGCTTTCTCTCTGTATGTCTTTTCATTTTGTGCATGTATATGTTGCTGTGTGTGTGTGTGTGTGTGTGTGTGTGTGTGTGTGTAGATGTGCAGCTGCCTTTGCTCACCTCACTGTCATAGCTCCACACCAGCTCCATTTCTCCATTGGACTGGCAGTGGAGCTCCAGCTCAGTAGCGGGCCTTCTCCAACAAAGGTCTCTACACGCAGCTCTTCCAGGAGGCTGCCTGCAAACACACAGACCCAGCTCTCCATCATAACCCCGGTAGTCCTCTGCAGATTGACACACCTGCAGGAAAGCAACGCAAAGATAGGATTAGGCTTTATTCGTCAAATGTACTTCTTTTTTAAACCAAGCAAATATTGCTTTTTTTTTCTCTGCTCGGACCAGCTTTTATCTTAGCTTTGTTTTATTTAAAAATCACATAAAAAGTGGTAGCATTCTCAATTTGTGCTCAGTTTGAGTGTGTAACTAGGATAAAGGTCATTTTTACCAAAGACTGCTATGGAGGGCAGTGACAAAAATAAACATTGCCTACGGAGAACAGTGAAGGCCTTGCAAAGCAACAGTCACAGGAAGCAGTTTGTGGTTAAATATTAAGTGGGACAAATACAAATCTCTACTAGATAAAGTATTTTCAGGTTCATGTAGGAAAGGGCAAAGACACCTAGGTTGTACTCATTAGCCTAATCTGTGATTGTAAAGTATATTTTGTCAGTCTGTTCTGTAAACAGATCAGTCTACAGTCTATCAAAACCCTCAAGCATCATTCAAACAGATCTTCAGATTAGTATCCTGTGGCGTTTTGTGAGAGACATGCCATTTACCTTTGCTCTACTTTAGTGTGTATGTCTGTGTGCGATATGCTTGCAAAAGCTGTCTAACCTGCTGCCTGCAGTGAAGGGACCACTGATATCTGTCCAGACAGTCTCCATACTGTGAACGTGTTTTTCCATCTCTGCAGACATCGTACAGTCTGTGTACACACGCATCTCCAATGTTGGCAGGTTGGTAGCCGATGGTGCAGTGGCATAGCCCATCACTGGTCTGTAGAGAAGACGGCAGGGTTCAAACACTGTGTTGCATAATACTGCAGGCCGTACACAGTGTGGTCAATTTGCTACCTAATATAACACCTAATCGCTGACAACGCCTATCTATCTATCTATCTATCTATCTATCTATCTATCTATCTATCTA
>CALSBV010010348.1:9363746-9396658 GCA_943590825.1 Bovichtus diacanthus
TATCTATCTATCTATCTATCTATCTATCTATCTATCTATCTATCTATTCCTTTCTTCCTCCCCTCCTTCCTTCATTGATTCCTTCAACTGCTTTCCTTCCTGTTTTCCTTCATTGATTCCCTCAGCTTTCTCCTTACGTTCCTCCTCCCTGTATTGATTCCTTCATACATGTTTCCATCCTTCCTCCATTCATTGGCTCCTTCATCTACTTTCCTTCCTTCATTCATTCATTGATTGTCTCAAGTGTTCCCTTCCTTCCTTACTTCCACCATTCATTCATTCATTCATTCAACATTAGTTCTTGCACTCAGGCAACATTCAGAGAAAATAAAATCTGTTTCTCCTTATTATGAGCTGATGAGTGGAGAGCTCAACACCTGTTCAAGCTGCAACAGAATAGGAAACAAGACCCTACAGCTGGGAAACTTGATCTAGAGCTCTTTCAGCTTGAAGCTACAGATTGTTCAGTCTAACGTTTCTTCTTTTTTTCCTAGAGAGAAAGCTACTCTCATATTAAAATGCTAAATATTTTTTAGAAGGAGTTTACAGGACAGGGACTAAAGAGGATGACTGGTGGCAGTTTTGATATGAAAACGGTCACATAAACACACCAGAGGGACCACACATATGACTGGCTTGATCCTACTATTGTGTGAACACAACTTTGTCACCTGGAAAGTCTGTCCCTCTCCCAAGCAGACGCAAGTGTCCTGACCAGACAGAGGCTGCTGAGCCACAGGGCCACAGGGCAGGGACAGAGACAGACCTGGTCTAGGACAGTAGTGGTGAGGAGGACACTTCCGACAGCTTTCTTTGGACACAGCACCAGAAGCTGGCCCATAGGTTCCCTTTGGACAGGGGACTGGAGAGAAACTCCCCAACGGGCAGTAAAAGCCTATTACAAATAAATATATAAATACAAAGAAGTACATAGGTTAACAACAAAGTCACTGTTGGGACACATTTAATGTAATGTTTGTCTGATGGTATCTTTAACTTGTTGTCATTGACAGCCTACCTGGCCGGCAGGGGGGCCCCTCCTGGACCTGTTGGCTCAAGTTGTTGCCATGTACTAGAATAAGGAGCACAGCACTCAGCCACCACACACACCGGAAACTCTCGCATCTGCATGTCCTTGGCATGGTTAATATGTCCACCTGTAGAAGTAAAAGTCCGGTGCACGATTAACCCTGCTCTTTTCCAGACTCATGGAGACATTTTTAATTCTTCATCCAGGATCTGTAAAAAGTCTCTTGTTTGTATGCCTTGTTTTGGTCATAGCCAAGAAAGTAGTTGTGAAGATGCTGCCGCAACCTCACTCCCTTGACAGACCTCTCCTGTCTGCTGTAGTTCTGCACACATGACCTGATCTGTCTGTTGGTAGACAGAGCTGCGAGGTTAGTAGTGGGCTAGTTAGTCTGCATAACTTTCAATGGCCTGCTGAATGATTTATGAGGCCTGTGAGGTAAGGTGACAGTGACAGTGGAGGGGCTGAATGCTTGTGGAAAGTAGTGGGGAAAACAGTACGGCTGCCTGGTGCTGCCAGGTCACATTACTGCATTTGTTCTTCTCAATCCTACCATGAAACTGATTAAAGATTTTGCTTCCAATGTACATCAACGCTGCTTTGCTTTAGAGGAGTCTACTCAGCACTATGTGCGTCACAGCAGCTACAGAATTCACATTGAAATTCACATATCAAGCTCAGATAGAGTACCTGACTTTATGCAAGCCAGCTGTAACTTTAAACTTCACTTCACATATTGAATATTATTACTGTTGTTCATTTGTGTTTACTTGTTGATGATAAGACTAAAGTCAAGGTATGTGTGGCCCTTGACTGACACGTCATTTATAGCAATAAATGTATGTTTTATCTGTAAGCTGGTAAAGTGTTGATGCAGTATAAATCCCAAAAATGCTTCATGTATGCATTTATTTATGTAATCGAATTGCATCTGCACAAGCATGTTTACTTTATTTGGTTAAAAAAAAAAAAAAAAAACACATTTGACTAAGTTTTTTTCTATTTTGTGGAAACCTTTGACCTGCAGACAGTTCCTCTGATGGTAATCTCTGCACACATGTGTACAATAACCAAGGTAAGAGCGTTGACCTTTGCTCCATATTCAAATTAAATAGGAGACCCAGTCCTAGCTTTTTATCATATGACAATATAACATATTGTGTGTTCATGTGCATCCATGTGTGTAACAAGGTCTTCTGTGGGCACATACAGTATGTTAATGTTGCAAACAATCAACTGCGCATCTGCAGAAAACAGTGCTGTTTTTTATGCACAGTAATCAAAGTCTTACTCACTCTGTTATTGTATTGAAATAAATGTTGGACTTTGGATAAGTGGAATAACCCACATATTTCATCACGGTAGCCATGGACTATGATCCTCCAATGACGTCTCGTAAGTTACCTAACTAAACAGGATTCAACTTTCACCCACATATCCATGTCAGTGGTGCAAAAACCCCTAAACATCGCATTCCCAAATACTCTTCAAGTTACTGTAATACAGAAAGATCATAGACAGGAAATCTTTGGAAATATGAAGCCATTCTATGCATTTTGTATGCATTAACAATCCAGACAAATATGGAAACGTCATACTGTGCACTGTAAATAAGCATGAAGACTCAATAATGCACTCAAAGTTGACTTTTTGTGACATATTTTCATTCAATCAATGCAATACTGTTCAAGAATACTGTTAAATTTTATGAAGGTTCAACAGTGGACACTATGTGCCGTGTGTGTGTGTGTGTGTGTGTGTGTGTGTGTGTGTGTGTGTGTCAGCTCTGTCATCAATGTGACCCTCCACGTGTTGACTGTTGACACAGGCAGTTTGGGCAGCCGCTCTGATAACAAGGACCTTTATAAGTCAGATGAGAGAAGAAGTCACTCTGCAGACCCCTGATCCTCAGGTAAAGGCCAGACACTTTTTCACATATTGATCATCCTCTTGTCTTGTCTTAAACCAAAAAGGGAATGTATGAAAAAGGAATTATGGATAATGTATTCATCCGAAAATGTCACTGTTTGTTCTTAAGTGAAATCTTATGTTTTCTTTTTCTTCTGTCCCTCCACAGAAAGATAAAAATGTATCTAAAAGTTGTGGTCTTCACCCTATCATTCTTGACGACTTCAGGTATATATTGCTCTTCAAATGCTGTTTACTGTAACATCCCCTATTTAGCCATGCATTTCTTTTTTTCATGTATGTTTTCTTGTCTGTAGCATACCCACTCCACCGTAACACCAGGGAGGCAACCTGGACTGATTCAAAGGACAACCAGGCTCATGATAAGACAGAACTCACAAAGGATGTGGAGTAAGTTGACTAAACTAAGTACTTTAAACTAGTTAAAGGCCTGAAATAAATGTGCAGTCATACACTCAAGTCAAGGTGAAATATTTAAGGACAATACATTTTAAAACCCATTCTAATGGTGTGCTTGTGTCTCTCTTTCAGTAAAATCTACAAGAGCCACATAGACAGCAGTGGCCTTTACGGCCCAGATGATCATCGCAAAAACCCTGTGGCAGAGGAGATGCAACGCAAAGTCAACATGGAGTCAGAGCGTCTGCGCACCCGTCTGCGCCAAGAGCTGGCCGAGCTGCGAGAGAGGTTATCCCCATCTTCAGCCCACCTCAGCTCCACCCTGGCCAGAATGAGGGAGCGCTTGGCTCCCCTCACCCAGCAGCTCCAGAGCTCTCTCAGCAGCAACACCCAAGATCTGTGTGGCCAGCTGAGCCTCTATTTGCAGGGCATGGAGACAGCAGAGGTCCAGGCAGACGCCAGTCCGGCTCTGTACCAGGAAGCTATCCTCTGGATGAGTCAAACCCTGGAGCATAGCAGCTCCAAGGTGGCTGACCTCATCAACGACTTCCATGCTAAAACTGTCGAGGTGATGGAACGTCTGAAAGAGATCAGTGCTAGCGAGCAAGAGGGTGCCAAGTCAGAGCACTGGCAGGAAATTAGCTTTAGGTTGGGACAGGAAATGAGTTCTCTGAGGATGGAGGCACAGAACAAGGTGGGGGCTCTCAAAGCAGAGCTTGCTGCTCTGCTAGAAACTTCACGTCTTGGTAAGGCTGAAGTGACAGACAGTATGGAGCGGTTCTGCCAAAATGCAGCCCAGCAGAGCCAAGTGTTTCAGGCCCGGATGGAGAGGTTCTTTCAGCGGCTGGAAGCCCCCAGCCTGTCTCCTTCCGCCTCTTTGTCCATAGAGCCAGGTGGCTTTTTGCAGGAAGACTTCTCACTTAAACTCTCTGCACTGATCCAAGACATTCTGCACTCAGTGTAGAGACAGATGCAACAGTACATTTTTATAAAGAAAAAAAAACTACTAATGAAATGCTGTTATTGTCCTATTAGAGCGTATCATGTGACATAAACTGCATTTGAATTATTATAATTTTTTGATAGGGAAAATGCAACTTTACATGAAGTTAGAATGAAACTGATGTGCTGCACAGAGATTTTTTACCTATTACTAATTTCCAACTCATGTGCAGTGTAGTTATATACACTTGCACATGCACATGTAAACAAATATATACTTGTATTGTTGTCCATGAATTGTTGTTTGCCATTGTACCAGCAGAGTACGTACCCTGTAAATATTTATAAGCGTTTGGTTTTGATCGATGTATTTGTTTCATTCTTAATGTGAATGAGTGTGTAAATATGTTTACTGTGCCATGTAATATCAACCACAGAGTGCGACACCAACCTGATTACAAACTTTCTTTTTAATATGTACAAAACCGATCTGACATATATACTGCAGATTATAATGTGCTCAAAAATATATATGTGTATATACTGTATGTATACAACTGTTTTAAGCAATGATATTCTGTATAAGCCATAAAACTGTCAGTGGGCAGACTTGCAGGCTATTATCAAAAAAGTGTATAATAACATAAAATTCTAAAATGACTCTGTTCTTAAATGCCTTTCATTGGTAATGTTTCTTTTTTTTAAGACAAGTTTGACTTCCTTCATAACTAATAAATAAATGCAAATGTAGCAAGTATATAAGATACCTTGCTTGGTTTCCATGGTCACCCGACAAGAACATTTGATTATTACAGACAAATTACAACATTATCAGATTGTACGTTCTCACAATACGTAACAATATGGTGTGAGGTGACAAGGAGAAGACAATTTGCCGCTTAAGCTGTCAGTTAAAAGCATGAGGTAATCCTCCCGCCCAATAAAACTTCTTCAGGGCGAACCAGCCACCCAGAACCAGCAAGGCAGCAGCAGCCGAGCCGAACACCACCCCCACCACCAGGCCTGTCACGTTCACATCCTCCCTCTCTGATGCCGCGTCATTACCTGATGCACGCAGGGGGAGATTCATTGAGATTTATTTTTGGGTTGTCCCAACATCTTCCAAGATATTCAAATGTATTTCTCACGATAAATGTGATTTTAATATACTCACTGTAGGCAGCTGCATATGGCCTGTCTTAAAGGGGGAAAGACAAGAAAGAGAGTCAGTAAAAGAAAAGTATTTTATCATTGTTCTCTATGGTAGTGTTTTTGCTGGGTCTTACCTTCACTGCCAGTGTAAAGAGGTCCGACAGAAACTGTGGCAGATTCACTGCTTTCTTTTCCGAATGGAGTCACAGATCTTTTTCTTCTGACATTACAGGCCTGAAAAACAACAAACATGCAGTTAGGTTGAGTTTAATCAATGTTATTAATGTCAAACTATGGCTTCTCTATATACATTTTAAGTTTAAGAAATAATGTGTAATTTGTTTGTTTTATTTTATGATGAATTGAAAGAAGAAACAAAATCACAATGAAGACAAATTGCAGTGGCCTGGTGCCCTGGTGGCCTGGTGATTCACATAAGGTGTCAACCATGAGCCACAATGTCCCGGATCGAATCCGCCCAAACTTTGTTGCAGTTGTTTCCCATCTTTCTGCCTACATTTCCTGTCCATCTCCCTATAATGTCAGACATCTAATAAGGCCATAAAATGCTCCAAAAATACTGTTTCTCTGCTTATTTCGAGCAATGTTATCAGTAGAAATAGTTTGTTGATTAAGTCTTTGAATGTGACAGACTGTCTGCTCACACAAATGCTCTATTCCTGTATTTTAATTTCTATTTTCATCAACTCCCAAGATTCAGAAAACAGGTAAGTTCTATAAATGGTGAGAAATGTATCATTCAGATCTGTAACCTAGAAATGTTGTCTTTGGGTACCTTTGAAAGTCCCTTTAGCGTCACCTTCTCTCGTGTCTTTAAAGCAGAGTTATTTGTTCTTGACTCCTCAACTTACAGACAGCAGCTCTTGACATTTGCTGGGCTCACAGAGTCTCATTATGCAGTGCAGATAGATGCTGGATTTTTCCTGGTTGCGGTGCTGAACAAAGCGGAAGGCCTCGAAATTAAACTGGGCAACCTTGGAAAGGCCATTGCTTGTCACAGATGTCCTTTGGTCCACTGAACAGCTAGTGGAGAGCAGAATCATTTAGATATAGTTTAGATTTTTAAAAGTGATGGGGAAGTTATATTATCTCCCCCATGTAAGAAGCAATACTAATCATCCCTACCCGGTGAAGAAGTTGTGCTGCTCAGTTTGCGACATGTTGTAAGCAGTGGGAGTGCCAAAGCAGTGATCGAGCAGTACATAGAAACTGAAAAGAGGACAGTGGGTTACTGTTTGCTTCTGTTTTCGGATAAGCAAATTCACAATGTGCATTCACTCGTCCAAATGGGCTTTTACTAACTTTCCTGTGAGGTTAACAGCCTTGACCTCCACATAGATCCTGGTTCGTAGCTCAAGTCCTGTCGAAGGTACCACTAACGGGTAGCTAGAGTCAGTGTCCTGGAGAAATAAGACATCAGCGTAAAGTGAATCAAGAAAAAAAGTTATGTAGTATAGTAGAGTATATCTAGGGCAATTGAATGCCAACTTACATTAAAAACACTCATTTTAAGTGTATCAATGAAGGTTCCATTATTTTCGCTGGTCGCAACGGAAACTGAGGAGCTAAAAAAATGATGGAAAGAAAATGACTGTATGTACAGTTCATGTGTTGCCTCAGGCAAAATGTCATAGGGTAAATGTACAACAAAATAATCATCACAGAAATATTTTTTTAACATGGACAGTTACTCACGCCACAATCTGTGTGTTGTTGATGAGGTACTCCAGCGGGTAGCGGCAGGAGAAGTGATAGTAGAGGTCTGTTGAGTAGCTGATCACCCCCTGGTCAGATCTGGGTGTGTCAATGAACCCGGTGATGATAACTGACTGGATACTTAAGAAGCTGCTGAAGGGACCTGAGGGGTCCGGGGCCTCATCCACAATCTGCAACAACAAAACTCCATCGTTACACCTTCCTCTATACTGCCACGTAATCTAAATGAAATGTTTTTTAATCTAAATCACTGTTGCAGTAAAATCACTGGAACTATTTGTCCAGTAATTCAACACTATTCAACATCCTCCAGCAGAGACCTTCTGACCTGCAGAGACTGGCGGCAGGGGTTATCCTGAGTGTGGTTAACAGGAAGCCGGTAGCGGATGATTGGAGGGTCCACACTGGTGTCGAGAGAGCCCTGGCACTCCGTAGTGTTGTGGTTCCCGTTCAGAGCCAGGTCTGTGGTGTTGAAGCCTGCCCACTGAGCCGTGCACAGGTTGATCTCCAGGGTGATCGTACTGGTGCCACATTCAACTGTCAAGTCCGAATTGTCTGTGAAAGAAGGAAAAAACCAAAGCCAAGGAGGAGTTTTTAATAAATATTGTGAGACTTCTTTTCCATTTTAAACCAGAGGGAACATTAATATGATGATCCAGTTGATGATAAGAAGACAATTACATTACATTGAGCAGGGGGAAAAGTCATTTACTTCATTTGTATTTGTTACCCAATACATTTGCTTTGATTTGTGCAGAATGCTCGTATAAAACAAGACCATCTGGCTCAGTGAAAGTTATTGTTAACCTACCAGGAGTCCTCTCGTACTCAGACGAGCAGTTATAAAGGCACAGAGCTGGCTGCAGGAGCACAACCAGCAGAGGGAGACAAAGATAGTGGGTCATGCTGTCTGGAGAAAGGTCAGTCAGATTGATAAATCCTGTATGGATGGGGGAAAAAACAATATCAACAACAATAAAAAATGTTTTTTTAAAAAAAAACTAAATTAACATGTTCAAGTGAGTCAGAGCAGATGTAGAAATAGGATTATTTAGAAAAACAATAAATTGGTGGATGTATAATTTGTATGTGACTATAACTTTCTGTATCAGAATCAGAATCAGAAATCCTTTATTAGTCCCACAGCGGGGAAATTGACATGGTCACAGCAGAAAGGTAAAAGAATGCAATAAAATAAGCGGACACTAAAATGAGTGGAGAATTAAATAAAGGGAAAATGCACACAATAATACAAAAATAACAATAGTAACAATAAAAATAACAATAGGTAAGTAAAACATATTAATGAATATAGAAATATTGAAATAGAGCAGAATTGGTGAGTGTGTGGTGGTCGACCAGGGGCCGTCAAATTGTGTTGCACCTTTTTTTTTGTTCTGATTAGATTTTCCCTAAAATGTTACAAATTAAAATCAACAAATTTAAAATATTGACCTATGAGACAGTCTTACCTTAGCTGGTACCTGAGCAGGTGTCACAGAAGGAGGCGTGCAGTGTGGCTTTTATAGTATTAGCCTCAAGACACCTAAAACCATAGAGTTGTGACTGTCAAGCCCTCCCTTCATTTAATTATAGACCCTTATAAACACACGCACACAAACCCAAGAACACACACTTTCTCCAGGTTTATACCGTAACGTCTCGTTTAGACAGCAGCAGCTCCTGGCAGTGTTCACTGTCAGATCTAATCCCGGCAGATTAAGGTGTCAGTGGGATTTGACACAGATTCCTCAGGTTAATTATTATTGAAGGTGAACTTTATAGTTGTTGGCTGGTTGTGCTGATTATGTTTAATTTAGATGCTATGTACACATTTTTTTGGTAAATGATCTTGTTGTAATTCAGGTAAAGAACTGCATTTTAAAACTGTCAACATATTAATTGCCCATGATCAGGTTTCGTCCACATTTCATATACTTTCCACCATCAGGTTCACAAAAAACCTGCAGGTTCTTGATCAGCACACTACAGTGTAAAGCTTTTGGTAAAACAATGACTGAAAACATGCAGAAAATGTTTTACTTAATATGCTAATTGTGATTATACTGTATTGATATTGTCTTTAATTAATAGTGGGGATATTATACAGCATTACAAATAAGTTGCAAATCTAATAAACATCAATAACTATTAAAAAAATAATAAAAAATTCCAAAATCATTGTGCAGAGATTCCCTGCCTGGAATAAAGGATTAATTTTATAGAGAATGAAACACATTGAATGCTTGAAAGGTGATCGTGCTTGCCACAAGCGATGAAGTCCTCAACCATCCAGGATTAACCTTATTTAATTTCCCTTGCGTGACAAACATCTCCTCTATTGTCTCCATAATGTTGCATTGCATGTAGTCTCTATAGCTATAGGCCACAACTGTTGCCGCTCAACTGAGAAGCCCCATTGTCCCTCACACATATAGAATGAAAAAGGAGCAGCCATGTTTTGGCTAAAGTGCCCATGGTGAGAGAAGACATTTGTTACACTATCCACAGATGCGTCACTCTTTTACAATCTCTTTAGTCCTCGTCTGCGTTCGAGGAGTTTATCTCCCAGGACAGCGGTTTGGAAACAACTCGTCGGCCATTCTTCTGCACTCTAAATACATTCTGCATTACATTTTCCTGTAATTCCTCTGACTGGATGGTCAAAGATAATGCTCACCTGTCAGGTCGATTGATCTGGATAAAACAATTTTTCTTTAATTCTTTAATAAAACAATCATGTAAACCTCTAATAGCACAAAGGTTAAAGAATAGCGCATATCGTGCCTCTCCAATGAAAAGCATGTATCTTCAATTTTATGGATTTTGGTAGATAAACAGAATACTTAAGTGTTCCTTCACTGGGTGAAAAATGTTTTTACTTCAGATAAGTCTTCCAGATTTTTTTAAATAAAAATGATATAATAGAAATGAAGTTTAGTAGTGAGGTCAAAGTTACATAGACCAGACTGCCAGTGTGCTGCGATAATCATTATTGTACATCAGAGCAAGAATAGTTACTGACATATAATCACATTAGAAAACAATGACAAACGGGCCCAGGGCAGGACACAGATTTAGTTTGGGAAGAAAGAGGATATACTGGGAAGGTAGAGGGGACACGGTACTGTACTCTGTGGGCATGCACAGTACAATAAAGCAGATCATTGCAGCAGTTAAGTGTAAATATAGAATGTGTCATTTAGAAAACAGTTGCAACAATCACAGTTTTATTCTGCCCACAAGAAAAAGTGTAAATTGTTTTACGTGTGTGGCAATAATTAGCTAAATATAATTCCTCTTTTTACATGATGCTTTCATATTCTTAAAATATATGAAATAATAATCAGTTATTATACTATATATAATCAGTAAAAAGTATACTCGTAATGCAGAACAATGTCCCCTGAGACTAATATATATATATATATACGACTATTTTGGATTGGTAATACTGATGCATGAATTAATAAGTAGCATTTTACTGTTGTAGATGTTGTTACTTTATATAAAGTAGTCAGGTATTTCAATCCAGTGCTTTCCAACAACTCTGAGTCCCTCCAAAGAGTCACACGATAAATTGGAGGGGTAGTGAGGTGATTAATGGGACAGGAAAGAAGAAAAAACTATATATATATATATATATATATATATATATAAATGAAACCACCTGAGAAGTTTAAAGGAGAAATTTATATTTGAAAGACTTGAAACAAGCCACAACAACACGCAGATTTCTTTATAAACTGTCACAAGTCAAAAAGATTGGAAACAGTTGGTTTGATCTCCAGTTGTCAGATTACTGTAGAGCAGTAAAATAACAATATTTCCCTCTAAAATGTTGTGGAGTATTAGTATAGCATAAAAGTAGCATAAAGCAGAAATATTTATGTAAAGTATCATCGCCTCCAACTTGTACATAAGTAATGTATTTGAGTAAATCTACTTAGTTATTTGTCAGCACTGGTGTCATTGGATTCATTTTAGTGAAAGTGAATGGGCGTTGCTGCACGGCCTCATTTTATCAGCAGTTTGGTGTCATCTGGTGGCCACGATTAGCCACAGCTCAAACGACTTGTTGTTCTCTGCGTGTGATGGACTCATGATTCACCAGCGATGAGGAGTGCAAGCCAAGAGACACAACTTCCTCCTCAATGAACCGACAACAATGAGGGCCATTGTTTGTTTGGTTCCCAGAAAAATGCCATCAATCCATTCCGGTAAACAAAAAAACAAAAAAACAAAAAAAACACACATAATCGGGAATAACAAAGACACAGAAATAAAGACATCTACAGGAAATAGAAAAACCTGTTTTGTTCTGCACCACCAAGGCTGGATTACCAACTGGACAGTATACCCCTCTCTATAGTATTAACTAATGTGATAATGGTTTGTTCAGGTAGATCCTGACATTGAGGTTTTGGAGGAGGGTCTCTGTGTCAAAATCCAGTTTTTAGAAGTTTCATTTTTTCAGTTTTGTGCTAACATTTTGCATATTCCTAAATGATTGTGCATTTAATTACATGACCATGTAGCAAATCTAGGTCCAGGCAGTATTATGATTTTGGCAAAGAAAAACTGCACACATTGCAAAGAGAGTGGGAGAAACAGGGGTTCATGCGGGCCCATTAGCTAATATTCCCTTTTTGATTTGTTATAGCTATCCTGGTCGTTGTTGCCGTCTAGGGTCTTGTAAACCCATATGGACACACAAAAATATACAAAAATCAATCAATATACAACTTTTCAAATGCACATGCCACGTTCAAAATGTTTGTAATAACACTTTTATACACAGTTCAACGTCACTGTAAAGTCCTGCTGTGAAATTATCTGTGGTGCATTCCTGATTAGCCTGTTGGCAGCACACAGCCACAGTTCTTCAACGAGTGACCAACATTTGCATGCGTCTACCAATAATTTAACAAACTTTAGAGGCTTTGAAAGCGCTAAACAAGGAAAAAAATAATGTCCCACATGACAAGCATCCAAAGGGTTCAGTCTGACAACAAGGTTCCCGCATGTCGGACACCCTTGTGTTACCAGCAGAGAGAAACAGAGAGCGAGATGGCCTGGAGCCAGGTAGTAAACAACAGACAAACAAACAGCCTGTGACCCTCTGTCCTCTCTCAGCTCTCCGCGGAGAGGAGCTGCTGTTTATTGCTCTGCTTCCAAGGTCATCTGTGGATTGATGCTGGTAAAAATCACACAGCACAAGAGGAGGATAAACTGCCGGCTGTGGTGGGATTAAAACTGACTTGTGTGTTCCGAGTCCACGTGTGTTCCCGACACTAGTGAGATATTTCATCCATCATAATGTGCTGTACATTGTGTTACAGGACTAGACACAATGACACGGCCTTCAGATAAAGGCCTGTTATAAACAAACCTTCAAAAATAACATTACATTCTTGGTCATTAAGCAGACGCTCTTATCCAGAGCGACCTACAGTGAACTAACTACAGGGACAGTCCTGGAGCAACTCGGGGTTAATTGCCTTGCTCAACTCATTGAACTCATAAACTTCTGTTCTATTTGAAAGCCTAACAACTAGACCACTAGACCACTTTCTTTTGATGTTGTTTTTACTATTTATGCTGCATTATATATTTCCACATCCCCAGTGTTGTGTTCCGAGCATTTGTTAGCAGATATGTGTAATACGGGAGGTGTATGTGGTTTGAAAGCAGTATACCATGATGGTAGTGTGTCTGTGGGTTGTGCTGTGTGTCTTTTGTAAAGATAAGGTGGTCATTTTTGATTTTGGTGAGAGCTTCTAACATTTCGGAAAAGTACTTAACTGATTCAGCGCTTCATTTTGGTGGGGAAATGTGAGATTTTGTGAAACTGGTATAGTTTGGGGTAGTGAGGAATGCAGTTAGTAAATGGGGGTTTATCTTAAGAAATGTGTTAGCAGAAGAGAAAAACTGTAACAGAGATAACAAGTAGATGGGCGACAAAATGTATATGATATCTGACTGCCGTAGCATATGTTTCAGTTCATTTTCATACTCATCAAACCTTCCAGTGACCCTTTGTACTCCCTGTGGAAGGGAATATTCTCATCCTGGAAGAGACCACTCCCATTTCCCATGAAACATAGTAGGATAAAGGTGATCCCTCTGAATAACTTTTAATTTGCAGTGACTTGTCCCTCTAACACAGTGGCGAGCAAATAGCAGCCCATGGACCAAATCTAGCCCTGTGCCAAAAATAATTGGCCTCCTAACAAGTTTTCACCCTCATATTTTGCATGAAAACCATTACAGACTTCATATAAATCCCAATTAATATGGACTTACATCTAATATGGCTACAGTGAAGAGGAGCACACAAACACTTTTGCTCTGTTCGATTTACTGCAATTTGGACAGTGCATAGTGTTGAAATGAAGTCTTAAGTAAGCTGAAACTTACCGCATGAATAACACAGATAAATACTACAAACAACTACATTTATATGGAAGAAGTACGCCTTAAATTCAAACATGGTTTTGCTTCACAGATTTGGATCTGGCAAACATGAATACAATCAGCAATTGAGTGTTGCTGCTGATAACAGCGTTCCTTCGACCATAACTGAAGAAGGCCGCTATTTAACCTGTCAGTCTTTAGATTCAGACTGATGATTTATCTGGATTAAACAGTGTTCAATTGTTTATTTTTGTTGCGTAACACATGCGACTGCTCCAAACTTTCACAATCCCTCATATTTTGGAAATTAAGCCTTAATGCCTGGAAACCCAACCAAAGAAATGAACAGGAAGTATAGTTCTGCAACAAAAAAAATGTGTTTCCTCTTCCTCTGCATGCTTTCCTGTTCCAATCTCTGTCTCTCTCTCTCTCTCTCTCTTCCTCTTTATCTCTGTCCCTATCTCACTTTTCGTCCTTGCTGTGTCTCTCGAGGTGTTTTCACCGTGTGCTCTGAGACAGTTTCCTTTTAAATGTTTGCTTTATGTTTACCAGACAAAGAAAAGGAAAAACTGAGTTGTACTTTTAACACGCACCATTTAACTTTTTTGAAGTCGACCATGTTTCTTTTTCGGCTTCCTCGCTTCGTTTCCTCCTCTGAGCTATGTGTCCCCGGACAGCACTCAATCAGTGTGTGCGTGCGTGTGTGTGTGTGTGTGCGTGTGTGTGGAAAAAGAACGAGAGACATTCGCTCCTTTTTTAATACAGGGAGCATGATGCATAGTGTTTGCACAAAGAACTCTATTCATCCTATTATAATGTCATTACTAAATGTGGAATGGGATTTTGCTAATTTGGTAAGAAGACACAGGCTGCACAAATTCATACTTTAGTGGTTTTGAGGTTTACATAGAGGGAAAAGAGCCACTGAACATCAACAATAGCCCATTTTCTCTTTTTCAACGCAAAAAAAAATCTTGGACTATCTCACTCCTGATGTTTTTTCCCCCCTCGGCCAGACGCCATATGCACGCCTCCACCAGTCGACCCACTTTTGACTGGACAGCCTCCTCTGCTACTGCTATCATTAGCCTGTTTATTTGAACATCTCAAGTCTAACTTCTAGCAAAACTCGTTTACACTTGATTTAAAAAGAAATGACCGCGCAACACACTCGGGTGAACATGTAGAAATGGATTTTATGAAGCTGTTTGGCACCATTATCGCCGTTTTGTTCCACCCTGGATCCGCGTCTAAATTAAATGGTAAGAATTTACATCGGAGGAAAGAAAGCTCCCTTTTTAAACTCTTTACAGTGTAATACTGTATATCGGATTTCCAATGTAAGACTTCAACGGGCTTGTTTTTTTTTTTTTACAGAGACAAGTCTTCTAACTTTACATGCAGCGCTGAACGACGCTGTGCATTGTTGTAAAGTACATTATATATATATTTGTATGTGGATTAAGTTGACTAGGTTAATATAACCACCGTAAAAGAAGCCTAACGCTTTATACAGTGTGTGTGTTATAATGATAAACAGGCTGCAGACACACAGCAGCACGTGATGTGGTGGAAAATAAACATCAGCAGATCACTGTTTTTAACTTTAATGATATAGTCTATAACGATAACTTTTCTTCTAAGTACACCATTATGCAACAGACGCCCGTATTTATGGACTAGCACTATGTTTATAGTTTAAAAAAAATGGTAGAAGTAATATTTCACAGAGATGAGATTTTTGTCATTACTTTATTTATTTTATTTTTATGTTTATTCTTTGCTTTTTCTGGTGATGGAAAATGAAAATCCCTTCTCTCTCATCTTAAGCTCACATGTTTTTGACACATACAACCAGTAATGAGGGGTCGCAGGTAGATATGAGTTTGTATTAAGGCCTCACAAGCAATAAAAAGGTTGGGAACCGCTGGTTTAATCTACTGTCTGTCTGTTAATAGTTGGCATATTAAAAAAGAAAAAAAAAAAGTGATACGCCAGCAGTGTCTTTTAGACAATCAAGATAAATTGACTAAAACCATAATTAATATTCTTCAGTCAATAAGTAAGTTACTCATTGTGCCATCTAAGAGAACCACGGCATTTCAGATGTGTTCCGACTTGCATATTTAATATATGTCACAGAGCACTATGGCATCAAAACTATTTTTGATTGGCACAAGACTCATCTTGAAAAAACAAACACGTATTTTTTAAGCCCCTAAAAAAAATATAGGTTTTACACTTTAATTTCACTACCATATGGTTTACCCCACCCACGTTGCAGGAAAATGTGGGAAGACTTTGGCAAAAGATTCTGGTTCCTAATTTGTCTGTGATGCTGTCGGTTGTTTATTATCTTCCTGCCACGTGGGTGTCACAGGAAGTCTCCAGAAAACAAATACTGTAACCCTTCGCTAATCATTTTGTTATGTCCCTGATGCTGACTGTCGTGTCCAGGCCAAAGGATCTGTCGGCGCGGGACCGAGCGCCCATGCTACAAGGTGTCCTACTTCCAGGACAGCGGGCGGAGGCTGACCTTTGAGGATGCCAGGCAGGCCTGCAGGTCTGATGGAGGCGACTTGCTTAGCATTGAATCAGAAAGCGAGCAGCGACTGATGGAGAGGTTCATACAGCAGCTGCAGGCTGGAGATGGAGACTTCTGGATCGGGCTCCGCCGCAGCACACAGCGTTACAGGGAAGGGACCCCAAACCCAGGGTGCCCCTCGCAATACTATTGGGTGGATGGAAGCAAGGCTAAATTCAGGTCTTTGGCTTCTTAAAAAATAATAATAATTTCAGCCTTTATGCATGAATGTTTCGGCTGCATCAGTGAAAATGGCATGAGGGATATCAAACGACACAGCACACTTAAAAAGGAAATATCAGTAGAAAAAGGCCGTAGGCAGTTGTTACTTGGAAAGGATTATTGGATTAAGTGACGCTTGTGTGGGAGTGATGGAATGTCTGCAGTCCTTTGCAAGAATATGGGAATAAGAAATTCAGATATACAGTAAAACTCTCCATGCAATAATGCAAATTGTCCAATATAATTGTGATCCGAGTCTAAACTTGTGCGTCCTGTTTGCTGTAGGAACTGGCATTGGGACGAGCCGTCGTGTGGTGTTGAAATGTGTGTGGTTCTGTACCACCAGCCCTTTGCACCACCCGACGAAGAAGGTCATTTCCTGTTCCAGTGGAACGATGACAACTGCTACTCCAAGAACAACTTTGTCTGCAAATACCCAGAAGGTGAGCCAGGAGATCACAGACCCTGTGCTGTTGTACCTGGCTGCACAGTGCTGGGAATTATTGACATATGGCTCTCTTGGTTTTATTTGGTTCTTGAATCCGCAAAATCTGGATTTTATCTTCCAAAAACCATTACTAAAATGTTGCCACTGCCTTTCCACCGCTAGCACTAAACAAGCAATGTGCAATTTTAATGTTGGTTGGTGGCCTGGATTACTATAATTCTCTGTTCTCTGTAAACCCAAAAGATATATCTGCCTGTGTTTAAGGTATACCAGATGCCTAAATATTTATTTTAAAATCACCCTTTTAAGGGACTTAAAAACTGTGAAACAACCCTTCGCTGAATCTGTGTGCACACTTTGTGGTCATATTTATATAACAACCATAAGCATATTTTTTACTTTTTACTAACAGTTTAGTCCTTTGAACATTATTTGAACATTCATTTTGTTGATGAATTTCTACTTATTTTTTCGAATGATTCTTCCTGTTGTTTATCTTTTATTTTCCTTCTCTTTCGGATGTGATACAGTTCTTGAATGGGTGCTTTTATATGTTGAATCTTTTTTTATGGCCTGAGTGAAGTAGCATTGTTTACATAGTTTGACAATAATTGAATGGCTGAATGGTGTTGACTTACTTTTCTCTGTTCTCTGTCTTTTGCAGAAAAAGTACCAGTATTTACTGAGCCAGGAAAAACAGCGCACGCAGGTACAACATGCACTTGACTACCCAACACATAATGTCCTTGTATGCATGAAGTCTCTGTAGGGTGTAGATAACAAGTGTTTATATTAACATGAAGAAAAGTCAAGACCAAACCACCACATCACAACTTTTTATCACTTACTTTTAATGCCAACTTCCCTTCTGTGTAAATGAAGACCTCTAGTGGTCACAACGTAGGAAGGTTTGGGTTGTTTACCTGTATAAACTGCAGGTCACATGTAGTACAGTACGTGTAGGATTTATTCATACTTGTAGCAAATATCTTTATGTTTCCATTAAGGGTAGATTTTATTTCGTAAAAAATTGTCAAAGTCTTTAGTTTTCCAAAAAGTGTATGTATTCACTTACATTCTGAAAAACTTACAATAGGCTACTTAAGATAAATGTGCAAAGAGATGCATGTGACCACATAATTTAACAACAGCGAAATTAAAACGGGGAAATTCAAACAATCAGGCACAATACATAGAATTGGTTATACATGATGCTTTTAAATGTCAAATCATACTCTCACGTGTTCTCTTTATTGTCTCTTTCGGTTGAAATCATAGATAAACAATGTCATGTGTCATAATATTTCTTGTCGTAATCTACTGGTGTTACTAATTTGTTTTCTGATTGCTCCAGTTTCATCTATGAAGCCAAATGTATTCCCAACTAAAGAAAGTGATAAAAGGATAAAAATAGGACTACCTGAGTCATCAGGTAAGAAAATAAGAACTTGCCTTATATCATATTTAAGTCTTCATACTTAGAGTTAAAGCCCTTTTCAGTGGAAAATAATGCTTTAAGTAGTAAAATAATCCTGTCGTGCCCTAACCATTCAAGGATACAGGTCTATGTTCTAAAGTCATCTTAAAAGAAGTTATGCACTACTAAGAATTCTTCTTCTTTGCTTTGCAGTATCTATCTCAGAGAACAGCCTGTATGTTTCCTACATCCTTTATGCAACTATTCCTGCTCTGCTGCTGCTGCTGTTTGCAGCTGCTGGGTTCTTCTGCTACAAGCAGCATACCAAGAGGTAAGAGCAGAAATGTATAAGCTGTTATACTAAAAAAAAAAAATACCATGTACTTATCTGTTGTACTTCAAATATAAAACATTGTATACAAAATCATTTTAATAAACATTTAATAGGGCACATCAATGCTGCTCTTCTCCAAGTACTTACTCAGTTTTAGCCAATGTGAGCACACGATTTCTCAGGCTATATACAACTTATACAGTACACTTCTTGTGTCTTAGAAAAAGCGTGTGCTTTAAAACATATAGGGGAAATGTGTTTTCTCACTTTATGTGTTCTGTAAAGTGGTAATTTCAGGGATGAGCAGCATGTTGTGATCATCCCATTGCGCTCTTTAATGTC
The DNA here is from genome assembly GCA_943590825.1 of Bovichtus diacanthus. Classification (NCBI taxonomy): domain Eukaryota; kingdom Metazoa; phylum Chordata; class Actinopteri; order Perciformes; family Bovichtidae; genus Bovichtus; species Bovichtus diacanthus. The sequence goes on from CALSBV010010348.1 coordinate 9,382,697, forward strand.
ATTTCTGTCATTCAGAAGGAAGACAAAAACCGAAAGCTACCCCAGCAGATCAAAACCCTGGACGTCATCAACAGCTTCACCGTATGCCGTACAAGGACCTTACGCCTTTAGTGACATTACCAAACTGCCTCACACTGCTCTGGACAGCAGCATGCCGGCAGACATGATGACAAAGTACCCATGTCCCCCTCCCCAGGCGTCCCAGTGTGACGATTATGAGAATGCGTCATGCGCGGAACGGGAGAGCGGCTTTGTGACGAATGACATCTATGAGACCTGCAAAGCTCCGAGCCGGCATACTGGTTGGGTTGAAAATGAGATATATGGATAGCAATGTTGATGCCTGGTCTGAGTGTCCATCAACCTCATACAAGCTATCGAATACGACCCAGCTAGACAGAGGGACACAATGTTCTCCATCCCTTTCTTCCTGCACACCCTACTCTACTTACTTGTGCAGTGCAAGATAACTAAATACATGCCAGCTGAATCCTAAAATGGTGTCCTTTTGACGAGCATTTGTTTGCAATTGACAGTAAGATTTGTTCCATGCCAGCAAATAAACGGTGCCTAGTGGCAACGTATCTTGCTAGCAGCGTAAGCTACAGGTCAGATAAATGCGTAAAACAGCGTTTCCCAAAGAATTGTCAATTGTGACCCCACATATAGGTCCAAAACTTCCCGAAACCCCACCAATACAGTTCTCCAGGTGTTGATGAAATTGTAAATCTAAGCATGGCATAACCTTTGGATTCAAGAGTAATAGATGGGTTATATAAAAATGCTAATATATTTCAAATCTTATCAAGTTATATTATTAAACAAGACTAAGGGTCTGGAGCCATGCTAGCAGCTCTGTGAGACTGTACTAAGGCACAGTGGTGCTTTGAGCTAACAACATGTTGATGTTTCACAGGTATAATGTTACCATGTTCAGCATCGTAGTTCTGTTTGTCAGCATGCTACCATTTTCTTATTAGAACTAAACACGACGTACAGCTGAGGCTGAGGGGAATGTCGTTAGTTTTGCAGATAGTTGGTTATAAACCAAAGTATTAAATAGCTGAAAAGTCAGGGGATCCAATTCAATACTTGTTGAGAGACTTCACAAATGTCAACCTTATGGTGGCGCTATAACATTGACATACATCATCTTGACAAATCCTCTGAGAAATGATGTAACTTCACAGCAGCACAAAGGCTTTGGTTTCAAGAGGCATTAATGAACTCAAACAAGCACGACTGAGTCAGGTCAGCGATGCAGCAGTCCTGCTATATTTGGCATGATGGATTTCACATTTAACCCTGGGAATAAGTGCAAGTTTTGAGGACTCACGCAAGGTTACTCATCCCTAAAAAATCCAAAATTAAACTACTTAGCCGTTTTCCAATCACGTCACTAGATATTATGAGACACAAGGACAAAAAGATCCTGTTGTCTCGCTCCACGGCTGTGGGGTTGTTCTATTCAGAGGCTATTCTGGCCCTTTCTATAAAGCTGAAGAGTGGTGTCAGCCCAGTGTAAGGCTTCCTGTTTGGACTCTGATGTCAGGGAACAGGACAGTACATGCGGAAACACTGATGACCGAACTCCGTTGACCCCAGTCAACCTCAAAGCTGTGGGCTTTTCCCGACTCCACCTGACTGTGTGGGAAACTCAACCCTCCCGCTGATCTGACATTACAGAGACTTCTTAGGAGTGACCCTTTTTGAGTATGTTATGGATTAATTCATCTGTGTTTGCTTGTAAATGCATATGCCTGTCTTGTAAATTTGTAAAATAATCATGGATATACATTACTGAACACAAATGCTTGTGTTCTTTGTGAGTGGGCTGCTCGGTTTGTGTCTTGGAAAGATGTAGCAAGCCCAGTAAGGAGAGGCTGAGTGTGTTCTTGGAGAATGTTTGACAGGAAATGCCAAAAGCACATCTGGAACTCTTAGATTCAGGAAGTCTATGCGTGACAGCGGAGGCCTTCGGAGCGCTGCTCTGCCTGCCCGCTTAGTAATCCACTGCTCTGCGTGAGACTGTCACTGCATGAGCTGAGGAGAACGACTGCTGGGTGTGAATATGTGCTGAATCTCAAACATGACGTGATCTTTAGGTGTCAAATAAAAGTTTGGTTACAAGTTGTGGTTGCATTACTCTACTTATAATAATATAAGTATATTCAAATGTGTCTGTATGTGTATAAACATACATATGTGAGAGTCTGTGTGACGTTGGATGTGTGAATGAAAAATGGCTGTTATTAAACTGGAAATACAACTGTACTGAAAACAGTATTTGTAGCGTTGCTTCAATTTTCTATTTTTGCCAACAGATGGCGCTGTTATACATGTAGCTGACCAAAGTGTCTGTGGCTGATAAAATGTCTAGTTTCACATAAGGTCCTGCCATGTTACATTATACAACGTTAGAGGTTATATTATAACCTATAGGATTTATAATAGCATTTGCACATTTTTCTGAATGATATGACTAACAGTAGAGATGCTGTGAAATATATATAGTTTTCTTTTTAAATTTTAAACGCTTGCATATTATTTTGTTTAAAAAAAAAAAAAAATGTTTTCATTCATTCTTGTTCACATTACTATGAACAAGTGAAAGGTGCAGTTTCAGACTGATTTTAGAAAACATTTCACCCTTTTCCCCTGCGTGTTTCACTCACAGCCGACTAAAAGCTTAATAAACACCTGCAGGGCGAAACTTCAAAGTTACCTATGCGTGCAATCAAGCAGGGCAGGCAAGCAAACAGATTTCAGAATAGCAATTTTACCGGTTGACGTAAGAGGTGGGTCTGGTTGTCTTGGCAACCAATTGGCACTGAAGTGTGGAGCGGCCTGGTGGCCCCGCCCCCTGTACAAATACCCCTATGGCTCTGACGTCAATACACGTCAACCAGAGAACATGATGCCTCTTTGCAAGTCAACTCGTGTGCTCTGTGGCTGATAGAGGCACCTCGAGCTGAAATATTATAGCTCTATTGTATTGGAGAACGTGGTGTCACAGCCCCCGGGTTCAGCAAATGGCCTGCTTCGTATCGGTGCACTGACGGGAGAGTATCGCCACATTGGCGATTAAGCTGGCAGGGCGACACAGAAATCAACTTTGTGTATTTTTAATGGACACGCTTCGAGCGGCGGCGGCGGCGGCAGCAGCGGCGGTGGCGGGCGGTTTGTTTTCCTTTCGTCTTTATCTGTAGCGGCTTACGGAGGCTCCGCGTGAGCCCCCCGTGTGTCCCCTTGCTCGTCTGACTACCTCCTACTCGTCCACAAACAGTCCCATCTAGAACAGCATGGTCATGGCTGACACTGTCCAAAAACCGCTGATCCGGGGTCCGGTCCGAGTGGGCTTCTACGACATCGAGCGCACTTTAGGAAAGGGCAATTTCGCTGTCGTGAAGCTGGCTCGACACCGCATAACCAAGACCGAGGTGAGTGTGTCGGTGAACTAGTTAGCCTGAAAGCTAACTTAGGCTACTGTTCGGATGAGTTACATAACTTTTATGCACTAGTTGACACCCCAGACATTCACCGCAAATGCCGAAATGCTGTCCACATCATGCACTAATAGAAACTTGGATCAGGTAACTGCCGGTCACTTGGCAGCTCCGGTGCGAGCAACAGCTGGTGTGTTTGAATACCTGCAGGTAAAGGGAGCAACGACTCTCTGCACGTTCACCCCCCCCACCCCCCCCTCCTCAGCCAACATCACTGCCAGTAAGAGGTCTGACCACCAGTGCTGCTGGGAAACACAAACTGTAAACATGCGTGCTTTCTTTTCTCCACCAGACCAGCATCATGCACCTGCACTCCTTTTGGTAATGACCCAGACAGTGCCACAGTGTACCAGCTCGAGAGTCTGGCTGCTGTAAACATCACTGTATCTGGGGCATGCAGCATGGGTCGGTGGTCCTATTATGTAATCCAAATAATGATGTGATCTAGTGGTTTCTTGTGCCAGCAGTGCCAAGAGCTTTGTGAGGAGCAGGATATGTCAGCCAGAGCTCTGTCATTTGGAAAGCAAAGTGTTCTACACGCATGCATGCAGACAGCGACCAACTGACACTGCTCTGGGGTCTTCGCTTAGTTTTGGAGAGGGTTTGATATTACAAATACTGCACACTCGGGCGATGCAGCATGAGCGCATAAGGAACAGGGCTTGGATTTGTCTGACTAATAGTTTTATGTCAGCTCTCTACAGAGAGGCCTTTCTTGACCAGTACCACTGAGTGCCATGACTTTCTATTGTGATGACAGAGACGAGGGGAGTTAATGTAAAGAGTGTCCAGTCTGTGTGTGAAGAACACCGAGGGAGTGATGGACAAATAGGCTTGGAGACTTGTGAAAATACAGTTGCACACTTTGGTCTTTAATCTCGCCGTTTGTCGCTGAATGTGATTAATTGTGCTGTACAGAAAAACAGAAATGTACATCATCCAGATGAGGCTCCTTGTAGGTTTAAAGAGTAGCAAGGCAAGAGAGAATGGCTCTTAGAACTGTTATCGTGTTAATCTGGATATTAAAGCCTGTGAAGTGGCCCAGCCTTAGTCTAGCCAGGTAATCTGCTACCGTGTAACACTAACAGCTATGTGAATGCAGGTTTTAAATTCAGCCAAACACTACACCAGGTGATTTTACTAAGTTGGCTGCACCTCTCCCTCAGCCGGTGTGGTATTTGGATTAAAACATGCATGTTGTTGCTGGTTTGCAGGAGACTGATTTGGTAGAGGTCACTCAGCACTGGTCGCTACAGAGAGCCACTGCAGCTGCTTGGCTCGGCCAGGCCCATGGCCAGAGCCAGGCTGTTTGTCTAAGTGGCCAAGGTCAGCTGGAGAAGCAGGCTATCAACTTTATGTGTTGCCATCTGCCTTGTAAATTTGCCAGGCCAAAAGAGATGTGAGCCTGGAGCCTGTGTGTGTGTGTGTGTGTGTGTAAAGAAAACCAGAGTTTAATGACACATAAAACAGCAGATTTCATGTGTCTGTGCGCATATTCCTAGATAGTTGTAACTGTGTGTGCATAGCCTACATTTTCTACTCATGGCTCCTGCGTATTTTTACTGAACTTTCATCCCATTATGTACGTACTGCAGCGTGTGGGTTCACATAGTGCTGGCCCATTCCCATGTGGTCCTGCCTGTCAGCTCAGTGGGTCGTACATTTATCCATCTCTGATCACAGCATTGTCCTGCCTTTCTGCACTCATTACTTAATGTATGAGATAAATTCCCCTGCAACTCATTGTCCTCAAATGACCTTGTGCCAGCAGACTACGCAATAAGTCTTATTGTGTGTGTGTGCGTGTGTGTGTGTGTTTAGTATTGTTGACAATGCAGTCAGTTGGCTCAGATCTTTTCATGCTAAGTACCCTGTAATCCTTGTACTAGGCCAGCGATTTTAAATGTTACGCCCTTGAGGTCTCGACTTGTATCCCCATTAAAAGATTTAGATTTCTTCATAGGATTTGATGCCAGATTGCATACCTGTCTGTACTGTAGGATAGGGAGATGATAACGAAGAGTGCTAAACATATCGAAACACCCATTACTGCGAATCTGTAAGTGCTAACTACAAATATGATGAACAGGATTAAACTGGGTGTCTGTGGGATGGAGGTGTCAGACTTCACTTTCAGATTAAAACCAAACGTAAGGCTGTTTTCAGACTATTTTACAAGTGCATTGCCACAGCAGGAGCACCAATGCAAAACATACAGAGCCATCTCGCAGAAAACGTTTGACCCGGCTCAACTTTTGCGGCAACTCCTTGTGACGTCGAGCTGGAAATGCAATGTGGTTGCCACACGCAATTGCATATTCCTGCTAAAATACTTTGTAACTTGAACAGGGTATTTCTGCTGATGATCGTCAAGATGGAGAATAAAATGATCGTCACTCGTTTCCAGAGGAAAATCCTCTGTCACAGACGGTATTATAAGTCCTGGGCAGAGTTTTGGCATCCAAAACTCATGGATCTATTCCTCAATTCCGCCTTCCTGGATCCTATCACCTAGAGCTGCAGCTAACGACGATCCACATTATTGATAACTGTAGTTTCTCAATTGATAAATCGTTGGGTACAAAATACCGTCATCATTTTCAAAAACCCCAAGTAGACACATTTAAAAATATGTTGTTTTGTCCGGCCAAAGATATTCAGTTTACTTTCATAGAAAACAAATAAATCATCAAAGTAGTTCCAGATTCCTTTTTCTGTAGGTCAACTAATTACTAACTAAAACACAGCCTCTTAAATTTCTTTTAATGCAGTCCGGTTTTTCGGTCTGAACGCTCAGTAAGAGTTTTCTAACTTAATCTAGCAGTGGTGCGATTGCTGAGAGGGGAACTGGGGTCTCCTGTTGTTTACTCCTCCAGCTTGGCTCACAGGCGCTTGGAAACACTTCAGATCGCACTGATGAAATGCTGTTTATGAGACAGTCTGAAGGAGAGATGTTAATATTGCCTTGTTACCCACCGGACATCATTAATCAAAGCCAAGAGTGTCGAAGTTGTGAGTGTGTGATTTACACATGTACGTGTCACTGTGTGTGTGTGTGTGTGTGTGTGTGTGTGTGTGTGTGTATCCAACAAGGCCTATGTTTGCCTCTGCTGTACCTTCATGTGATATTTCATCCTGGCGCAAATTTTAAGTGTTTATGAAGGTTTCAGCACAAGCTGTATTTAAGTATTTATCTTGTGACTCAGAAGCAGTTCTCTATAAAGAAGACAGTCGTCTTCTTTTTTTTTTTTCTTGGATATTATTCAATTACGGTCTGTAGTTGTGTGTATGCGAGTGTGGGGAGTGTGTTTCTTATTGCCCATCAGTCCTGTTATATGTTATTGAGAAACTGACAGTTGTATTGTTGATGCTCGATCATTCTGCAGGTGGCCATTAAGATCATCGACAAGACCCAACTGGACGCTGTCAACCTGGAGAAGATCTACAGAGAAGTTCAGATCATGAAGATGCTGGACCACCCCCACATTATCAAGCTGTACCAGGTGAGTGTCTAGCTTCAGTACCTGTTAGGCATGCAAGATGTGGACAAAATGAATCATCATGTTAGCGGTGCAGCTTTCCTCTCTCTGCTTTCACTGCTTTAGACTACAGTACATCATGACTGTATCTGGACTCTTGGTTTGTACGTTGTTATTCCCCATGTTGTAATGATGTCTGAAGATGAGTGGTTTAATCTGGTTTTTGTTTTTGTTTTCGTTACCTGCTTGACCAGCTGGGTCTATCGAGAGATTTTCAGGAAATGTATTTCTGTCTCAGGTGCTTCAAATCTAACTTTTTCTTTGACCCATCACAACTGCTTGGTACTTACACAAAGTTTGTAAAATTAGTAAATGCTGTAGTGTCTTTTAGACAAGCCTGAATTCACACAGACTTATTTGTGCCTCACCCGTTGTTTGGTTTTTAAACTGCCCTAAGGGGCATCGAAAGCTCCCTGGGCCGGTTTCACAAAGATATTTTAGACGAGTCTTCAGTGTTAATTTTGCTCTCAAATTAGTTTAATTGCAGGTAAGGCCGTTAAAGACTGACTTATTTTAAGGCTAAAAAGTTAGCCACCCTACCCCCAAGCTTACTCAGAACTAAGATGCATGTTTCCGTGGTTACAATCCGTGACACCTACTGACCAGTGGCAATAAATGACAAAAGAAAAAGAAGCAAACCTGGTTTGTAATTTGTGGTTTCTAACAATGTTGTGTGGAGAGAAAGGGGTTTTGAGAGAGCGCAGTAGCCCGTTGGAATTATACAGCAGTTAGGAAATTGTCAATCTTTTTCATTTGCCCAGAAACTCTCCTGAGCCTCTGTCTTGCATGTCTATTAGTTTGAAAAAAATGATTTAATTTGCCCAGAATTTACCCCAATTTCAGATTCAGGTTTAACTACACAGGTTTGTGCACCAGATTCATTTAGACATCCATCTGAAGTCCGAGTTGCATCTAAGCCACGGTCGAGGTATATCTTTGTGAAAGCGGCCACTCAGAGAGCCGGGGTGATAATGTAATATGTAACACACGTTGCAGTGGGGGCCCCTATATAACATCCGTTGAGGGAGCCTAGAATAAGCCTTGCCTCTGGCTAATCTGTGAACAAATCAGTTTTGTGACGCAGAATTCACCGCTGCTTGTTGATCTTCTCTCCTGCTTCTTTAGCAGTCTGGGTGTTGAAGCGCAAGACCAATCCAGGTCATTTTCTAATGCATTAGCAAACAACTGCAGCCGAGCAGAACCTGCCATCCCTTGATAGTTTAAGATATGAAAGCATAGCTAATGACTGACTGACTTTCGGTGCTGTGTGTGTTCTGCACCGTGCGAAGGTGCTACTGGAATGACTCAAACTCAATAATGTTAGTTGTTGAAGATTATATTAATTTAAATGTTTTCAAATTGTACTGCAGCATCCGGCTCTATTTAGGCTGGGTTTTAAAATCGGATATGAATATATTTCATGTCCACACTTTTTGTTGACATTCAGCTTACCTGAAACATCTAATTTAGGCCAGAATGGATCTGTTGCTTGTTAAAAACAATTTATTAATTCTTGTCAGTGTCCCTGACCTTATGGGGCAATAGGACAGAGCCATTGTTAATGGTATTAGTCACATTAGTGCCTGATTCCAATCATCTTTGTCTCTTTCTGTTCTCCAAAAATACATCGAACACCATGGCTTTCTTTCCAAACTGCAAAGATGTCTATCATGGTTCATTCTTAAAATGTATTTTTAGTTGTGATATGATTTCATGCAGCAGAAATGTGCTTTAATTTCTTAAGGCAAAGAAGAAAATAATCGTGCTGTGTGCTACTGAAATAACCTTTACCCCAATAACTCAACAATTTTGGGGTTGAGTTTACATAAGCCTTTGGGGTCCGCTTAGTTTGTTTATGGAAAGTAAATGAGTGTTCATTATCATTACACAACCATGTGGCAGCGTACCAGCTCTCTGTTGTGTATTTTGGTGTGTATCATTATTTCCAACGGCACATCCATCCAATCAGCTCAGGTCAATTAGTGATTTCCTTTCTAGTTTCTTAAGTTGAGTTGGCCCAAAGGGAAGCCTTTGCTAATGAAAACACACACAGACAACCCAACTGTGGACCCCGCTCTAGTGTGTCATGTGTCGTGTGGCCTCGTCTCTGCTATTGTCCCTGTCGGCCATAAGTTTCTTCACATTTGTTTTAAGCTTTAACATCTCACTATCCTCTGACTCTCTTGGCGTCTCTCTTCCCACTTTCCCTCATATTCTAGTCCAACGATTTTATACAGTCAAAATTACAACTAAAACCACCCTCTGCCTATCAGTACTTTCGTAGTGATACCAATACAAAATGAGTGGCTCATTTGAATATCAATAATGTTACAGGAAATGCTTGAATAAATTGATCATGACCCTAATTCAAAATCCTCTACACTACAATTATTGCCCGCATTGTTAAAACTATTTATGCAGTCTAGCTTGCCTGTATACAGCATGTAATTCAGCACGGGGACTACAGCCGCTCGTCCTCATGGCCTGATATTCAGATCGGATCGACCGAAAAGGCATGTGGGAGATAATCACAAAGTGTCACTTGCATTTCTTGGTATCTAGAATTCAGACTTTGAATTCACTTGTCATACGTTTAATTACAAGACACAGATTTGGCTTCAGTTATTTCCCCCATAGCAGATATTCACAGCAATGAGTGCTGTGTCTTGAGCCAGAAATACCATATGCTTACGGTTTAATACTGTTTACTGTGTACTTAATGTATTATCTCCGCTGTCTTGTAGCAGTGTATTGATTATTGACGGTGCGGGAAGGCTTTTACTACTAAGCAGCTGCACACATGTTATATAAATGGTTATAAAAGTGTTGCTGTGTAACCTCGGGGCCTGCTGTGTCAGAGTTTGAAACGCAGTATTAAGATCCCGGTAAACGCACAAGGCTTTACATCATATATACAAGTAAGGCTGGGTATCAAACCTCAGTACCTAGTATTAGCAACGTGTAATATCAAATGATGTCGTATCAAAATCTGACAGTGAATGTGTAAAAATCATCTTGTCTCATTTGTAAATAGGACCGTTACCGATAAAATGATGATTATTTCAATTTTAGAATATTTTTTTTTGGCAGAAAATACTGTGCAGCTGCTTGTGTTTTGACTACATTTAACATGTTGGGCTTCTTTTGTGAAATGGAAAAAAGTGTCTTGTAGATGAACATGTTTTCATTTCTCAAAGTAATGTATCAAAAAAGTATGTTTTTGGTGTCTGCAATGTAGAACATCAACCTGCAAATGGAAGGGACTGCACGAAACTGACGGAAAATGTCTAGATGTTAATCAATGTGTGTTGGCCACTGATAAACAAATGAATGAATTAAGAGTAAGTAAAGCCACTCGAAAAACTAGACATTAGTGTCAAAAAACAAACAAACACGAAAACAACACCCGGGCACTACTTTGAGACCATTGTTAAAGTTGAAAATGCTGCCCAAAGCATCTGCTGTGTCTCCCTGAATGCTTCCCAGAATGGTGTAGAAAACATATATATGATCAGCTTGAGAGGTCTAATAGATCCACGACAGGACACGTGAAGCAAGTGAGCATGCAGCTGAATCTAAGAACTACAAAACCATAGAAAGATATCCATTGTAAATTGAAAATGGACCTGATGGTGGATATCTTCTCTTGTCAAACACAGGTGTAACTAATAACATTAATAATGGCTGCATTCCACGCAGGTGTGCCTGTGCCAGGTGCCCTGCTATTGTACACGCTGGTTTGCTGGCACACATGAATGAAACAAAGCCATTGTTAATACTATTAGTTACACCTGTGATCTTCCTGCTGTGCAAGTGAAAATGTCCAAGGAAAGGTTTATTCCCCAGATTAGATGCTGCATGTCAAAGCACAATTCTTATTGTTTTTGATTTATGAATTAAGCCCGGGTATAGGTAGGCTACTCTGTATTGTTCCGTTGGATTCCAACTCCATAATACAGAGAGGCCAAAAATGTGTTTATTACACAACCAGGGCCAACCGAAAAAAAAACAAAAACTGGCTTTCATTTCCTAAATCCATGAATCGGTCAATGTAACAGATGGAAAATTGATCACAAACTATGAGCGTGGGATTTCTAGTGTGAACGTCTGGCTCGCTGTGTCTGATTCATCCACCCCTCTCCATCTGATTCTCCCCTCCACATTTAATTCTGTTCATCTCCTGAGTGTTTCTGCTTCTAAATCGGTTCTCCTCCTCCTACACAACACAGCACAGTGTGAGGGCTGAAAGGTTTTAAGTACCATTCATATACACCAACCGTCCACCTCCATTCTCTTGCATGGAAGCCATATTTAGACCCTGTGCCATTCATGCATTTTGTTTGGCTCATGTATCAGTTGCTACAGTTTTCTTTTTCCTTACTCTGATTCTCTCCTGTTGCAGGAGACTGGTCATTTGAATGATATGACGATATTGCTATTGAAAAGTGGTCTTCTATTTGTATTCACTCTTCTCTTTTCTCCCCTCCTTCGGCCCCTGTTCCTTCGTCCTCTCCCTCTCTCTCAGGTGATGGAGACGAAGAACATGCTTTACTTGGTCACAGAGTATGCCAAGAATGGGGAGATCTTTGGTGAGTGATCTTTTCAAGTACAAGTTCAATATGACCTCAATATCTTAAAAACATTGTCCCCAGCCAGTTAATACACATCCTCTCTATATCAGTTGCACACTGCACTGTTGCGTCACTAAGGTTTTTGACAAACAAGGAAGTATCAGTCTTATTGAGTTTGCGTTGCTCTTGCGCTTATCCCATCTCAAAGGTCACATGGTTGAAGGAATTATCCTGATGTGGCCCTTGTCATGTGCTGCTCGTGATTGCTGTGCTAAATGTGCTGACACCGCTTGCATGTCGTATAAAATGACATCAGTGAGGGCCTGTAAAGGCGGCAGAGAGGCAGCCTCTAAGAGAAAAAGATTGTTTTATTACCATATGTGGTGTAGAAGCACCTGCTGTTCACTGGTTTACTGTACTTGAGATTATAAAAGATACTTTGTATTTGTGGCCAACAACGTCATTCCACCGTTTTCACTGACGTGGAAATGTTGAGTACTTTTTGTTCCGATTTGAATCTTTAAACTGTTGAAACGTTTAAGAGCAAAAGTATTTCTGAAAAAAGTATTTTTAAGCCTCCATTTCACAAACACATTTGACACTTACTTGGAAAGGTACAGCTATTTGTTTAGTTTAGTTTACTTTACTTTAATTTGCACTATACAAACAGCATTATAACTGATAAGAGAAGTGAACAGAAGTGAAACACGTGACAGGAGAAGTCAAAGAACTGTAGGTTTATACAGTGGACCTTTTCCCCAAATCAGGAATTAAAAAAAATATATGAAAAAATATGAATTAACAAAATAAAATCCAAACAAAGTAAAGTAAAACATGAGACGTGATATAAACTGAGCAATGCTTCACTAATAACTAATAACAATTTTATTTTTTAAGAAAGAAAAATAATTAATAGACATCATCCAGATTAATTAAAAACCTTGATTCAATTTTGGAATTATAACGAGCTGTTAATAATATTAAGGATGGCACTCCATATCTCAGGCAATGCTGACATTTAGCTAAGATTCAGTTATTATTATGTTTATTTAAAATGTAGGACTGCAGCTAATGTTTATTTTAATTATTGATTGATCTGATCTTTCTTGATTAATCAACTAAAAGTTTAAAAATGTTAGTATGTAATATAGTGAAAATGTGTTTTGTCCCACAAACATTCCAAAATCCAAAGATGGTTAATTTATTATTACAGACGACAGTGAAAAGCACCAAATCCTCACATTTAAGAAACTGGAACAAGGGAATGTTTGTCATTTTTGCTTAAGAAATTGAATGTTTAATTAATTATTTTAATGTTTTCCAAATCATACACTTTTTACATTATTCTTTGATTTTCCAAAATGTAACAGTCACATTATAAAACAGTATCCTCAATCAGTGAATACTCCAAAGGCAGCAGTCTTAATAGGAGCCAAATAGATGTCACATAAATAAATCATCTATGATTCATACTGGATGCCTCAAGGTCTTTCATAATGATTTTTTTTTTTTTTAAATGACTAAAAAGTACCAGATGTTGCCGTTTTGGTGGAAGCAGATCACAGAAAGAAAAATCACACCTTGCCTTATTCATTTTGGACCTTTGGGACAGATAGAGGGGGAAAAAGACAATCATTTCCAGTCAGTCATTTACCAGGTTTTTAAGATACAAAACTTAACTTATAAGGAACAAGTTAAACTTGTATAACTTGCCATCTAAACACAATAGTGGACAGTCTGAACGTATGTGGTACAATAATGAGTTTTTACAATACAATTGGTTTACACACTGCTTCAGAGTAAAGTACTAATAAAGACACTTGTGCTGCAAAGGACAGACAAGTCAGAGCATGGCAACAAGCATGAAGATAAGAAATTATCTTCGTCTGCCATTGCACCACATTTTCCATACTTATCGCTAATTCACATGCACACACACGCACGCGCAGGCGTGCACACACACACATACACACTCACACACTTAATTTGCACAATGTGTACACACTGCAATCTCAATCAAGATCAGTCCAGAATCCATGAGCCCAAAGAAAGAGTATGTTTATTGCACTTTAACAAATTAATTTTTTTTAAATAAAAGATCACAGAATGACCAAAGAAAATCCTAAACCACACATTCAAATATTTCAAGAATTAATAACACAAATATACACCTGCGTGATGTGGACCACCTGCAAGTGGATCACATTGGTCTCACCTATTATGTAGTCTGAGAATGTTTGCACTTAGCCTACTTCCAGACACAGTAGTCGAGAGGATTACTCTAGTAATAGTCTACAGTTGTGTGTGTGTGTGTGTGTGTGTGTGTGTGTGTGTGTGTGTGTGTGT
>CALSBV010010348.1:9420054-9430472 GCA_943590825.1 Bovichtus diacanthus
CACACACACACACACACACACACACACACACACACACACACACACACGCACACGCACACACACACTCTGCTTGCTTTTCCACATAATGTCCGGTAACTACAAACTGCAGCCGTCTGATATCACCCCAGGGTTGCATGGTGTAGGCGTGGGTTAATGACCTGGAAAAATTCACACCAAGTGCTTCATATAAACTGTTGAGTCATAGCTGAACCTGAAGCCATTTGGACCAGAATTAAAGCACCCGAGGTGCTCAATCCAGGGGGAGTTACAGGACTGGTTCATTGTAATGTCCATGTTCTTTAAAGCTAGACTTTTAGCGACCACAGGAAGTTGACAGGGTTATGGTACGACAGTCCTAGTCACAAGTGCGTTACACGTATTTCCAGTTAATTACACAGGAGATGACAGATGTGTAGTTCTCCACTCAAAAACAAAGGAATAAACTGTCAAGAGGACGTTTGTGTTTTTACATGTCAGTAAATGTGAGCGTACCTGTACAGGATTACCCCGAGGCAGTAAACTTTACCCAGCTGGTCCGATTTACAGGTGAGGAGACGAAAACAAGAAAAATTAGTTGAGTGTCAATCATTCGTCACCACCAACGAGTGCATCCAGTGGCTTCTCTTGTGTTTTCAGAGCTGCCTCACTGAACATTTCACAGGGCCACTTTCCCAGAAATACACTCCAAAAGTCCGTTCACCAAAACAAAGCCGCAAACAAGTAGCAGAAAACTGACAACATGGACAAATAAAAGCAAAACTATCTGCACACTAGTTTTTTTGTGTTTTTTTTATAATTTGGGTGTACTACATTTTTGCAAGACAGAACGCTGTATTTAGATTGAAAGGCGCCTTTCTTTGATAGATGGATAAAGAATCACACTTTATCATACACGCATCAACCGTACTACAAACGTACACTTTTGTACAACCAGCTGTGAGCCTCTGCAGCATTTTGCAGACCTTGTGTACCGAGTGTTTACAGGCAGGAGGAGGGACTGAATAATTCATCACCACTGATAAGCACTGAAGCCCTGACCGGTGGCTGAGATCACTGATCTGACATCCCATTTAGTCTATCTCCATGGCAACCACCTGTCAATATTTATCAAACTACATGAACCGCAAACACATTTTTTTTTAGTTGTTTTTTTTTTTAAAGTAATACTAAAGGCCTGTCCTGAGCCGAGCTCTGATTGGTTGACCTCATCTTCACATCTGAGAAGAAGATTGCAGGCGGTAAATACATTCAGAGCAAAAATAAGGCTACTACAAAATAAAAGCATGTCTCAATGTTGTTTAAGAGTAGAGGTTTGTCCCTGTTGTGTGGAAAGGGTCGTGTTGAGAGAACGTGTCAATCCAATCGGCCCACACAGACAGAGAACAGCTAATCTTGCTAATACACCATCAGAGGTAAGGTGAAGGGGGGCGGGGATTCATGGAAACCAAGGTCTCACTTATTTTCCTGGGATCAGACCATGTGCACAACAACAGTTTGGTACTGCTGATCCGCACTGATAATCTGAAACATGGGATGGGTCTCACTCGTACTGATCAGATTTCAGTCGACTGTAGCAGCACATTTTGCATCTGTTGCCTTTAATGCAAAGTGAATTTGACTCTGAACAGAGCTGCGAGACTGTGGCTGTAAATGGGATCAACATTTAAAAAGTCTCCTTCCTGCTCAACACCTCCTGCTCTGGTACGAGAAAAAAACCCCATCAGATAAAACGCAAAGGGACATGTCAGCACACCTTCATTCTATATCTGAAAAGTACGATCTCGCAGCAAATTTCCCTCGAAAACGGCAGCAATTTCCATTTAAAATGTAGATATTTGCAGTAGGCTTATGTATTCAGTGCCATTGTCTGCCATTGAGACCTTCAGCAGACTGTCGGTCACAGATACTCTTTGGGGAAGAGAAGGAGAAAAGAAAGCTGAGGACAGACAGCGGTAATCTTCTTTTTTTTTTTCAATAAAATATCACACTATCGGAGGCCTATTCACTCATCAGGCCAAAGTATACTGTAATGACATCAATGGTTGCCATGACAACAGGAGGAGGGTGGATGACAACATCCTACTGCGTCTTTTTTAGAGCAGGAGATCACAGCACTGTTCAGGATTAGAGCTGCACAATAAACAAATGAATAAATAAATGTAAAAAAAAAAAGGCTTGGGGGACGAACTGTGAATGCAGAGGGAAAATATGTACTTTTGTAAAAAGATGTAAAAAAAATTTTTTTAAAGCTGCACTTTTTCTGTGATATATATAATATAAAAAAATATCATTATTTGAAAACTGTAAAGCCCAGTTCAGCATACAGGCTTTGTAGCAAGTGACGTAAATGCCATAGCTCTGCATGGCGTGTGTTTTCTTACATGTGTGTTTTCTTATTTCTTCATTGAAGGTCATACTGCCCTCATATGCATGTGTCCCCAATTATTCGGCTTCAGTCTTGTGTCACTGAATACACGCTGAACAAGTGCTGGCCAGCAGATGGACAGAGTCTAAAATCCCAGTACAGATGACCCAGTAGTGTCTGGAAAAATGGATGTTACAGCCAAGCCAGGAGTCACACGCTCTTCTTGAGCGATCCTTGCTCTGATATTATGTAGAGTTGAAAGTTTGTACGGTTTATAAACCTGTGCTCCGCCACTAAAGGATGACAGAATAAAAAGAGGAGGGGGAGCTGAAGTGACAAGGTGATTTAAGGAAAATGAGTGTGCCAACGCTCTTCTTCTCCCCGACTGATGTTTGTCATTTGTCACAGTGAGAGCATCTGACCTCACTATGTGTGTGTGTGTGTGTGTGTGCGTGTGTGTGTGTGTGTATGCTGTGCAGTGTGGGGGCTTTGCTTGACTCCTTTCATTATAAATGACACAGTCCTGGGAGGCAGCTGCATTGACGTCAGGGCTCTCAGCACTGTCAAGGGCTCTGGCTGCTGAAAATCCCCCCAAATAACGGGATTGAAATAGAAAGAAATAGGTTGCTGTGGTTTCATTACTGCCTCATGAACTCAAGTAGATTTGGGGGGGGGGGGATTAGCCCTCACCCTCAAGTAATCGTGTTTTAATGAAGATTTTCCGTTGTCGGAAAAATTACAGTTTAAAGCTTTGGCGTGTTCCTCCAGGGTCTCGATGACTAGCTTTAAAAAAAATAAATAAATATTCATATACAGTATATGTGTTGAAAAGTCAAAAGTGTGGCTTGGTTATCAGTCTCAAATGTTCCATCTACGATCAATCCTCCTCCTACCTCAAATATAGCAGCAGCTCTCAAGGTGGTCTTGCTGTAGCAGAATGTGCTGACACACAGCAGCTGCACCAACCTGTGTATTACAGTGTATGTGCATAATATGCTCTGGCGATGAGGTATATACAGTGAGAGGGCTGGGTGGAGGATTGGGAGGACACATGGCTCCGAGGAGGGCTGATGGGAGATTGGAGGAGATTAAAAAAGGAAGGTTGAGATTCTCATAAAGATCTCTGCCATGTGATTTATGGCCCTAATCCCCTCTGTTGATTGCTCATTTGGAATTAACAGAACGATGCCTGCTGCATATAGCGAAGAAAATACAAGTACAGCTCAGTTTGTGTTAATATTGCTTGACGACCCTAAGAAATTTGCTGGTCAAAAAAAAAAAAGACGACAAAAAACATGTTTTTTTTCAAATATTCAAGCAACACATGCTTGAGAAAGACAAATATTCTTTCACAGCCCAGCCCTTATTTTGCAGCGCTCCTCTCCCCGGCAGTAGTCTGTGTGAGGGCAGGTGTCAGCTGCAGATCCCGACCTGCTCTGCTGGGTTCCCTGTGGCCAAAACAGCCCAAAGGACCTGCACTTTCATCTCCACAGCAGCCGCCTACCAAGTTAGAGCTGACCAAATATGAGACCAGGAACATGTGAAATTAATCCCACATTTTCTTACGTCATTTACAGGCTGAGAAGCAATACTTCATGCTTAGAAAGGATATTGTTACAAAGCAGACAAAGTATTTACCATTCTTGGACTTCAGGTTTTACATCACTACGTCAGATGATAGACTTCTTTGATACTCGATGGTGGAGCGAGCTTTTCTTGCGTTGGATAAACAGCGTTTGTTGAAAGTACATCATCAGATGAATGCAGTAAGACAGAAATTCTGGAGGAAACAATGCTGCAGTCTGCAAGAGAAGTGCGACTGGAGGGATTTATTTCCCAGCAAGAAAATGAGTCCAAACATCAAGTCAAAGCTACATGGGAATGGCTTCAAAACAACACGTCCTTAAGTGAGTTCAGTCCAAGTCCAGACCTCAAGCTAATGGAGAACTTTGAGCAGGACTTAAAATGTGTTGTGTACTCATGGTCACCATGCAGTTTGACAACATTTGAACAGTCAGGCAAAAAAGAATGGGATTAAATACAAGTGTCCAGATTTGCAAATTTGGCTTCAATCCATTTTTTTTACTCCTTAACTGACATTTCAACTGCTTTCATCTCTTGCTCTTCAAATTAGTTTAAATGCTTTCAGTCATTAGACATCAAATTACATTTTGACTGCTTTCATCTCAACTGAGGATTCACCTGCTTTTTAACCCTTTTCCTAACCCTCAAATGACCGACTGCTTTAGGAACTTTCACTTAATCAATAGTCAACACTGCCAATTCAACTTCGCTCAGTGCACACAAGTAAACTGACACTTTTTATTTAACTGAGTTCGGCTATTTTTATTAAATGTACTTTGAATGTCTCCTTTAACTTTAAAAGTATTTCAAATGTATGCACTAAGCACACACACATTATATAATTGAGTCTTTACTAGTTGCATTTGTACAAATCAAGTCAGATTTTATAGTCAGCCTTGACATTGATAGTTGTGATGTCCTCATGTCAAACTATATAAAATGATTTATTTTAACCTTTGACGTCAGTGCAACCGTTGAGTCAGGGACCTAATGAGAATAGTTTTTACAGGCAATGTACATTTCACTGGCAAATTAATTTAATATAATTTTTTTTAAAAGGAGTGGTTGTTTTGATGATCATTTCCCGTTGCTTGGCCATCATGTAATAAGTTAGCAATTACAGTGAGAAGCCTTTATGCACTTGAGCAGTTAACTAGTAATAAACACAGGCTACACCAGTTCTTTTGTGTTACTTTATTCAGATCAAGATACAGTAGTACAGCATCAAATGTGGAGAGAATTCAAAGTAAAAATAAAAGCAGTCTTTGTGATACAGGACAATTAACAATCAAGGTTTATTCAAGAAAAAAATTGAGGGGGAAGGAGAAGGGAACAGCGGGAGTAGTTCAGGGAAAGACAAAAGTTTCTTTTATCAACGCAGACGATACATTTATTCAACCCGCCCATAACCACCCCAGCTCCCACCCCATAATAAAACATTATGAAGCCTTACGTACACATTCTCCATGTCCCCCGTCTCACTTGGTTTGAAAGCATGCACTTGTTCTCCATCGTGTAGATATTTGAAAGCAAGAATCCTTGGGTGGCCCTTCATGTTCGCTGGCCTTACGCTTTAAAATCTCATGTACAATGGAGGACTTAGCATGGACTTAAGGGAAACTGTGGCTCTAGAACACGAGTGACATGGTTGTTAATCCCACGACCCTCATCGCTGTAGTCAATTTAGTTTTACCATCCTATTAACGTCCAAGGAATAAAGTGTCCATGACAGAAAAAGAACAACTTTGTCTTTTTACAGAACAGGCGAAAACCATTTACCCAGGCGTACTAAAAGAAAACATCACTGCTTATCAAAGTAATTGGCACAAAGATTAAGAGCAATGCCGAGAACATATTGCAGAAAAATCACAACTGACTATTACTTCCCACCCTAGCACATCAACAAAATCACTGAGGACTTGGAGGAGGGATAATTATGACCCACACTTTACGACTGAGACGGTCCCCATTACAGTGGCCCGAGGTAATTCATTGTTTGACCAATTCAATCTGTGTTGCTGCAGAGAACAAACAGTGCACACAGGCATGGTAGTCTGCTAGATAGAGTTGGGGAAGGACACTATGTGAGATTGTTAAGTACATGCAATCATCGAGAGTTCATCAGATTACCTGCAGTAATTGACACCCCATTATTTCTTTGTCTGAGCTTTTTACACAACAATCCTGTGATGCATTAAGGAGAGAACAGGTTTGGTCTGGTGGAAAAAAAAAAAAGACTGTTTAGTAGACCTGCACAGATTTTTCAATCGCTTCTCCGGAGAGCCACAGGAGTGTCTCAGGGAAAAGAGCTATTAAAAAAAGAGTGATTTGGGAGGAAGCTCAGCAAAATAAACAGCTCGCTGCACCATCTGCTGCTCAAAGTTTGCGTCTAGCATTGATAGAAAAGCGCAGCAGTACAGAGCGCTAGCACAGCCCTAGGTGCTAGGTAGCGAAACAGACATGTGGTAAGCTGCGACGACTGTGGCGGAAGTACAACAGTCGGCAAGGACGTAAGAGGGAGGAATGTGAGAGGGGTTCTGGGTAGATGCTTAGCTAGTACAGTAGCTCATTAGTCAGCATGCACCACTTAATGCAATTTCATCAGACTTTGTCTTTGTTAAAGCACCCATCTACAGCAAAGAAGAAGATTAAGAAAGAAGCCTGTGTTATGCCTTGACATGGTCTACTATTGGACAGTAAACAAAAAGAAAAAAAAGGATAAAACAATTTTTAACAGCTTTCTCTATACATTTACCAGTTGTTCCTGAACATCAATAAATATCTTGTAAAAGTGTTTGCGTTGTTGCCTCGGGTGGTTGTCTGGTTTAGCCATGTTGGGTTGGTTATGCTAGGGCCAGAACTGTTATAAAAAATGAGAAATTCAGAATAAGATTTCTTGCCATCTTAAGTTTCAAACACATGTCAAGTATGATTCATTTCATTCACAGTCTATACATATATAAAATGATAGGAGAGAAAGGCTTACCACTGATAGCTTCCTGGGCAAAGTACTTGACATCCATGTCTGTGTCTGTTGCCAGCTTCTCCAGCACCGGCTTCACTTCTGTTTGAAGGGCACTTTTGGACAAAGAGGATAAGAATTATTAAACAAATGCTGGTTCTTGAGTTTAGCGTGATGATTGCACATTTCTGTCACTGGAGAGAGAAAAACACAT
This sequence comes from Bovichtus diacanthus, assembly GCA_943590825.1. Classification (NCBI taxonomy): domain Eukaryota; kingdom Metazoa; phylum Chordata; class Actinopteri; order Perciformes; family Bovichtidae; genus Bovichtus; species Bovichtus diacanthus. The sequence goes on from CALSBV010010348.1 coordinate 9,427,180, forward strand.
CTGATGCCGAAATAACAGACGACATACTTGCTGTCAAGGACGGGGCCGATCTTCTGAAGGGATTTGGCCACGTTGAAACGGACGTTAGCCACCTGGTCAGTGGACATCTTGAGGACCACTGGTAGCATCTGCTTAGTGGTGATGTCCTGGCCACACGCCTCTGACAAAGCCTGAGACACGAAATTCAAATGGTAACCGAAAAATAAATAAATGCTTTCTTTTATTTTTATATATATATATAAAAAACTAACAAATTCAAGACTGACACTGACAAATAGTACAGAAATAATATTTCACATTATGAGATTTAAATGCTTTAACGCATTTCCAGGGCTCTTAACACGAGCGAGTGAATGAGAGGTGGTGCCATTGACTCACGTTGATGCAGAATAGAGTAGTCATCCGGTGGAGGTAATTGGGGTCGTTGGCCATGCCCAGCACTTTGGGCACGATGGTGTTCTGAGCCCACTCAGCTCCAAACTTCTCCACCAGCTTCATTAGGTTACAGGTGGCTGCCTCGCGGATGGCATACACTAGAAAATTACAGCGACAACAATCTGCGTCAATGGCGAGCTCGAGTTTTCACTTTTCCATGTCTCCATGGTGGCGAGGGGATCATGTGGCTCGGTTCCCCATCTGCTTGAAGACACCTGAACACTCGTCACTATAAGTGGTTTCCACTGTATATGAAAACGGCTTTCCTGGTCAAATTGATCACTACAAGCAGATAATTACTGTAACCAAATTCATTCATTTTTATTTATTTCTCATGCAGATTACCATCTAAATTTACATTTGTATATTAATTACATGAATATCAAGTATTGAAACAGACAGCTTCGCCATTTACCAGATCGCTGCCAATTCCTCTGCTTTTTCCCCCATCAACACTGTAAGCACACTACTTGATTACTTTAAGTGGATTATTTAAACAGCATTTGTATAGAAATGATTACGTCCCAAGCGTTTTGATCACTATAAGCAGTTGATCACTACAAGTGGTTTCTGCTGTGCCCTGTGCAATTTACAGATAGAAAAGCTCCTTGAGTTAAATGTGTGGCATTAGGCTAGATTATATGATGGAAATGTCTTATAAAGTCTTTGACTTTACTCAGTATACTGTGTAAAAACACTGAGAAATCTTTGAGATAAAACACCAGAAATCAGGTTATAAGTCATGTGAAATGATTAAAAAAATTATCTCTTGGTATTAAGAGTCACTGTGGGAATGTACTGAACTGATTTATGTAGTCCTGTCTTTCTTTGAAGGGCTTACGTAAGGGTGGCACAGCCCTAACCCCAGCCACATCCAAACACACAGAAACTCACACCAGCAGCATTCCAATGATGTAACTCAGTTGGCCTTTTGTCCTCAATATGGAGCGTGTGCGTGTCTCTCTAATTGGAAAACTTGATGTGAAGAGAACACTATATACTGTAGTAGTGAAAGATTCATACAAAAGACAATGTTCCAGGTTATAAAAACGGAGCATGTTGTGTAGTTCTATGGGTACAAAGCTCTACCAGGAATTGAATATTGGTGATCGTCTCACAGATCAGTTTCAACTGCTGGGTAGAGAGAAGACCCTGGGGCAACTGTGTGACCCAACTGATTTATAACTCCATTAGGTACAATATAAATCCACAACATAAATTGCAGGTTGTGGCCTACAAGAACAAGATGAAACTAAGTAGGTTAAGTAATGCCTAGAGAAAGTATGACAACAACAACAACAGAGTAGCGCAACTGTGCAATTGCGACACAAATTTAGACTCCAATGACACAAATCCTGATGACAATTTGTCAAAAACATAGTACAGGTTGTAGTCTTCCTTCACATTGATAAGAGGACACCTGTCTGCCAACAGGCTGGGCTCAGTTGAGTAAGAGCACTGATGCTCGGAGATATGGAAAACTAAAGACATTGACAAGAAACTGATAGTAAACTAGAACAGTATTGACTTTTTGCAACATTGCCCAATTGTGTCATGGAAAAAGAGCAGATGTAGCAGGAGATGTATGCTAGTGCATTGTAAAGTCACTGGCTGCTGCAGAGTAACAAGGGTCGAAACAAATAAAATAATCACAACAGAAAAATATAGGAACAAGGAAGTCTTTACTCAGAAAGTTGGTTTGGGGATTTAGCGATTTTTGTGAAGTTAATGTGTTGTGAGAACATAAATATAACAGATAACAAGGACAATATTTGGACTTATTTTGAGTTCATTGAATAAAATTATACTGCCAAACGAGCTGCTTATGCAAGCATCCCCGTTTACGCAACCACTTTTGTAAAATGCATGTACCAGGGCATGCAACAAAACGGTAGGTTTTTATTTGTGAGTTTGTACATTTTTCAATTTGTTAATATCTGACATAATATGTCTGACAACAAAAGTGCCTTACCGTGATCAATAAGCCAGGCCATACAAAGGGTGTTGAGCTTCTCGTCAAAGAATTCCACTCCCTGACAAAATATGGACAGTATAATTAGAGTGCATTCCTGGATGTCTACAGTCATATAGGGCCTGAAAAGGTCCCTTGTCTGCACATTGCTAATATTTCCGGTTCTACACATGGCACAAATATAAAAAGCCCTTTAAGACATATTCTTTAAGGGTTTCAGCTGTGTTCATAGACTCCATGACTCACCAGCTGTCCTGCCAACAGGGGCATGTACTCTATGATGGCGAGGCGGACCCTCCACTTTGCATCCTCTGCTAGCTCCACAATAGCTGGCAGCAGTGACTGGGAGAGCTGACGGATGCCAATCACCTCATTCACACAGTCTAGGTTGGAGATGATGTTGAGACGCACCTCGGGGCACTGTGACAAAAACAAATCATTATGGTAAAGCTTATGACAGCCTCGCCCTCATCACAACAAAGTATTTAGATATTAAACAAAGGTTACAAGTCTGCATTCCAAGTGCCATTGGAATTAACAGAGACGATGGGTCTAAAACGAGGGTTATTAGGATCTTCATGCATTTTTCGTTATACAATTATAGTCTAATGAGTATTGCAACATGTTAAAAATCAAGGATCCCGTTTAAAGACACTGTAGATCGAGTTGTATACAAGTAGTTGTTACATTTTTCTAAACAAGAGCCTGCTTTACTTCAACTTTGGACAGGATATTTACAACTGGAGCAGCTTAACAAAACTTTTATTCCAAAAAACAGAAGCTCTAAACTGCACAATGATTTGACACTCAGCCAGGGTTGTTCACGAAGTAGGAACTGACAAGTAGCCAAATAAGGCACAGTAACAATTTGAAATAATTGAGCTTT
>CALSBV010010348.1:9430482-9449539 GCA_943590825.1 Bovichtus diacanthus
CCATCTTGCTCCTCTTTAAACTGTCCTCAGCACCTTGAATTATTGAAATTTCCAAGTCAAAGCTGTCAGTTTGGACATAAATCTAATTAGACACTCTTGGTATTGCGTTTGTGCTGTGATGAAATTGGGCCATCTTTAAATAGGACTAAAGACAGCAGTGGAAGAACTGACAGCCTCAAGCCTTCCAAAACATGTATATACATTTGTGTCTAACCTGCCAAACTCATGTTTAATCTCAATATTCAAATTCATATCATGGAAATGTATTCTTAGGACAAGATGTGACTGAGCTATTGTTGATCTAGATGAACCTGTTACGTTAGCGGATGAATGTTCTTGTACATTCTTCCTCCAAAACCCAGCCCATTGTAACTTTATGCAGGCTCATAACATGTATTGCTCTACTGCAACAGTTCCAGGAACCAATCATTCCAAATACTGAGTCACAAAAAAAAAAAAATGCAAAGCAGACATGCTGATGAAAGCATGTTGAATTTTTAATAGAAAACCATTATATATGCTACATGACCAGCTGGAACCGTTGTCTTGCTCGACTTTTATACATTTACTACTTACTAATGTACATACAATGAAAATGCATCTAGCAAAGACTTCAAGTTGCACTGTGTCCAGCTTTTCATTATGCTTCCCTCTAGACACAGCAATTCAGTCTTCTAATTGTAAGGTTTCAGTCTGGCTGCCAACTGCATGAATCATCCTCCTACCCAGCTAGGTATATCTGGTAGATGCAACTAAGTGGCTTTACCCTGTCTCAGACAGGCGGATCACTAAAAGCCAAAGAAGTCGGTCAAACTCAAGCGCTTCATAGGAAGATGCTGTTGCAAATGTCACCAAATTAAACACTGTCCTGAGGGTTTTCCAAAGCCAGTTTTTACACAAACAGTTGTGTAAAAATATAAAAGAGCAATTGAGGCAAATGATTAGAAGTCTGTATTTCCTTTACCTCGTCCTTGAGCTGTGCCAGGAAGAGAGGCAGTAAGTGCTCTATTGTGTTGTCCTTGCCCAGGATGGTAGAAAGGCCCATAATGACTGATGCCAGGGCTGACTTCACATGCTGGTTGGTGTCTGACACAAGTTCCTGTTCAGACGGGACACAAAGGAGACAGATCAGCACAAACAAATAGTTAGGACAGAAAGTGCGTAAATAAACATTAAGACTACTGGTATTGGTCATATTCACAACACACTACAGAGAGGGAGGCTATAATTGCTACGTAAATATGCAGCAAAGTGGACATAAGACTAGTGCAGACAAACAGACATTGGAGCTAACTACTGTAGGTGGAATCATTTCCAATACGATTTAGACCAAAACAGCATTATATTAAAAAGGTGCACAGAAATAGCCTTTTGACCAATCATGCTCACTGAATATATCAAACATAACTAATCAAACCAATATCACATGTAAGACAATTTGAAAGAAGCGAAAGCATTGTAGAACTTTTTTTTTTTTACATCTTCCTAAAGGGTTGTTTGCCAGTTTGTTGCCACACGTGTATGTAAAACACACACACACACACACACACACACACACACACACACACACACACACACACACACACACACACACACACACACACACACACACACACACACACACACACACACACACACACACACACACACACACACACACACACACACACACACACTTAAACAACACAACAGTGCCACCTGCTGTTCAAAATGTGACCAACACTAGCACACAGACACATGTCTTACTCTTGCTACAGCCCCATGCCCACTTAATAGCCATTTATAGTTAGGGTTACATTAGTGGCCATCTTTGGATGTTTAAATGTCTACAGTCTCTACAAGTAGTAGTCAGGCGATCTCCTTTATTTTTAGTATGTGAATGCCGTCTACTTGAATGAGTTTTATGGTTTACTCTGATCAAGAGCATCACAGCAAATACACAGGTGATCACTGTAGAGCAGCAGAAATATTTATGTTCCTGACATTTTGCCAATATGGCACTTCAACTAAGATCTTGTTCAAGGATTTTTGTTTACAACTTTGTTCTTATTTCCATAGTTTTGGCTATTTTAAATATTTCACTCATCAACTGTGAAATTTATTATAGTAGGCAATAAACAGCTTGTAAACAGAACCCTAGTTTTACCACAGCTGGAAGAGAAAACAAAAACAATGTGAAAATAAAACATTTCAGTCTGTTGTAAATGTGCATTCAATTGTACAGGGCATCTTTCTGACTGAACCTAGTGTACTTAGTAATAAGCCCATCGTTTTCCTAAGCAACTGACAATAATAGCCATTTTTAGTGCACACACTTTCACATCTTTATCAGTGGTTTATATAATGTTGTTAAACTCTGGGTTTATTATTATTATTTGTTAAACTTCTGTTGCTGTTGGTCTCATCAGATATCAGCAATTGAGTTGTTGAATAAGTTATGAATAATGAACTTAAGCTCAAGTTGTAAAAACAAAACCCAGTTTTTATTTAAGCCGACGTCACAACACCACGTTTGCATAAACCCTTTGGGGAAGACTATAAAAAGATATGCCTCTAGTCCTTTTCCATGATTAATAGCACATAGCAACTCAAAGTGCTTTTTGTTCAACTGAGAAGTGAAGCAGCAGAGAAATGTCACAATGTCATTTTTTTTTTTTACCTTGACACAGGGCAAAATGTGAGTCATGATGATTTGCTCACGGCTGTCTTCTGGGAGGTTCTCACAGAACTCTAACAAAAAGAAGAGCATACTGTCAATAAAATATGGAACAGACTGGACAAGCAGCTGAAACAAGTTGTTCAACTTAACCCTTGCAACTTTTCAGCGGTATCCCTCTGGTCTTAATGCTTTAAAATCACTGTAGTCACGAACCGACCTTTCACTTTGTTGGCTGCAGCAGCACGGACCTCAGCTTCACAGTCCTTCAGAAGATTCTGGAAGGCCGGGACCAGATCGTTTTTGGTGATCTCTGGTCCCACTGCTTTCTGGAGCTACATTCGGAGAGAAATCAACATAGCTCAATATCCAAATAAGCATGTTGAAAAATCTCAATACAAAAAGACATGGAAAAAGGGAGGTAATAAAAGATGTATAACAATGCGGCATAAAACAATTAAAAAAACCCCAATGCTTAAGCCCAGAACAAACAATGGAAGAAACACCGCGCAGACATGGCAGGCACGCAGCTGACAGCTCTCCATCAGCAGCGACAGTGTCACCGTCTGCCTGGTCTATTTTATCCATAAGCCTAGTATCCTTTCTGTTTCTGATTGTGTGTTTTTTTTTTTTTAATGACGTACTTATTCCACATATTTGTCAGTCGTGTCTACCCGTCAGCTTCAAATAGACCCTGTGATCGGTGAGGCCAATATCACTTAGGTTAATTGGCTCCCAAAACTGATCGGAGCCTTAGAAAGTGGAGAGGTCGGCTGCTTACCTCAGAGAATTTGTCAGCCACCATGTAGCGGACCCTCCAGGACTTGTCTTCTGCAGCCTGGCGCAGGGTTGGCATCACCAGGGTCTCAAGGTCCTCCTGGGGCAGCAGAGTGGCAATGCTGACACATGCCTCCACAGCAAGCAGCCGCACTGAGTCCTGATGGAGAAAAGTAATGGGATCCGTTTTTGTTCATCCTGGGGTTTAACAGCCAGAGGGGGGGCTGCAGAAAGCTGAGTGCAACAGCAGTTTAGGTCGACAAGAATACTGACGTACCTGCTCATCTGAGGCTAGAGCAGTGAAGAGGGAAATTATGTCACTTTTTACATAATCCAGCTCCAGGACTTTGGCAAACTCCCCAAGTTTAGATGCTGCAGCACGACGCACCATAGGAGTGTCATCTGAGCACAAGGTGCGAAAATGCCTAGAGATAACGACAAACAGATATGACATTTTATCACAGAAAACTCACTAACCAAACCTAGTTTAAAAATAGAGATTTTGAGTATTTTCTTTGTTAAGAAGCCACTTACTGGCGGATCTCAGCCTTGACGGTGCTGGAGACACGTGGATAACAGACACTAAAGAGGCCGCAAGCAGATGTGCGAGAAGTGAACCAGTCACCACTTGCCAGCCGCTTGACCAAAGGCTCAAAATGAACCTCCAAGTCAACTGGAGAATGCTCCTGAGAGATCTTCCTTAGGGACTCCACAGCCTTATCTCTGACTACAGTCTCCTCCACTGTAGCTAGGCTCTCCAGAGGAGGCTGTGTATCGAGAAGGAATAAGGTTAGATAGGGTTAATGTTCAACTATTCACAAATATAAGACACTGAGGATGCATATGCAGCATTTCATACTTCCCATATCAAACACAGCAATAGTTCACACTCTTCAAAGATAATGTTCAGGTTTAGGTAATCTAAAAAGGAAGGCATTGTAGTCTATGTAGGGTTGAAAAACCTTAGTAATGTTTATATAAAATCCAAATAGACATGGGTTTAAACTGTTCATTTCACAAAGCTAGAAAGGCAAATGATTTCAGAAATATCCATAACTTCAAAATAATGCAGCCTTATGGTTATATAAAATAACTACTCACCTGAAGAGACCAAAGCCATGAATGATGTGAAATGATTAATCATTAACAAATTATGTCTGCTAGGCCATATCCTGATATCGAAATCAACTCCTCAGCGACTTACCAAGAGACAATGGACGTACTCTGGCCCTCCCACCAACATAGTGAAATTGCCAAGCTGCTCAGCCAAGGCCAAAAGCACCTCATCTTCGTCATAGATGGTGTCTAAGGGATTACAGGAAGGAGAGAACAAATGGAGCGCAAGCATATATATATATATATATATATTCAAGTATGAAAACTGTAACACTGACAGTTATTGCAAAAGCTTGGAGTGGTTTAAAGTACAACACATTCAGCATTTCACCATGTGTCTAACCTTTTGAAAATAACATTGAGGTCATACTGCTGCGTGTCAAACATCAAGTGATTTTTATGGGTAAGATGATTCACTTTATTACCTGTGAGGAAAGGAAGGAGTTCAGTGCGAGTCCTCTCAACACCAAGGGCCAGAGCAATAGTGGATAGCTTCTTGATGCTGTTCAGTCGTAACTGTACACACAATGGACAATCATTAGTTAAGAGTTCAAAAAAAGCGTAAGCACGTTTAATAAACTCTTTCAATTATCAATGTTAAGCTTCACTATACCCAGTTAATAGTAATGATTTAATATAAAAGTAAATTAGTTAACGTAGCGTACAATCTTGGCTACAGTTTGCGTCTCCGCAATCGGTAGCTAGCTAACTAGCCAACATTTATTAACCAGTTTGAAAAGGCGATTAACTATCAAGGCCTAATTGAAATGATAGCTTTACATGCATTGACAAGGAATAAACAGGCTAACAACAGTTAGCTCTACCCAATGCGGCCTTGAATGCCCTGTTGTTGTGATTGCTAACTTTAGTGAATTAGCTAGCATACTGCGATACGATGCGTTAACGATAGCGGCTAAACCAATGACTTGGTTAGCTTGTCTTATCCCACTCATTTAATTGCCTTTACATTTCAGTTGATAGAAACACCGATATTTACATTGACAGTTTCTCCAGATTAACAATTAGCGTCGTAAATCATGACAGCAAACCAGCAAGATTGGCAAAGCAGGGTGCGCCCGGCAGAACATTCCTGATAGGCCTTAGCCGGGGACATTAGCTTGTATATGTGCTAGTTAGCTAGCTGGCAATCAGATGCGCGGCAGAAATACCTCATAAATGGCCGACTTTTACAGAACAAAATAAATGACGATTAAAGTTGAAACTAGTGATATTACCTGAACATCCTCATTTCGCAGTTCATCAATGAGAACGGCGATAGGGTAGAGAGAGTCGTCTCCATCAGCTCCTGCCATTTTGGATACTGTTGCGGTTACCGAATGGCGCTGCTGTGCTGCACTACGGGGTTTCTGCCAGAGAAGAGCGGCTGCAGGGCCCTCCCTTCTCCGCTACTGCGCTGCTCTTGCTGCCTTCAAGAAGCCGCCGAGAAAACCGCCAAAGAACAATCCTCATCCAACAAAAAACACACAAAATGAAATGAAATATGCTACTTTATGAAAAAAAAAATACTTAAACAAACAAAACATTGAATAATATGAGGAACTCCGAATTTTTAATAAATTAAGAAACCCAATTGTTACAGAAGTACAAGTATCAAATTATGTATATACAGCCAAAGTCTTGAATTCAAAATTATAGTTGACATGTTTTACTATTACATATTTAAATGAAAAGTGGGCCCACACTGTAAAGAACAACCTTACAAATATTCAACATAAACACATGTATTTGTATTCAATAACTGAACTTAAAGGCATATGAAAGTTTGACCCTACTTCCATATAAATATTCCGAAACATGATATTCCATCTTGATATGCCTAAATAACTACAATATTTGAAATTGTTCAAATTCCAAAATATTATTTCATTAATGTTATAGTGTACAGTGTATAGGCTATAATCGATTGGCCAAAATTGTGAAAATATACCACTATAGCCCCTACATGCAACAAATATAGAACATATGTAAACAAGACACAAACAAAAGAAGAATAAATTCAGTAATAGTACAAGAAACGGGTATTAGTGGGAATGATGTAGTCAGTATGTGGTGCATCACAGAAAGAGTGCAGTATGTACTGACACATGCATCAATATTCATTTTGAAAGCTATGTAGCTATGTACCATCCTTTCATATTTAAAACGTATGTGAACGCTATTGAAAATTTCAAACAAAAAATATATAAATGAGCAAAAACTATTAGATTATTTAGACATTTCAAATGTAGCAGTTTTATATTATTGTTATTTCCTTCCCTTACATGGTGTCAGTTGTTGTACAATTTATTTTAATTGTATATTTTCTAATATACAATCAATATAATGAAACACTGGAACATGTAATGATGGAATGTTGGAAATGTTCAAGAAACGCTTTTACTTTGAAAAACAGCAAACAGGATATGTTACTCTTCTTCTTCCGGCGTGTACGTCGTAACCGGTCATGATGGCGTCTCAGCAGCAGCAGCAGCCCGGCGGGCCGATGTCTCAGGCCGGATTACAACAGCCTACTTCATTACAACAACAACAGCAGCAGCTGTTGAGCCAACAGCAGGACTTTGACCCAGTCCATAGATTTAAGATGCTAATTCCACAGCTGAAGGAGAGTCTGCAGGTAATTGTCTGGCACCGAGCTAAAAACTGAACTCAAATTCTCCAAACATCTTATCACAATAGCTAAAGTTCAATTTACACTCGAAACACTGTCGTTTTACAAATACATTAAATATCTGCAATGGTGTGCTTTAAACGTATCGCTTTACTTTTCACTTTCAGAATTTAATGAAGATTGCGTCCCTGAATTTGGCCCATAACACGACAATTGACAACGGCATGTAAGTTGACTGGTTGGGGGGCATAGTTACAGTATTGGTGCTGAAGAAAGATGTTTCAGATTTGTGATTGTTTCTTTTGGTACTTCTGCTTTAGCAAAAGCAGCGACACTTCTGTTCAGCGCTTTGACAAGAGCCTAGAGGAGTTTTATGCCCTTTGCGATCAACTGGAGCTGTGCTTGGTAAGACTTCAACACACACACACACACACACACACATACACACACATAACCAAAGTATTGTTGAAGTACCTGACATGCCTGCGTGCACTGGTCACCACAGCTGATATTCATTGTTCAGCTGTTCAAATATTGTTTCTGATTTTGTAAATATGAAAAATGTAGGATATGTCATAGATGAGAGGAGCGAGTCACCAGCTAAGGAACTGACAACCCAATTCACAAGGAGCGTGTGCCTGATTTCTAACTTTATCTGGGTGTTTTATTTGTCAAGTGTGAAGAAATAAAAGAATGCAGTGGAATCGAGCATTGCTATAACAGAGGACTATTGACAAATGTACACTATGAGTGAGAGTCTCTTGAAGAATTCAAATCAGCAAGTGGTTTAAATCGAGTTTTCCTGTCCTGTAGTTAAAAACAAATATATATATATATATATATATATATATATATATATATATATATATATATATATATATATTTTATTAAACATTAAAAAAAAATGTTAATACAGTACAGACAAAAACAGGAATAACAAACATCAAGACACTCTTTACAAAATACAAATAAAAGAAAATACATTTATTTTGAAAGAAATTAATTAAATGAGATAAATAAATGTTGAAATGGGCCCACAGGTCTTTTGTAATAGGACTGTAAAATGTTAATTAAGAGGCTTTTCCACCTCGTCTTAAAAAAACGTATTATTGAAACCTCAACAACGGTGTAGCCCACATGGTCGTCTATGTGTACCACACGTGAAGTATACTGTATCTACACTAACGTATACCACACAAACTCACATTTTGTCTCCTCTGTGCAGCGACTGGCATATGAGTGCCTCTCCCAGAGCATCGACAGCGCCAAACATTCACCCAACCTGGTCCCAACAGCCACCAAGCCGGACACAGTGCAGACAGAGTCCATGTCTTACGCCCAATACCTCGGCATGATCAAGTCTCAGATCTCCTGTGCCAAAGATATCCACAATGCTTTGCTGGAGTGCTCCAAGAAGATCGCAGGAAAGGGACAACCTCAGGGAATCATGTAGATCCTAACTGGTGACATTTTTGAGAAGAACGATTCATTTCATATATTGGACTGTCCCATATTCAGATCTTAGTTTTGGTCAAGATAATCTTTGAATCCTCAAGATCCTGTATAGTTTTTTTTTTTTTAAAGTAATTTATGTTTCTTGTAAGCACTGTAAATATTCCTGACACAATGTCATGTTCTAAGATGACCAGCAGGTGGTGGCAGAGTTGTAACTGTCAACTCAATATCCACATCTCTTTTGTAGCTTATTTGTATTGAATAATAAAACCTTTGTACTGAAAATAATGCTTTAAATTTTTTCAAGATGCACAAAGTAAGAGTTGTCTGTTAATAACATATTTAACTGATGAGGAGGATGTAATGTTAGAGCGTGATTCATGAGAGCAAAAAAACATCAGCTGCTACTTTCAAAAAAAGTATAAAGAATTATTTGTTCAACTTTGCAGGTGAAATACCACTCATGGTTTAATTTTATCTAATTTGTCTATTTATTATTCTTCACCTTATTTGTCTGCAGTAAAGTTTTGAAAGATTGAACACTGGAAGTAGTAAAAGGGAAGAAAATGTCAGACAGGAAATTTTCAGAGGCTGTGGAATGTCTTTGGAATAAAAGTGGTCACATGCATTGAGTAATAGCTGGGCTCTTTGTCCTCAGAGGATCCAGTAAAAGTATCTGATTTAACTATTATTGAAGCAGCAGTGTTGATGTAGTGGGGCAACACAATAGTAGCCTGGTAACACCCTGGGGAATTTGAAAGAGTGGACCTTCCTGGGGGAAGGAGAGGTTATTAAGAGAAGAGTGCAAACCCTTTCCAAAGATTCATACATTTAAAAGTCCCTTACAAGTTTGAAAGTGACCCCTTTCAGAGTGCATACGTTTGAACAGACTTAATATTCAACACCTTGAGAAGTTCACTTGAACGTCTCATCTTCCATGTTACATAAACGTGCTAAGAAAACAGGACTCTAAGGTCTTGGTTTACACGTGGATCCATGTTGAGCTATATATTGGTCTTCGGCCCCGTCCTATCTGTATGTTGAAGCTAAGGAATTAATGAAGTCTGATACACAAGCATGTGAGAGGGGAGCCTGGTGGGCTTGCAGCTGTGTAACATCTCAGACCAATCTGAGCTACTGACAAGTGCTTAGATCCAAAAATACTACCGTGTGTCACTACCAAACGGGCACAACGAGAGGTTCATCACAATACAGGCTCAGACCCTCAGTGGGACAGGCCTCCAGTAACATACAAACACAGACAGTTGTTCAATAACTGTTGTTCAGCATTTGCTGTAAATTGAGACTTGAATCAAATGTATTATAATATCTACACGAGACTGGTTTAGGACTGATAAAACACAAAACACCAGATTAATCTTTTCTCTTTTTTAATTTTCTGTGTTGACACAACTTGTTTTTAAAGCTTGAAAAAATATACAAGAACAAAGCTAGAATTATTGAGAATAATCCAGACGTTGTCAAGATATCGTGCTACGCAGCACAGAGTTCATCTGATGAAAAACAAGAGAAACCAAAGTAACATATAAAAAGGGAAGTATTATTTTTCTTTTTACAAAGATTACAGCAGATAAAATACATATATCTAGAGCATCAGGTACTAGACAATATAGTTACAAAAAGACAATTCAGACATTGTCTAAAACGTGCATTAGTGGATTTCAAACAGTCAATAATTCACTACATTTTGTTTCTTGTTGCATTATGAAAATGACATAATGGGAACAGATGGCATCATCAGTACATCATACATAGAGCAAATTCTATTAATCTGATGCCAAATCATAAACTAATTGCTCATTGTTAATGTGTAATGATATAAGTAGTGCGTACCACCCTTAATTACGATTCAATGTATTTCTTACATTGTATGAGTTTATTTTAATCTGATTCAACACCGCTACATCCATAGAAATACTAATTACCCTTTTAGTTTCTTGGTTGCTGTGAAAGATTAAGGACACCTTTGTAACTTTATTAACTTTATTGTAATGTTCTATAAGCGTAGAAGAGTATTAATACTGGTAAAGGATTACACTGCTGGTTTTGCATGCTCTACAGCCAACACACATTCCTGATTGTGTTACATACTGTATGTTTTGTCATCTTTATGTTTTAAAACTCAAGCGTGAGCTGTGGTGAAATCAAAAATATTAACAGTGAGATGTGATAAGTCATTTGACCCATGAAAAAGCAGGGTACATGTCCACTGTAAAGGGGCATCTTCAGTGGGATTCAATTCATAATGTGCAGTATCCTTTGGAAAATGGGCAGAAACCAGTGTGTGTGTGTGGAGGGAGGGGGGGGACGGGGGACGGACTCTTGAAAGATTTTAATAAGCAGCAAGAGATGTTTTCACTGCTTTGTCGAGCCTGAGCTTTTCACGTTGCTTTTACCGTCAGCCTTGCCCTTTGATTGGTCACTGTGGAAAATACAAAACAATGTAAATACTCACAGTTCTTGCGCTAAATTAACTGCTTGTATCGTACCGATATAACAATATACTTAAGGAAGTGAGCGTAGTGTAAGTGTCTGCTATCAGTGTCTCCCACTTATTTGTCATTTGATCCTGAACTGCAGATTCTGGCCTGTCTTCACCACCACATGGGGTCTGAGCGTGTAATACTGACCTGTGCTCCTGCTCAGAACCGGCGAGGGCTGCCCGGTGAACACCACGGGGTCTGGGTTCCTCCAGACGAGACATTGGGCCTGATGTGTGAAACTTGGACAGCTCCTGCTGCCACTCATCGTCAAAAGACTCTGCTTCAGCTGTGGACGGAGGATCAGGATGGTGTTAGAGAATATATTATCTGTGGACAGTGGCACTTACAGTGGAATAGTGTTGTGTTCAGCTGGCCAGTCTACTTACCAAGTCCACTGCACTTATCAAAGCACATAAAGGTGCATGATCTGACCACATACACACGTTATTTCTAATAACTCCTTAACAACTCCTGCAAGGAGGTTATTACGCCTTGTTTGTCTGTCAGCAGGATTACAGAAAAAAGACTATTTTTTAGGGTGAAGCATGGGCCTAGGAAGAAAACATTCCATTTTTAGAGCAGATCCAAATCACAGGGCGGATACATGAATTATGTTTCACTTTCGCTAACATTGTGAGATAGGCCATTTGTACTGCATTCGTGTGGCGTCGGAATAATCGCGAAAAACGAGTTCCCTAATTCACGTAAAAACAGCTATCAATGGGTTGTTTAAACGCTCTGAGCAATACAATGAAACACATTTTCTTTGCCTGTCAACACATATATGATATACACTATATATAAATCACTTTAACATACATTCATCCATATTCTGAAAGTCCTGGTTGAACTCCTTATTTCCTGTTTTCTTGTTGAATTTCTTCTCAACAACATGTCCCCGGTCCTGGATGTGGTGACCAATGGACATCTTCTCTAGACCACTCTCAGAGTCTTTGACTGCTGCCCGAGTCTCCTTGATCTGGTGATAAAACGTTACAAAAACCCATCAGACACACAAGCGCATTAATTCAAGCAATCAACATGTTTATTTCCTTCACTCCTCACATAAAAAATGTCCAGTCAGAAAGTACAGTTGGACGGTTTGACTAGCCAAACACAAGTGTAGCTAATAATAGTAGCAATGGCTGCATTCCATTTAGGAGAGCCTGTTCCAGGGCGCTGGTATTGTGTATGCAGGATCACCAAAACGATTCTGGCGCACCTTAATGGAACAGAGCCGTAAAAAAGCAGAAAAAGTTTGCTAGTGATAATGTTCACCCAAGGAAAGGCCAGAGGGAAGTCATCACCACGATCGCTCAGAAAAGGCAGAATGAGTGAGTGCTCTACGGACAGATTTACTTCTCTGAGCTCAATGTAGTGAACTGTGGTCTAATGTGCTGTGATATGATGTAGTTACACATCTGATGGGGTGCTTACCCCTCCAGGGGCACGGCGTGTCGATGAGCTCGCCTGGTAGACCTTCGGAGCCTCATTTCCAACCTTTGAAAATGTCATGACTGATGAGGAGCTGAATGAGTGGGAGTTTGAATCTGTGGACATGTTCTCCTGAAACACACAAACACACACTGTTGATCAGCTACAGTATGTACCGCAGCAGTGTGAAAAAAGCCGCAAAACAAAAGGAAATCATTAAACTCACAAAGTTTCTGTGCATCTCCTCCATCCTGTTTTTCATGTTGGACATCATGTTGTCGAACATGCCGAAAGGGCTCCTAGTCGTGCCCTGCAAACACAAAAGAGAAAGAACAGCCAAAGGCCAGAAGAGTTGAATGGCTGTTTGGGGTACGGCGCTCATGCCGCCTGGGTCGCTAGGCGTTATCAGCTCATAAACAACTCCATCGTGTGTACAAACATTCAGGCACAGTACAGTGAGCTAAATGTGTCTTACATGTGTCCTAGTAACATTTATTACAAAAATACAAAGCAAGTGCAGCATGCAAATATTCTATGTCTTTATTTGGGTTTTTTTTTCTAGACAGAGAAATAAAAGGTGGGCCAATCTGTCTCTTATCCTGTCGTCAATAATAACTATTGTTCTAAAAAAGGACATTTAACAGATAAGCTGGTAATATTTGTTGACGGCCATGTGAACTGTATTATTTCAATTTAAAAAACACATTTTTATCACCGTCTTTATTATATGAATGAGAAGTACCTAATATAACAGGATTGTAACTTACAAACTCTTCTTAGCTCTTAGGACCCAGTGCATGTTCACATTTATTTTCCTATTAAATGAAGTTTCTGTAGGTCACAGTTGAGGAGACACCTTTTAGCCTCATTTGAGCCAGGAAAACTCCTGTACACCCAGACAGTCGGTCACGCAATGTCGCAAATAAGACGCCATCAATCACCATGCATGCAACATTTGCTCACATTAGATATTGATATTTTGTAAGGGTGCAGCTACAAAGGTAGACAGACAGACACAGCAGATCACCAGGGTTTCATCCTTGTAACGCCAAAGTAGCTTAGAGATAATCTTCATCTTGTCAAAAGGAACAAGGCTGAAGATGTTGCAGTTAAGAAGAGCACATATTAGATTTAGCAGAAAGCAACACTTGTCATTCCACATGCTGGTCACAGTGATTCCACAAGAACTATTTTCAAGTGTGGCAGTAGTGTGTGCGCATTTTGGAGAGGGATGTAACATCCAGTTAGTTAGCTGTGGGGTGTATTTAAAATATCTTCTGAATTCGGAAAAATTATTTGTTATTCTCATTTATATTAATCTAATCTATTTGCGGTTAAACTTGATGCCCCATTACATGGTATGTGGAAGAAGCATCTTGCTTGAGATGCTATTTTGGCCCCTGGAGTACAGTTAAAGTAACATGTCTGTCTAGTACCCTTAGTGTCTACGGAGAGATGAACCAGCATATACTACATTATTTAACACTTTGCAGATAGTTAAAGATGTTCTATACACTGTAGTTACCACTATACTAGTGCACTTTCACAGCCTGCACGTACTGAGGGTGAAGTGTTGGTGACCTCAAAGAGTACAGATAAAAAGCGAGCAAAGGGTTCAGATTAAACCATTGAGTTCAAATGATTGCTAGTAATATGATGATGAAAATCTAGTGTGCATGCTTTGGCCTGATGGTGTAAATCTGGAGTGAAAGTGGAGAAAACACTGTGACCACTTTACTGACCGCTTCTAGCCAATAAGTAATGGGCAGAGACAGTTATAGAGCTCGGGCATGCTATTGGTGAGTACGGGTTTAAATGAGAAACTCTTATGATCGACGACTCCACTGACCGTGCTGTCAAAACTGCCAAAGGGCAACAATGACCGGCTCGTATCCTGAGGAGTGAAACAATATCAGTTTAGCAACATAGCATAGCACAGTAACACACTCACACAAATCTAGATGTTTGGCATGTTTGTTGAGGTTGTTGCCTGTAAGCTGTTGGGTTGTCTTACATCGGTCACTCAGCATGTGACACAGCTACACAGAGCTCTCCCCACGGCCTCAAGCACACAACCCTTCAAGGCCATGAACCTTCTGGGAGTGAGGAGGGAGCAGCGTGCAGCCTTCAGTCAGACTGCGTTCTCTGGGCCAAAACCGCAGGTGTTTATGACCCTGCGGCCCTGGATAAGCATCTCAACAGCCGTCGCTATGCGGGTGTGTGTATTTTCTAGGCGTGGGGTGGGGGGGTTGATGCACTGGGGTATTGTGCATAATCAGTGGGGTGTTGAATGACTTGTGTTCCATGTGTAATTGGGTCGCATTGCCAGAGATTAGAGTGGGTTTAACACTGAAACTGAGCTTCATTCTAGGAAGGCTGGATGGACCAGCCAGGACAGGGATCTAACAACAGGGGTCAAAGAGTCCAAGGCTGCTCTCTCAGCTCTTTTCAAATGTCAAGCTGATGTAAAACGCTCCTGACCAGTATCTATGAAGCCAATTTTATCCCAGAGTGGCATCTATGAACTAATAAATGCCAGTTACATATCTGCCAGCCTTATATTTAGACCGGGGTTGAGCAGAGGAGAGATTGAGGGTGCAAGATAAGGAATGTAGACCCGCTGCTCTTTAACACATTATTTTAGGCTGTCTGGACTACTGCAGATTGACATTCTCTTTTCTATCTCTCGCTCTCAATCTGATACTGAACTGCCACTGTGCCCTCTGAGGCAGGCAGGCTGCTCCTGGGGGAGCTATGAGTTACACTATAGGGGACATGTACTGTAGAGACTATGATTCATACTTAAAAGGAAAAGTGAGGGTTGTGCTGCAAATGCATAGCTCCTAGGAAGTGGTGCATCACCAGGGGAGCTCGAGGCATTTTTTCAAATGTATGCTCTAAGAACTAGAAGACCACAGAGAAGATAAGGAGGCACTGAATCTGATTGTGGGGACTGTGATGTTTTTAAAGCTGCTGTGGGTAAATGTGGGCTGTAGGAACGGCTTAATTTCACATTGTGGTGATCCAGAGCAGGAGGGAATTTTGATTTAAAGAGCATAAATATATAACACAGACTATATTATTTTTATTTCATTTAGTTAGTTTAACCAGGAATAAAAGACTCATTGAGATTAAAACGATCTTTTTGTGTCCTGGCCAAAGAACAAATCTCAGAATTAGCTCCACCTATGCTAGTTACCGCCTTTTCCCAGCCCGAGCATCACCAGTCATGCTCAGTACAAACCACAGAATCACAGAAACTACACCTAACTTATAATGATGTTTGATTGTCATTCAGCAATAAACAAATGCCGTGATGAATGAGTGCTCTGAAAGGTGATACCAACCAGGTACGTACTTGATGTTGGCAAGAAACTGGGAAATATGAGAACTCATAGCAGCCTTGGAGGGTAAGATGGGGCTTAGCAGTAGATTCCTGGGAAGCAAGTTAATGCAAAAAGCACAAGCTTTCCAGCATTATGTGACCAACGTGCATTTCCCTGTGTGTGCGTGTCTGTGTGTTACTTTGCATGCTGTGACTGTGTGTAAGTATGCATGTGTTTTAATACTGTATGTGTGTGTTTTGGTGTGCACATTTGTGCCTGTGATATTGGAGAACAGTATGAGCGTGAGCTGTCTGTCATCTAGCTGCTAATGCACCAGCCTTGCCAAGGCACGTTCTGCCAAACAGATGGACCAAAAGAGCAACAATGAGAAAACAGAGTGTCCATGACATTCGTACACATGCCTTTCCAAAGCCAACAACACAGCACCAGAGCTTCAGCCCTCTGACTATTGCTGGGCACCACCAGGCTGCTCCTCATCTTCGGAAAAAGTGAGTGTGTGTGGGAGTTAGAGAGCACAGTTGTGTGTGAAAAGCTGTGGATCTTAATTCAGTTAACCTTATATCCATGTATCTTACCCGACCTGTTTATTGTTTGTGACAATTAGCGAAGCAGTGAAGGGGATTGGGAGGCTATAGAAATCTTTTTTTCTTTTAAAGCCGCTAAGATCTCACATCTGCATCTCCCCTCCAAATGTCCGCGTTGTAATCACATAGCCCTCGATATCACAGAGAGACCTCACAAAAGGGCTATTTTGCTCATTACTATAGCTGCAAGTTGTGATCCAGCTCAGCAGAACCCGACCTCCTCATAATATCCAGTTGTTCCTCCAAAAAAAAAAAAGGAAAACCTCTGAAAATGTATTTTCATACTCACAAGTAAACAATGTCGAACAACATTATTCATACGAAAAATGTATATTAGATTAAATAATTTGTTTGGCTTGACATTCTGCAGTGTAGCTCCATTTCACCCACTGTCACTGAGGTTATTAGTCGAGTCGTCAGAGCCCCTCCCCAGCTGGCATTAGCTAGTTAATGGCATGCTGCTAATAAAGAGAAAGGCGGTTGCTGGTGATTGTGGCTAGGCTTCTGATCAAAGTCATTATCAAGGATAAATATACAGGCTCTCATGAGGTGCTGGGATTAAGGCAGGTGACAGGGACTGAAATTGATTTAGCAGGGATATATAAGCAGCACTGGGGTTGATTTGGGAAAGGTGAATGCCAAACATGGCAGACTCAAACGATCCCCATGCTTTTACAATGCTGCACAAATAACATCAAAATGTTCCAGAGAAAACAATCATTGAAATCAATTATATTCGAAGATAAACTATTTTCATAGCATGTAGCCTATTAGTTGTTTCGCTGTATCGTGTCATTTAATTGTATCATGTTGTTTTTAACTGTACATATTGTATTATCCTTATTATTGTAGGATTCCTAACAACATGAGACAAAGGGAGTGTCGATGCAAACTAGCCTTTAAGCTACGTCGGGCACATTTACATTTGTTTGAGTGTTGATTAATCTACATTGTCCCTTTTCACATAAATGAAAAAAATATATATATTTGAAGTCGACATAACAACTGAGACAACTAGAATAATATCAAAATAAACTGCTGTATTCAGCTGCAGCTCATCTCAGCAGAGCAAAGCAGAATTCTCTGGGGTCCTATTGGTTTGAGTGTTAAAGAAGTCTGTGCTTGTATTGCAAGAAAGCAGTGTGTCAGTGGAACAATGCACTATATATAGGGCTCCTCAGGGCTAGATATAACTGTCCAGTGAGGCCAAGGGGGTTGCCCTTTTACTAAACCAGAGACTCACATGGCCCCATACCTCGGTGAGTGGCGCTCCAGTTACGCTGCCAGTGGCCAGCTTCCACTATAACCTTAGAAAACGTAGCGCTTCCTCCAACCGCTAATGTTCTGTGGTTATACGCCTATGTGCGGTAGACAGAGAGGGTCACGAGGCCTAATTGTATGAGTGAACTGCTGAAGCAGGGCTTTCGTCCTTCGTCCTTCGTCCCACGTCGACCCAAATGATATGTACTGTATGTAGGTTAGGTCATGTGCCTGTGCACACATATGGATACTGTAATACACTGTATAGAGATGTATTGCTTATCACTTGAGTGCTTCTTGAAATGCATGTTCTCACCCTGTGTTCGTCCCTCAGCGCCAGGGATGAGGTAGGCTGTTCCGCCATGTCACGACCACGGTTTCTCCCATCCATTATACTGGGCATTACGGGCCCGCCGTATGGCTCAGAGAAGCTTCGCATCATCTGCCGCATATGTTCCCTGTGAGCCCGGAAAGGATCCCTATGGCAGAGGAAAAGGAAGTAAAGACAAAATGAATCTCAATTTTCACTAAAGAATGTATAGCAACAAGGCTGTAAGATGATGTTGAGGATAAACCATGATAAAGGTTCCTGGGGAGGAAAAATAAATGATAATCTCTCCACCAGATACTGTACTCCCTTTATCATGTACGGCATCTTGAAGCCCATTACAGATATATTCTTCAATGAACACAGCACATTGAAAAAAGAAGCAGCCATCTTTACACTCGCACTAGAGCAGGTGTTCAGAATAAGTCAAGTGACTGTAGCACACAGCATCAGTGTACACTGTACAGTAGATAGTTTATTTTATTTTGTAAGGATCACTTTCTCTATTGTACTGGAAATGATGTCACTTAAAACGTTTTTTTTTTAAATATAATTCCTAAAAAGTACACAAACCTGTAAACTGTTTTTTTTTAAAAAGTTGACATGGATGGACATAGAAAATGCTCTACTAAGCTTTTTAATAAAGTAATAGCCCTCGCATTTTTATTTACCTTTTAAGTTTACTTTTATATACAGCTGTTGCTAGGTAACAGTTTCATTAAGTGGCAACAGAAATGGCTAATGGAGGAATTCAGTTTATAGAAACAAGCAGTGAGACCAGGCCTAACATCTCGTCTATATAAAACAAAGAGCTAAAAGTGGAACTAAGTGTTGCTTATATTTCGGCCGTAGCTCACTCGTGTATTCAACGTTAGTCTAAATAACAATAATAACATCAACACTAGCTGTGCACAGTCCTTAAAGTGTATCTTCACTGGGATATAACAACCACTTCAAATGATTTGTA
>CALSBV010010348.1:9449549-9466858 GCA_943590825.1 Bovichtus diacanthus
GATGTAATACTGCTAACCTTAACAGTTATAATAGATTTAATACTGCTAACCTTAACAGTTATAATAGATTTAATACTGCTGACCTTAACAGTTATAATAGATTTAATACTGCTAACCTTAACAGTTATAATAGATGTAATACTGCTAACCTTAACAGTTATAATAGATTTAATACTGCTGACCTTAACAGTTATAATAGATGTAATACAACAGTTTGGCTACTCACGAGAAGAACGGATCCTCGTCAAACTCCCTGTGATTACTGTTGAACATTTCCGCGGATTTTGAGGCTGTAAACAAAATTTTGAGACAAAGATTTTCAAAAAATAATCCGTTCCACCACAGGTGTCCCGGCTCCACCGCTGCTCTGCCTTGGTAATGTTACTCTGGAGGAGGACGCGTGGACCCAAACTCACTTTGACAGCGGCCACGTGATGCGAACCCGAGCCTCCGATTGGCTGGAAGTTATAATAATAATAATAATAATAATAATAAATAGCCTATTTTGTTAATAAATCTTAGGTTTTAGTTATGTGAAAGACCACAAGAGAATGTGATAAAGACGTTAGTTATGTATTATACATATTTGCAGATTGTACAAGTAATAGATTTTAGTGTAGAATTTAATTAATTAATGTTTTATAGATATTATAGAAACAAAATGAAATACTACTATTTGAAATATGAAACCTTTTGCAAACTTTTTTTTTTTTTTAATATCATGATAATTTAAATTAATGAATTTGAAAACTCTTTCAAGGCCTCTTGGCAGAGTGCCAGACTCTACTTTGAGAATCATTGATCTTATGTATACCAATTACAGAAATATTAATGGTGAAGGAGAAACAACACAAAGTAACTCTCCAGGATTAGGACTTTTTTGATTTTAAAGTGATTCTTGGTTTGGTAATTGTGGGGTGTGTGAAGACATTTGAGAGAGCCATTTAACACACGTGAGGAGGGCATACACACACATTTTACACACTCCAAGCCAGCACTGCACACGCAGCAAAGCTTAATTTGTGTGCTTGCCTTAGCAAATCATTTAGTACATTCTCATTTCTTTTTTTTTTAAATTACAACACTGACTATTTTGAGGGTACAGGAGTGACACACAGAGTCCCAGACAGAGTATAGATTTACCATCTGGCTGTTCCACAAATAGACCAGAGTGTGGCTGCCTTGAATCCCTGCTTGAACAGGGAAACAACATTGAATAAACATACAGTACACATACATCTTTGAATAGAATATATATTGAAGAAAAGAGCAAAGTCAAGGGCAGGTGAGAAAATGTTTACTCGTCTTGAATCAGTCCTGACGCAGAGCAAAGAGATGACCTAAGGGTGAGTCAGGTTACTTCTAATAAGTTACTGGATGGCAGTGACTCATTCATCTGTATCTATCTGTAGATACTGCTGCTATCTTCATTTAAAAACACAATTGTCACACATTTTTGGTGACGATGAGACATGCTGTTTCTATCAATTCAGTACCACTTTTATTAATGCTTTATGTTTATCTCCATCATCCACCCACAAAAACACAAGAGGGTTCTCGCTCAAAAGAAATCATATCTATCTTTATTTACCGAATTGATTACAAAAGACAAAATGTATGAAATGCTACATCCACATGGTAAAACACACCTTATCTGACAGTTCCTTCCTTCCTTAATTAAAAATAAATTAAGCAAAATTAAGAACAGCAGATGGTTTAATTGAATTACATTAACATTAATAAAAAATAATAACCACCTCAGGACCAATAACTGTTCATGTTCTAAAGTTCACAGTTACATGTTTTTACAATAGGAAATAGAAATTAGTTGAAGGGTAACGTAAGAAACATTGTGATGAACAAGACAGATTGAGGCACAATAAAAGCAGCGTAAACTGCCCCGGGTACAGGAAGGATCTTCTGATGTCCATCAGGTCACAGGACTTCCCATGAGCCTCTCCTGCCGCAGCGAGATCAATCTGTTGTGCCACAGCTCCTCGGCCCGCTCCTTGTCCATGAACAACTGCAGGACAGCGTAGAGACGGCATGTTAGATAGAGACAGACCGGAGTTTAGACTGCTGTTTAACATCAGGCCCTGGATTCAAGAACCAGTGTCGTTTTATTTTATTAAGAGTGCATTGAGACAAACATAAAAACAGCTATGGATATATATAGAAATCTCATCAGAACAAACCATGAATATCATAATCATTTTATTCAACATTAGAGCACAAAACAGAAACTGCATTTCTTTAAAACATCGGAAACAGTGAAAATTGCCCATAGCAATTGTCCGAGGAATTCAAAAATATTCAAATTACTGTAATTTAAGACAAGTAAAAGCAGCCAATTCTTATGTTTTAGAACCTGACAACATAATCATTTTTTGGCATTTTTTCTTGTAAAGTGACTTAAGGTTTTAACGACTAATCAATTCTCAAAATAGTTACCTATTAATAATTCCGACGGCAGCCAGTCCTAAACATTTTTCTGATCTTTCACTTTATAGCCATCTCAAAGCAAATGTGTGTTTTTGCACTGCTGGTCTAAATAAAGGTACACAGACACACGTAATACACTCATGTCTAGACCTTATGTACTTTCAAGGACAGAGACTTCCGCATGTTGTACAAATTGAAAAGCCTTTTGAGGCACATTTGTGATATTGCACTCTATAAAAAAAGGGACTTGACCAACACCGGTTGAATTTGTTGGCCAGCACATTTCTAGTTTAACTGCTTCTTTGGACTTTATTAGGAGCAGTAAAAGCTCGGCTCCAGTCTACTTCGGCACTTGAGCCATCACCAAACCCCTTATGACAGTGATTTTAACTGTAGTGTTACCTTACAAAACGCCTCACTTCAAGAATGTGACAGAAATGAATGAGCTGTTTCCTAGTAAGTTCATGAGCCTGGCACATAGTTGTCAGTACGGCCCTTTGACACCCATGCGACCTCAGTGTGTACTTCTGATTTGCAGTGGTGGCGCTCTGATTCTAGAGTGAAAGCTGTGATATCTTATGTGTCTTATTAGTCTTCCCCTGTCTGCTCACTTCAGAATGCATGAGAAAACCCTTTATTTTGAACACATAACTCATTTGTGGGCCAAGCAGTGTGTTGGTAAAAAAAAAAAAGGCCTATACATGTGACTGGTATTCATCGCAGTACATCACCAGCAGTAATGATATTGAATGTAAGAGGGCTATAAAACTGCTGCTGCAAGTGTCTGATGAATGAAGGCATCTGTTTATTAGGAAGTAACATAACGACTATGAGACTGAGAAGCAAGGCACATTTCTGTATTCAGTGTGTGTTTGTGTGAGGGTGAGAGATAATGTTGACATGCTGGCTATGTGTACATACTGTATATCTATGTGATGATATGTGTCTATTATTATGCAGATTGTAGAGCAGCGCCGGCCACGTCAATCCTTCATTCCTAACCTACGCTGCTTACAGCTGCACCGCATGTTATCTGTGTGTTAGATTCAACACCAGTGAGTTCTTGTCTGTCGGCCCTGGACTGGTGTCATGGTGCTAATGAGGCTGTGTGTGTGGGATGACAGTATCTGGGCTGGGCTAATGGGACTCATCTGTTCTAATTGGAAGCGGAGCTGGAGCTGGAGCTGAGGCCGGGGCCCGCCTGGGGCATATTGCTACCATACATCAGCCTGTCTGAGGTTGTGTATGTGTGTGCATTTGAGCTGGGAGGCGTTGTGTGTGTGTGTGTATTTGAGGAGGTTATCTGCATACGTCAGGGCATAACTTAGTTTCCCCCAGTGGAGATAGATGACTGGGAAGCCCCAGGGAGCGTTATTGGAGTTTAAAGTTTTCCTTCTCGTTTTTCATCATTGGTCTACAGGCAGGGGAGGAGGTGATTTTAGGATGCTGTAATCTACTATACCGCAGTGTCCTATACTATACGAGGCG
This sequence comes from Bovichtus diacanthus, assembly GCA_943590825.1. Classification (NCBI taxonomy): domain Eukaryota; kingdom Metazoa; phylum Chordata; class Actinopteri; order Perciformes; family Bovichtidae; genus Bovichtus; species Bovichtus diacanthus. The sequence continues at coordinate 9,453,480 of CALSBV010010348.1, forward strand.
CAGTATCAGAATATGCAGGAATAGTGTAAATAACGGTGGCAGCAGAGGTTGTTTTTTTAAAGAAAAAGTTTACAAAGTTTGTCCACCAAAGGCAAACACCATACGCATAAAAACAAAACGGTGCCAAAAAGATGATGACAAGAAGTGACTTTAGTCGTGTCAGAGGATTTGATGTTGTTCATTGGCTGAGAGTGTTAAGAAGTCTACAGTAAAGCTAACAGTGAAAGGGTTTGCCATGTGAGAACTTACACTGGGATGTGCGAGCGAGTCAGTGTCATTGTAGACTATGGAAATGGGAAGATCGACGTCGTGAAAATCTGCGCTCTCTGATTCCTGCTTCACCTCAACTGGTTCACTCTGTACTCAAAGAAATACACAAAACACAAAAAAGTCACTACTGATACAGAAACATGATTACATACAAGCACATAGATGGTAGATGTAACTCATTTTGAAAAAGAAAACATTAGAATATTAGCCAAAGCAACACAGTTATTAACACATACATACAATTGTCCCACATTGCAAAATGAAATGGACGCACTACTCATGGCTGCAAAATATGTGACTAAATTGCAAATAGCTCCAGAAAGACAAAAGAACAGCAAAAAGAGTATTAGAAAACATTTCGCCTTCCCAAGTTGCAATTTAATGCATGTCTGTATTGTATCGAAACATTAAAGTTTGTAAATTTCTGTATGCTAAAACTGAAAAATATGCAATAAAGATTGGTATATGCATATATGCACACTTTGAAAAGTAGTACATAATTGGGACAAAGAAAAGAATAGTCAAATGCAATATTACATTTGTCCAGCAGATGGCAGTGAAAGTCTGGCTCGTGCAATGCGCTTCCAGCAAACAGAGTATTGATAGTCATCAGCTTGTGTCCTGAATCTAATTTTATTGTCTCACTTGACTCATCCTACCTTCATATTCTCCACCTTATATTTTCTATAACTAAGTCTTAATTGTGTTAAACCAGCAGCTGCAGTGTGAGTGCTTATGTAAATATTCACACTTTAAAGAATCAGCTTGTTTTGGCAATTTTTTTTTTTTTTTTTTTTTTTACAGTTAAAGCTAAAGGAAATGTATCTTCTCCTTTGTTTGTAACGGAAATGGACGAATGTTCTCTGTCTCCTTCGAAGCGGATAGAAGAAAATGTGACATTTAGAAGTGATTCTTCCTCCATCTCTGGAGGTATTACTTAAAAAAAATAATAGGCCCCACATTCGGAAGGATGGCCTGTTCTCCTTGTTGTACTTGATAAAGAAGAGATATCAAAATGAACACTTTGCCAAGTCCATTCATGTTTCAAACACTCGTAAAACCAGCCCCAGAGCAAATGTTTACCCAGTTGGAAAGATCTATTTAAAATTCATTTGGCAGGATACAAAAAGTGAGCGAGATAGAAAACACACTGGCTAATAAGTATGTTGCTGTGCCAAATACACAATTCTTGGTAATAATATGCTGAGTATACATTTCTAATGAATGCAGCTCGTTTGAAAATAATCTCAAAAGACACAAAGTTGCAGATATCAAAGGTTTCTCCTCATTAACTGTGGCTTAAAAAATCATTAATGGACACAACTCATGGCTAAATGGCTATCAATACAAAAAACTAATAAACTTATATCTAAAATAAATACTTCAGGCTAACTATATTCTGTTAACATTTTGAAAAAGGTTATTGAAATAAACAGCATATTTAGTCATTATTCTCTTCATTGCAGCCAAAGGGGTGATGTAGCTAAAAGACTCTGAAAGAGTATTTATATAAATATCCCCAACTAAAGACGAATTGTCTAGATATATCAAGTATTATTTGACTTATGATGATTGATAATTCATATGAAAACCAATGAAGAGCTTCTATGAAAAAGAATATGTAAACTTGAACTTTCTACTTCTGCTCCCAATAAAGCAACCGAATTAAAAATGTCGCTTCCCTTTTTTTTTGTACTTTGAAGAAATACTTTTTTCCGCATAATGTTTTGCGAGGTGTTTTTACAGTATGAGTCTAACTTTATAAACATGTGCACACAGATCGAACACATCCGAGCTGAATAGTTGAACCTGCTTAAAGGGGCATTTACACTCTTTGGCGAGGACGGCAGAGTAGATTGTTCATGTGCAATCTGTGCAGTCCAAGCTGCAGCCACATCGATCTTGACCTTTGTCAGACTCACCGGGATGTGTCCCAAAGGTCTGTGCAGGTTTGCTGTCACATGTTGTCGCCTATCTTTTCAAAACAGCCATGAGCCCCAACAAATCTAATTCCTGCTCCTTCAGAGACAGGGACATTTCAATAATGACTTCTGTGTTTTGTCTGCATCTGCACAACCAGAGGGGGGAGAGAGAGACAGAGAGAGGATGGCTGTTGCCTGCTGTGGCTTTTGTGTGGGTGCTGCCGCTTTGGAGGCGGCGAACAGTGGAGCGTCTGATGAAACCGTCTCAGGTCGGAACAAACGGCGCTGAATGAATGTTTGATTTGGTCTGGGCTGTCTCTGGACAGACGGCACAGCGTTGCAGAGAGGGAAATTCAATAAGAGACGGAGTGAAAAGATAGAGAGAGTGAGGGGAAGGGAGAGAAAGAGGGACAGAACGCACCTTTATATCATCCCTGGATGATTTGAAAGCCTGAGGAACAAAGGAATCACTTTCGATGGCCTCAATGTCCTTTATCCTTCGCACTTGCTCCTCCAGAGAAGGTCCCTCTGAAACACATGTTACACAGAAGAGAGGCTATGAACAAAAGCGTGCACACATGTCCAGACGCACACACACAGGGTCAGCCATCCCTTGTCATTTTCTGAAAGCCACCAGATTTAATTTAGACTGGGCCTAGTTGATTGTATGTTATCTCTCTGTATAATACTCCTTGACACATACAATATAAAATATCTGATATTCCCCTATTTTAATCTTGGCCTTCTTTAAAAAAGGACTTTGCTTAGCCAAGGGCATCGAGTCGCTACAAAAGACAAGTGGAAAAAAAAACACTAACAAGATAATAGCCAGACAGTGAATTACACTCAGATAATGCATTCTAAAATAATCAAAACATGAACACAAACTCACTGCAATGGAATTTCATTATGGGGACTAAATGTGATTAGGTTTCATACACTTTTCATGTATCAGAAAGTATTTTGCTCCGGCTTGTCCAATCAAACAAAAAGACAGAAAGGGTTTCCAGTAAATTACTCTTGGATATAAACACATCAGGATTCTGCATATCAGATAATAAATCATTTCAAGAATTCAAGAGCAGTCTTTGCAGCGTAGGAGGGCAAAAATAGGTGTGCCGGGAAAGTTAGCAACAGGGGGAAAAAAAGACAGAGTCTGAATGCTCCCATTATTCTCTGGCTGTCAATCTCTCCACTGATCAGTCAATATTCATCCCTCTCTCCCTCATCCATCCGTCCTCTCCTGCACTCTCCCATCTCTCTATCTGTCAATCCAGCAGACATCCATGTTTCTCTGCGCCACTAATGTAGGCTGTGTCATGAAAACAAGTGCACACACACACATACACACACACACACACACATACAGAGACAGACAGACAAAGAACATCGGGATACAAGTACTCCCACATGTACACACGTGTGCAAACTTACATACTTGGCACTCACACTCATAGCTACCATAAATACGTACATCACACACACACACACACACACACACACACACACACACACACACACACACACACACACACACACACACACACACACAGCGTGCAATTGGAGCTAATAGCAGGAATTAATTCAATCCATTAGTAGCTACAGAAAGGGTGTCACAACAGATCTTCATGGCCCTGGTGTTTAATGAATAAATGAATATTTGTTCCGGCTTTCACCGCAAAGCATCGCATGCTATCTCACACACACATACACACACACCATAGGCACACACACCCTATTAAAGTTCATAATAGCACTCAAACAATCTAGGTTTTGATTTAAATGCACTGCAGAATTGGACAACTGAGTGACAAGTGGAATTAAGCCTTCCTATATGACAGACTATCAGCTTGTCATCCTGTGCTGGAAAGATGCGAGCAGAGACGCTTTGCACAGCAGCTCCAAAAATAGTCATTACCTTGACTGGGCTGCTAGATGAAGTCTGAACACTGGCCCAATATCCTCCTGGAGACTGTGGCCTGTCCTTCACACCACTATCACTACGTCTCACTGGACGGCTGCATTAGCGTGTATGTGGTCGGATGAAAACAAACGCCTGCGACTGGCCGACAATTAATTCAGCACAATTTAATTCACTTTTTCAATTACCCCTTCTCTGCTGTCCTTTGAGCATAAATGCCCTACATGAACAAGTACCACACTGACGCACGCGCACGCACACACACGCACGCGCACACCATATCTGAAAGCATCTCCTTGGCAGGCCCGTCTGTTGCCGGGATGTCCGTGTGCGCTGCAGGAATCCATTAAGACCTCAGACTTTTTGACAAACACATTATTGGTAGATAAAATGACTTCCATATGCTGTTTGTCAGATGTCAGTGGGAAAAGATATGTATTTCATGAGAAAATCAAAAATAATGGACTTTGAGTGCGGGCCTAGCGAGCTTAGAGGCAGACAAAAATCAATACTCTAGCTGGGCGAGCGCACTCCGCAGCTCAGAGAGGTCAAAGTTGATATTTAATATTGACACATTATCTGGCAAATTAATTTAACAGGCCAACTCAATTGTCACCGCATTAGGAACGCTTCTCTGTCAGTGATGAGAGGAGGATAGAGTGAAAGCCGAGAGAGAGAAAACAGATGGAGAGAAAGAGACAGAAAGGAAAAGAAACACAACTAGACACAATTAAACGCACAGTATGTACTGCTTTAAATTAGGTTACTGTTAGCTCTCTATGGCACTTGTGTCTGCATGCTGAAATACATTACATCCATTACTGCAAACCAGGAAATGGAATCAAACTCAATCAATAAACTTTTGTTTTGTATCTGCAGATTACAATAATGGATAGTGGCTGAGCAATGTATGTTAACGTGCGTTTTGCATGTCCATGTATGTTTACACCCGTCTCTCTATCTGTGTGTGTCTGTGTGTGTGCGTGTATAAAAGAGGAAGTCAGAAAACTCACTTGCCATCTCATTACTGAAATTAGTTGGACAGACAGCGGTGCTGATGAGTGGCTCAGAATCAATAGGCTATTGTTCTCTCTAAATAGCTGTTTGTCTACTTCATTGATTAAGACCAGAGGACGAGGGGAGAAAATCAAACCAGCCAATGAAAACAGATTTCAGCTCATCTCCTTCAGCCTTGAAGATGAACGGTACGCAGCAGATACACGTCCCCACCAGAAGAGGGAGCTGTTCAACAACACATGTCTATATATGAGCAGAGGTCTTGGGCTGTGGCAGCATTGTCTTTGTAAACTTGACTTTCGTCTACAGTTTGTCAATCAAAAGCAGCCGGGCTGAATATATTGCTGCTGCTGATTAATTCCAGTAATTGAGTGCACTAGCGTGCCAGCTAAATTACCGCAGCACTTGTTGTGTGGGGAAAAATAAATAGGAGGGAAAAGTAACTGCTTGTTTTATTGAGGTTTCGCAAATTGTGGCAAATCTTTGACAGTGTTTTGGAATTATATGGCAAACAGAGAGCTTAAACGCTTTTATTGAATGTATTGGAAATGAATAAAGGCCAAACTGTGCTGCTGTATTTATGGTGGGTAGTGTAACTTCAGCACAATAAGTATAAGAAATATATTTGTGACAGGTCATGTCAGAAAAAAGGTGACTCCCTTTTTAATTTGGCCAGTTCAATCAAAGAATATAATATTTTCCAATGTGTGAAAGAAAGAATATAATTCAAAAAGATTAAATATATTTTGTTCAACAGCCCTCTCTGTGAAATGATCCACTAAGCACGTCACTGACAAATCTATAATCTACTTCAAAGCCAACAATGATACAAACCCCCGATCTTAAAATACACAAGGATAAACATTTATCTAACTTTTGTAACACATGCCGGGCTTTCACAGAAGCACGCACAGCACCATCTCTTCCCAGGTTTCAATAATGTGCCCTCCCTTCCTCTGCCCCCCCCCCCTCTCCCTGCACCGCGGTAAAGATGTGTAATTCAATGCTCAATTTAGGCCCGTCTCAGTGGAGATTTTTTTGCCTGCTAATTGATAGAAATTAAGCCATTAATCAAGCCACTAGCCATCATTCAACCCGGGGAAGATGAATACAAACTTTCATAATAACCACCTTCCCCATTTTAGCCCTCATTAGCATTAATTTTTAATGTAATTATGCTATTCTTTTACACTGAGCTCATAAATTACTGCTCTTTTGTTGCTGGCTGGCCTTGTAAAATCCAAAGTAATGCTTTGTAGTCTGATCTTTAAGGCAATTACTGGCTTCTTCACTCTTTTATCTCCCTGCATTTCCAATAACCTGCTCTCTAATGATTTATCTCCGCTGTACCCCCCCCTCCAATCCCTTTCCCCGCTCGTTCTCTCTCTGCACCAGCGGCCAACTGCCCCGCTGCCAGCCTCCGCCTCCAATCCCCCATCCACCCACATTCTCCCCATCTCTTTACAGCAGCCCCAGATACATCAGGGATGCACACAAACACATGCACGGATGCTTGCCTCCACCAAGTTAACTATATTAACACACTCACGCGTGTATCCGTGTGTGTGTGTGTGTGTGTGTGTGTGTGCAGTAACTTTGTTTACTATCTCCTTTAGTCATTTTCCAGCTCGCCCTTCATTAGTGAATATCCAGCTCCAGCAATGGCGACAACATCGAGGGAATGCCAAGGTAAGAGACTGGCGCTCCATCTCACTCTCTCTCTTGGCTGGTCTCCTGTGGGTCTTACCTGTAGGCTAGCTGCTCTTGTTTATGTAACCCCTGAGCTGGGTAAACACACACACACATACACGCATGCACGCACAAAAGGCACACACTCACAGAGCTTGGCATCAAACAGCTGAGTTAAGCTTAGCAGGGCTGCGTGCTAGGGGCGATAGAGGGGCTCCGGTCTGGCCCTGTTCTCAGCAGCAGCATCCTGGCTGCATCAAAGTCTTTACCGTACGATTCTCCAGGCCCAAACAACAGGCTGCTCCAAAGCATGCATGGGAATTGGACTGAACAACAACAGAAAAAAAAATGAAACAATAGGTTACTTATTAAAATCCAACTGATGAGATTTCATTATCACTACCAAATGACTCTCTGTGAGACATGTTGCTTAGCGGATGAGGATTTCCATTACACCGTCACGAAAACAAATAAATTATAAACTTAAATGTGTCTGCTTGGTGTCTGGGAATGTTGCCGCTAATGAGATGTTTTGTTGATATGACAGAGAAGTTTAAGCATGTCCTGCTCAGGCCCAGAGCCATCGAGTCAGACCTTTTTACTTCCACACAGAGAGCCAGACAGCCAACTTATGTTATTAAATAGGTGTCTGGTGTAGGCCTTGGTTAGGTAATACTTTTAGACTGTATTGATTAGGGGCCGCTGACAGGTTCTGATGTTAGCCCTGGAAATGCATCAAGTGGCTAATGAGCAGCTATTAGGCCCATCGATTTGCTGATTTCAATTGATAGCTAGCAGGCTAAAGCTGCACGTCAATATTTGCATTACTAATACCTTGCAGCTTTAGGCATTGAAAAATGAGACCTCAATGAGTAAGGGAGACAGAAAAGAAAGAGATAAACAGAGATAGATTCACAGAGAAAGAGGAGCGATGTGGATAAATACAGATACAGCAACCCAGAGGTAAGAGAAACTATCAAAACAATCCAAATGTCAAGAATATAAAAGACCATGACTTTCCTCTCTTCTGCACAGACCTGCAGGTTGTCTGCAAGGCCGCAAACACCCAATGCTGGTGTTGCAACAATGACTAGATGTGACGCTGATGCCTGTCTGACGCCTGTGGCTGGCGGGGTCAACAGGTCACGCAAAATGAAGGGGAAATTATGACCGGCTGAGCCAGATGTCTCGAATGTGTCCCACAGGAGCGCGCGTATATGTATGTATGTGTTTGTAAGTGCGTGTGCGAGCGGGGAGATGTCCAATGACAGAGCAGGTGGCTAAGCCAGTCTAATGTGCGTTCCCACGAGACCACACACGCACATAATACGCACAGTCACTCACACATTACCTCCATCCCCCACTTTCAAAAAAAAAAAAGCCACATGTCTCCCAACAATGCACCTTCCACCACAAATACATACACAGGCTGAGAGATCCCCTGCGGTGGTCACCTTGTTATCGTAGTGTCAACTGGTCTCTGTGGAGTTAGCCGTCCTGTCGACTCCTGTCACTGCCATCGGGGGCCTGTCACACATCACTAATGCTCAGTTCTCTCCCTTAAACCTCTTATATTAATAGTCAAGTCTATACGTTCTCTGGAACCTATGGAGAACATCACATATGGTCACATTCTTTGGATAATGTAGCCTTGAGCATTATTTGACCTTAGCAGATAATGGCAGGTGATATGTTTATGTTACATCTTATGTGATATCTATTTGGCATCAGGAAATGAAGAGCAGCTGGTGTCACACACACACACACAACCACACTCTTCTAGTGTCTCCTAGTGATAGTGATCTCCCACTCTCCAGTCAATAAAGGTCTGAATGATGAATTAAAGACCCAAACAACCTGCTAATGACAGGATGACATGGCAGCCACGCGCTGTGCTCTGCTATCTCCTTCCACATCTTCGCTCATCCCTCCCCACTCTCCACTTCTCTCTCTTCTGTCATTCAACCCCTTTCTGCTCATCTATCCTCTCAACTTCCTCTCCTCAACTGACCTCGGTTCAACTTCTCTACAGTATACTCTCCCCATCTGTAATACCAAATCCAGCTACTACAATTAAACGCATGTGTTTAGCCTCCTTCTGTCTGCGCCCATAATGAAATCATGAGGAACAATAGATTGGCCCAAGTCTATCCTTCCATCCGTACCTCTATCCATCATGCACAATATCTATATAAGAAATGATGATGCATGTAATTGCTCTGCCATCAGAACTGCACTGAGTCATCTAAAGGCTTGATAGAGTATTTGTTTGTTTATATAAGTGTCACGCAAACCTCAGACATAACTTATGAGCCTTTGATGAGAACATTTTTTGGAGAAAATGATGCAACTCATGCTACATTCCCACTTTCAAATAAACCGTTTTCAATTCATCTCAAAAAACAATTAGTAACATACAGTATTTATTCGTAATTGGCTAAGACGGAGACTTTACCATTCATCAGGGATGACTTGTTTATTGTTGCGCTGCTGACATTGTACCTATCACTATCATGAGTATAAATAATGCATTCATTGCTAAAAACAAGGCTCTACCTTTCAGGAAACTAGTACAAACAAAGCTTAAAAGCATCTACTGTATATTTACTGCATATAAGTCAGCTATTTATCTGAAATCCTAGCTAAGACCTGACTGCTCCTGCTGACCTGACTGCACGGTGCAAACATAGAGGGCTAACCGAAACCAGGTGGGTGTGTTTCCCTCGCCATGTGTGTGTGTGTGAGGGAGAGAAAGAGAGCAGTATGAGTGTTAGCCGATGTCCTGTGTCTGGGCAGCATCACAGAATCTCATTAAATAGTGAAGCTTTCACAGGCTGAGTGGTGAGATCTTCAAGATCACAGCCACTTTCTCTGTCGACGGGCTCAAAAGGGGACTGGTGGCATTCCTAACATTTATGCATTCAATTTTGTTTCCTTATATTCTATCAAATTCTTACGAAACAAAAAGTGATACTTCGGTTAACTACCGGTATATGCTTTTTAAGGCCTCATACGTATGTAAGACGGTGTCATCGTGCTGCAAGAGCCACGTACCTCAAGGTCACTTCTTTTACGAAATGACTGAAGTTTTATCCATGTGACACTCATTGGTTTATTAAACACTTTCCACATACAGATTACTGAAGGGACAGCTTGTATTTACTGTAAAATAGAAGAGGCTTCAAAAGAAAAGGAACAAGTACCTGAAAAGATATCTCTCCTTCTCCCAACTGTTCAGTAACCTCGAGTACAATAACAGGCTGTCTGTCTGAGAGACTCAAGAGCTCTTTATTAAGCACAGTGCTGTTTTAGTCTGATTAGAATATAGAGTCCTTCCCTGCCCTTTACCAGAAATAACACGTATTTGACTGCATTAACTTGATGTTAAACTAGGCGGTGTGTACGTGTGTTTGAGTGTGTGTGTGCGTGCGTGCGGGAAAAAGTGCAGTGGTCTCCATTTTTCGATCCCAGGCTGGTCAGCAGCTCTTTTATGAACAACTCTATAATTAGAGAAACACCAAGCAGCTAATTACTTAATTGAAAGCAAGGTCTTTAAAATGAAAATGATGTAATCTGAATCCAGGAAACGCGCTCGATTCTCACAAACGCTAATACACAAACGTCAACACACAAACAGGCACACACACCTCGTGACCTACAGTCCTCTCGACATGTAGCCATCAAGCTACCAACTCTTTCCCCTTAGTTGGGTTGTAATTGATTCTTTCTTCACTCTGCTGACTCCTGACAGGGTGGGTGTGTGTGTGTGTGTGTGTGTGTGTGTGTGTGTGTGTTGGTGAGAGAGGAAAAGGGACAGAGAGTCTCTTGTTTGTGTGGTCTGCTACAAACTATATTAGTAAAGGTCATGGCCGTGTGTGTGTTGTGTGTGTGTGCATGTGTCTGTGTGAGTAGTAATTAATTAGGCAAATGCCCCCCACCTCCTCCTTTTCTGACCTCAGTTGTAGACTAATAACCTTGGCACTGTGTAATACACTACACTCCTTTTTTTCTGTCACATTGCGCCTTATTGGAGGGAATCATGCAAAAAATAACAAAACAAGAGCGACATCGTCATTTGCATGTAAATCAAAATCATCCTTCACGGCCTAAATTACAGGAAAGAAATGCATGAGTAGTTGTGTGACTATATAGTGTCCAGTCAGTCCTGATATGTTTGATTTCTGTCAGCTGCACAGGTTTAAGAAAGAGGGCGTTGCATCAGTCCTTCTCAGAGCACCCTGATGATGTGTGGGCACAAGTATGAAACAGCGTACTGCTCCATGCAGCGACCCTTTCCCTCCACATTCTCTGACCGCGACTCACATCTTATCCCTGAATGAGTTGCAGAAGAATACGAGTGCAATATTGGCCTATATGATTCTAGACAATAATACAAAGACAAATAATGTAAACTGGGGTAAAATGTACATCCAGGGACGTCATGTGATTGTAATCAGGCTTTGTGACAATATTCCCAACCTCTCGCAGGCATGTACCTGACCGTATAAAAGTATAAAAGTGTTGCTAAACAGAGGTTTGACTTAGGAAACCCAAGTGGCTATAATCTGATATACTCAACAGTTGATCAATACAAATTCTACAGAGGCACTCGCTTGGAAAACTGAACACTTGCAAGAAAAACTTGAGTTTGTGATAAATACCCAGTTTGTCAGTAACGTAGTGGATTACATTTTTTTTTTTAGAGCTGCAACAATTAGTCGACTTATCGATTAGTCGATTATCGAATAATCGATAACTATTTTTGATAATTTTCCATACAAAAATAGCAGAACATGCTGCTTTTTTCTGTTTTATATAAAAAAAAAACTGAAAATCTTTGGGTTTTGGACAAAACAAACTAAAGACATCACCTTGGATTTTGAGAAACAATTAATCTAAAAAATACACACAAACAGACACACACACCCCCACAAACGGGCGACTCCCGTGAAACCTCATTTCAAGCATTCCAACGACACAATTGTCACACACACCACATTTAAAACAGAGACACACAAGCACATATCACTGCCCCCCCCTAACACACACACAAACACACACACACACTCACTCTTAAGTGACCTCTGATGTCTAATGACAAACCTTGCGGGAGCCACCACATGGCCAGAGCCACCCAGGATGCCAGCACTTTGACCTGCAACAGTCTGCGGTTGTGTCTAATCACAGCAGTGTGACCACCCTGTTAGACTGCACCAAGTACATTACTGCTGTGTATGATCATGTCCAGACATACGTGAGAGTGTGTGTGTGTGTGTGTGTGTGTGTGTGTGTGTGTGTGTGTGTGTGCCACATACTGGGAATGCTTTCAGTTACAGCGGCAAACTAATGCTTAGCCTTTAATCTCCTAATAGTAGAGCTACATTCAGTGTTCAATTTTCAGAAGTAAACATTTTATATATTAATTGTAAAAGAAAATAATTTGCAACCAATGAACGTTTTATTCTCAGTCTCTAAACATGATTTTTAACCAGTTTGGACGACACTATCCTAAACCTAAATAGGATGGACGGGAAATCTGGAAAATAAATCAGCCTGGTGACTCAAGCAAGGTTGCTGAACACACATCGGTCTACTGGTAGCAGGTTAATTGATAAGGGTGACCCAAGAAACGATTACCAATCACAGAGGGTAAAAGGGTGCTGTCAATCATCTGTCCACTTGACCCGAATGAACACAGGTTGGAAGCTTGCATGGTCAATCTCTGTGTAATCTCGCATATGGGAGAGATAGCTAAACTGCTATCGGGTCAAACATGTAATTCCATAGATATCCTTACAGAAATTATTAAGCTATAGGCTCCATAGCTGCAGAAGTGACAGCCACACCAGGCAGCATCAGCATCCCATTAACCCGCGACAACAAAGGGTCACGTGGGGTTAGCAGAATTCGGCATGCGCCTACACTCGTTCACAGGACCAGCAGGGCTTAGGACAGGAGGTCACCTAATCACCTTGCCGAGCCGTCTCCGAGGGAGGGAAGGGGAAGTGAGAGGTAGGGGGGCCAGGGGGGGGAAAAAAAATCAACTTTAAATTTGCAGTGATGAAAAATCAATAAAGCAGTAATTGCTTGGCTTATCACCGTGCAATGAAACAAATTGGGAGGAGAAGGAAGGCAAGGAGAGGGCTGGCGTCCATGCTGCACGCCAGGGTTTTTTTTGGCTGCAGAGAGAGAACGAGAGAGAGAACGAGAGAGAGAGAGAGAGAGAGAGAAAGAGAGAGAGAAAGAGAGAGAAAGAGGGAGAGAGAGAGAGACATAGACGGAGAGGGAGAGGGAGACACAGAGAGACACAGAGAGACAGAGAGAGACATAGAGAGAGAGACAGAGAGAGCGCGGGAGCAAGAGGGAGAGAGAGAGACAGAGAGAGAAAGAGAGAGAGAGAGACATAGACGGAGAGGGAGAGAGAGACACAGAGAGACAGAGAGAGACATAGAGAGAGAGACAGAGAGAGAGAGAGAGAGCGCGGGAGCAAGAGGGAGAGAGAGAGAGAGAGAGACACAGAGAGACATAGACGGAGAGGGAGAGAGAGAGAGCGCGGGAGC
>CALSBV010010348.1:9476029-9497651 GCA_943590825.1 Bovichtus diacanthus
CAGATAAGCAATTAAATCTAAGGCTGAGGTGAGTTATAGAGTTATTAAGGAGGGATTGGAGGGGGAGAAGGGAGGGACAGAGGGTGAGAAAAAAAAAAAGGAGAGATGTTATTCAGCACAGCGTGGTAGCTTGGGCCTTAGGCTGAGTACAGTAAGTATTAGAAGTGAGAAAGGCTACCATATTATAGAGTTCGTGAGGTGAGAGAACAACAGAAGAGCAGCAGTCTGCCCACGTTGTTCAATAAACTCAATACAACACTTACAAACTAGCAATGCTGAAGACAGAGGTCAACACAACATTTATCCATTTAGTCTGTGTGTGTTTGTGAGAGTTTATGATTGAGTATATATATATGCAAGTGCATGTATTCATGTCTAAATGCAAGTCGGTATGTGTTGGCGTAATAGGAATATTCATATCCGCTGTATACCTGACAGCGAGTGTGCTGCAGATCACATTTGACTGTGTTTGTGCATGAATGTGAGAGGCGCAGCGATGTTAGCGGCGTTGGTAGTGGTGGGTGTCATTCCAGTGCAGCCGCCAATCAAAGCGAATCTGAATGTCAGCAGGAGAGGAGGCGCGATAAATCAGCCTCACACCCAACGACAAACAGAATATTAGAGGCAGCGCAGCGCCATTGGAAAAATGTCCCTTCTAATCAGCCGAGCACTTTACAGTGAAGCTCAACAGCCGGGCCTCCGACCAACACCGAATACCAGAGAGACAGACAAGACAATAAATAAATAAATAAATAAAAGACAGACAAACAGACCTGTAGCCACACGGACGAATAACGGCCCGGACAGGTAGAAAGACGAGACAAAGAAACATAAGAACACAATGGGGCTGGAGGACAGACAGGTAGCCACACTAACAGACATATAACAGGCCTGGCAGAAGACGAGACAGACATACAGACAGGTGGGAAGATGGACAGAAAACTGCTGGGCAGACGGACTAAATTGTCGTGCAGAACGATATATTGCTGCAGCAACAATATTGCAATGTAAACACAGTCCCTCTGTGAAGGAATGGATCGCAATAAAGCAAATTGGGCCCAACTCCATATCTCATGACTCATGTTAAAGATAAATAATTGTATTATTTACATATCATATGTTACCTTTTTTGGCATGTAACTTCAAAATAAGTGTTGAAGTCAAAACATCTACATGTTAGTTGGCAGCCGTGGTTACAACACAAGACATCATGATTCATTTATTTGACGGTTCAGGCTGACAGCACAAGTCCATCCATATTTGATGCGTGCAAAGTCAGAACAAAATGCCGTTCATGTCATAAACGTATATTACAGATGCTTTGGCCGGTCCCGTCTCATATAAAAAAGGCTACACCTAGATGAGGCACACAATACAAGACTGACAACTAAATAGTGACACGCTTTTTTAAATGTATTTATTTATATTTTTTTATATAAAGGATGCCAATCTAAACTTTACATTAGGCGTAAGGCAAACATGGATTTATAAATGAAAGCTGAATGCCATGGTTAATTGACCTGGTAACTGAAAAACTGCAGCAGTTTATATTCCAGCATATATTCCAAATATATTCCAGTACAATTTATTTTCCAATATCAATTTGGCCTGGTGTGTACAAGACAGAGAGGACAGATGTATGACAGTAAATGGTCAAATCAAAGTTCAACTTTGCAGCTCTACTGCACTGCTGCTCCACAGATAAGAGGGACTTAACATTTAGTTGTATCTTTTTCAGCTGCCAGGGAGTTTAAAAGTGATAAACATTTCATTTGTCAAGTTCGAATGCAGGATGCATGAAGGTTAGCGTTACCAGAATACTGACAGCAAAAGAGAGAGACAGCGGTGGACTTAAATCAGACTCTTACAAGTCTTCCTGGATTCCACAAACAAAGCCGGGATGAATCACATTACATGAATGAGATAGTTTAAGTGACGGATTCGTAAATGTAACACCGAGATAGGGGACAAAGTTTAAAGAGACAAAGTTTAGCTGAACAGCTGGACTTGCATGCTTTGAAATGGTACTTTACTTACAGGTTCCATGTGAATTAGTTAAAAACTACCCAATCAATACCACTGCATCTGAACTGATAAATATTCCTCATCTGACCTGACCAGAGTATCTTAAGATTTATACTTTATGTGCTCAAAAAGCTTCAGCTTCTTCAGAAGAAAAAAGTTGAACCATGAGACAGAAACTCACAGTATCGGACGGAGCAAATGTGATGATACTGTTGAAGAAATGTACAGCAGGTGTGGAGGTTACACGGATCACGGGAAGAAGCCACATCCGAAACAGCCACTAGGTGGCACAGCACGCAGACAACACAAGCGGGAGGCTCCAGCCAGGCATGCTTTTATGTGTGTGTTTAAATGCAGGTGCCTGTGTGTTAGTACAGGACCCTCCATCAAAACCAGCACATCCAGACCTTGTAGCTGTAAAGTATAACTTGACACGGGACATATCACAAATGTCCCTGCATGCTGATTTGACAGGGAGACGTAAAGAGATACAACATGATGTAATTTAAATATTTAGCAGTAAAAAAAAGACATAAAACTATCCAAGGGCAAGTCTAAATTAGAGGAGCAGTTAATGTTTTGACATTGTGCAACTTGTGTTGGGCCTGAAGAAAGTCTCCTGAAGACGACAAAAAGAAAGAAAAAAAAAAAACACATGAAAGTGTTCGCAAAAGTATGTGAACCAAAGTGAATTCCTTCAGGCAGAAGACAGGAGACCTGAACTTGAATGATCTTTATCGCAGGCTGCCCTCTGCATCTGTCATCAGGCAGATTTAACGACAACCCATGAAATATTTACAAACTAAACAATTAGAGAGAGATATCTTACAAAATCAATTAATTATTCATTGCCAATCGTCTGAAAAGCTTTTGTTCTGTTTCACGGCTATATTCTGATGCTGGGGGGGTGCATCAATTAGGGCCTGTACTCCTGTGGTGTTATGGATGCTTCGGAGAAGAATGATTGCCTAAATGAAAGAGCCAGATGCAAGTTGCCAGTTACTACATGCTGACACAGTGTTGTGGCAGATGAGCTTGATAAAACAACACTAGACTATGCTATACATGAAGTCAGAGGGACAATTTGGATAATTCATCTGAATGTGTGAAGAAATAGGACTTACCTACCTACACTCGCTATGTCAGATCTAGCTTCCAACACTCTGGAGCCTTTGTTATGCAACATTTGTTCTATTAATTTTTAAAACGGCCTCTTGACTCTCGACACCTGGGCTTCCATGTTTGTATTTTCCTTCTCAGTGATCATGCTGAGATTGCATCTGTCAAACTCAAAGAGGTGAGGAAATAAGAAGACATTTATCTCATTTATAGGAAAAACAGGAGGTAACTCTGTCCAGAGTTCATTTTCTCTGCAAACTACAAACACAGATCCCTACAATTCAAATTCACATTTTATATACAGCATATCTCAGTAAGGTCAACATACCGTAGATTGGAAGTAAACTTCTACTTCCCTACGGTGTATTTCGAAAGATATACTGTACATTTTTGCTTAACTGTAATCAAACCAGTGGCCAAAGTTACCATTCCTGTTCTGTCAAACTGCAAAATCCATCTTTCTCAGTTCTCAATATCAACACAAAATTTCTTTCCAAAGACGTTTTATACAGAGTGGATATTTGTGGACGTGACCACTTCAACAGAGTAAAACGACGCTTATATCCAACACTAATCTTCTGCTTTTCTCTCTTTCAGTTATACACTTTTTTATACTTTCTTTTTTCAACTAATAAATGTGTTGATTTAACTTGTGTGCGGGCATGGAGAAGGATCTATTTTAGAGCTGAAACAATTGGCTGTTCAACCAAAGATTAATCATCAAACAATTTTAATGTAATCTATTAATCATGTGCGTTGTTTTTGAAGCAGAAATTATGAAAAAATAGCTGGTTTCAGCTTATAAAATGGGACAATTCTCTGCTTTTCTTTATTATGACAGTAGATCGTTTTTTTTGTTTGAACAAGCAATTTGAAGCCATCACCTTGGGTTCTGGGAACTCACGAGCATTTTTAACAATTTTCTTACATTGTCCAAGACCAACGATTAACAGAACAAGTATTCTGCAGATTTATTGGTCATTTTATTGGCAAGTTGTTTCCCTAATCTGTTTAGATCTTCATGTGCTTCATAAAGGCTTAGGATTTCATACACATTGTTGTGACGGCAGTGATGAAAGTAATGACTAATAACTAAAAGCTCATCCCCATAAAAACAACACAAAACAACTAACGGGCTAAAAATGCCAATTAGTCAACTACTTGACCGCCCAATAACGCTGAGTGTCATATTGTCCTGTGTGTAGCAATCTAATTAGGCAGCTTCATTTAAGTTGTTTGTCCTGATTTAATAGCCTGACTCTAAGTAACACATTCTCAATCAGTTTTAAGTGAGAGTGAAGAATAGGGAAGATCAGTACAATAATCCTGCACGTTCCAAACCCCTCTGCACACAACTCTCGGCTCCAGACAACACACTGGGGTCTGGGTCTTATTTCCTTTGGGCAAAACCTTGTACAGGAGGTCCGGGGTTGAGAACAGGTTTCATGTGGGGCAATAAGCAGCTAAGCAGTGGGGCCTTCGCGATGCATGTGGGTGGCTCGGCCCCAGCACCCCCAACCTACCCTCTAGACCCAAGGGCGAAAGTGTATCCCCTGACTCTGTGCGCTCAGAGAGATGGAAGCCCCGGACCCTGGACCGGAGAGGAAAATTGTAGAAAAGGTTTGGAAGAGCAGAGGCCTCCAGCGGTCAGGGAGATCAGAGAGGGAGGTTACTCTGAGGACCACGCACTGCCACAGGCTGCACACACACATGCACATGTAAACACACCTGAGGAACACACATGGATGTCAGAATATTCACATATGGCATAAGAGAAGCTAATACACACACACACACACACGCGCAAAAGCCTGAGGGGTAACGCCAACAACAAAGCCTGGATAATGCAGCCACCGGGTCATACAAAGTTCAACCTCAAAACCTTACTGTACATATATCATATGTAAATTGGAAATGCTCTTGCCTTTACAGTGGATATTAAAACATTACATTTGAGCATGTGTTAGCAGTAAAGGTAAAGTAAAGTTATTTTATTGGTTTGGTGGAAGGGTGGCCATGTCTTTTAGATAAATACAAAAGTTATGTCATGAGCACTTCACTGAGATGAGCGGGTAAGTGCATAACAGAGGTCTTTAGAGGGCAATCAGACCAAATCCATAATGCAGGGATCACATGGTAAAATATTAAGCATCCTGGGGCCTCTGAATGACATCTCACCCTCAACTTCAACCCTGTCATGTCTCCACATGCCACAGTCTCTTTCTTATGCCTAATTTTCTTTTAGCTCCTTTATTTCCTTCTCTTCTCCACCATTATCTTTTTTTTTTTAAACTCTTTCTCTTTAAACACTCTCCTGCTTTCTTCTATTTTGTAACCTTTGAACGGGTGCGTGTGCTAGATGCTCGAGGTTACCCTTTTACAGATAAATCTCTTGTAGGATGCAAACAAATTGGTTCCGCCTACATTTGGACATTCATGAGAGGTTACCTGTCACAGGTATGAAAAATTATAATTAAAGAAACAGTGTTGGCATGCATACTACAGTACTGTATCTTCACTTTATGTTCAACATTGCTTGGCTTCCTTGTGAAAGGGGTATAAAATAGGTGTGCATATATTATTTACAAAATAATCTGTTACCAAGCGCTTAGACTGGCGACAACTTTGTTTTTGTCACCCAAACAGCAAGCAGCTTTCTCTTGTGGCCAGAGAGTAAATGGTAAATGTCTGGATAAATTCATTTAGACTATATTTATTTTTTATGGAATGATATTTAGAATGTTCTCTGAACGTGTTCATGTTGCATTGCTTTGTGAAAAACCTCAACCGGGATATTTAGCCATATAAAGAGACAAGCACACAGAGGCAAAAAGGGAAGGCAGCTCTTCTCACATTTTGTGATTTGTGGATTAAAGCCAGAAGTGTTTCAACACAAGAAAATAATGTCACACACCCTTCAAATGGCCTTTGCTACATCACATCCGTTGCCACCAAATCTGAGATCTCTCCGCCAGCCGTCTCTGATGCTAAACTCTGTGTTGCTTCATATGTCACAGCGCTCCTGAAGTAAGAACCGGTTGCTTTGACTCTGCGCGGTGAGAATGCACAGTTAAACCGGCTCCTGTACAGGAACTGATTATAGTCCAGCGTAGCCTTCATCCAACACCACAGAGATGAGTTGTACATTATCAGGCCACGCATTACATACCCCAAGTAGTAATGCTTACATTCTGTCATTCATGTGATAATGTGCAGCCACTCAACAAACATGCCATCACCGGAGCCCTGGTGCATCGTTTTGTTGGGATGTGTGCATGCCAGCACCACCTCTGGAAGTATTGAGCCTACACATGTAGCTTCTGCAACAGCCTGACACAAAAGAAACAGCTTCACCATCACAAAACCTACTGTCGTCCCACCATAAATGTATAGTATTATGACCGTATGGATTGAGCCAGATTTGAACTCCTGTCAATATTTGTGTTCAATTTCTCCAATTTTTGTCAAATTGGAAAAATACTTACAATTGTACCCAAGTGCTTCCTCTTCCCAAACAAAATAATTCAGAAACACAATTATGAGCTCAGTTCAAATTAAATTGTGAGTGGCACTGGGATAATTACCACAACATTTTAATTTCTTTGACTAACTATTTCTGCTCTATTAGGATATTGATTTCATTCCCTATAACTTATTATATATAATAAAAAATTGGTGAGTCATTTCAAAATTAAACAAAAACTTTGCGTCATTGTTAAAATTGTAGGCCACGATAACTACAATCAAACTGTGCTAACCTGGTTGGAACGAATTGTACATGTGCTGCAATTTCAGTGCAAAAATATTCTCGCCTATTGTGTGTGTGTCTGTGTGTGTGTGTGTGTGTGTGTGTGTGTCTGCTCATCTATTCCAGAGTGAATGCACTTCAGCGTGTTGTTGAATGGTGGAGAATAGGCTCTGGTTCCCCCGCTGAAAGCCTGTTGGATGCCATTGTGATGGCACACCACAGTGTGTGTCTTATGTGTGTGTGGTTGTGGTGGTGGGTTTTATTTTTGGGGGGGGGGAGATGGGGCTAAGTCTATCAGGACCCCCGCACATGAAAGGTAAACTGGAGCCGCTAATCGCAGTGCTGACACAAGGAGGTTCAGGAGGGCGGCCACTTAGAAAAGAAAGGCAGGAGAGCCGGGACCCTGGCAGCGTCAATAGGGCTCAGCACAACTGACCACATTACAGGAACAAACACACACTGCAGAACAGACACACAAACTTGGTGGTCCCTGCCTGCTCTTTGGTGTGGACTTCACCAATGGTGGGTCGAGTGTATGAGTGTGTGCGGTGTGTATGTGTTCATGTGCATGTAATACTTCTCCAAAAGACTGTATTAATCTTCTTTGATATCTTTTTACAATTTCTGTAAAGACACAGCCCGACATTGTATTTGAATAAAGCGTTTGATATCTTCCCTTTCTTAAAAAAAATAAAACGACAAATTAATACGTGATTGAACTCCAAAATGACACACTCTGAGGGACAAAGTGAGCAATGCTAGGCCTGATAACACGGTTCAGAGAGAACATGAAATGCAGGTGAGAGCGGAGAAATAAATAAAGCAAAGCGTTCCAAATTTAATGCAAGTTCAGGGACATATTTGGCAATTAACGGTAAAAATGTCAGCTCATGAGACATGATGAAGGAAAACAGAAAGCGAGTATGCATGAGAGAGGGAGAGGGCAGGCTGAGTGTGGCACCAGGGAGATGAAAATGGGGGAGACAGCCTGGCCGCAGAAAGCTTAGGGGGTCGAAAGAGCGAGGGAGGTTGGACAAATGACAGCCCCCCTCGAAGGTAGTGTTGTGCACTCCCTTCTCTCTTTCTTATCTCTTAATGCTTATTTTCATCACTTTGCTTAAAATATTGATAATCAATTAGCACTACGTCTGTTTTGCTACAGAATCTGTGTCACGGTCTATCACTCTGTCATAGCCAATTCGCCGCTCATTCAAAGTTCATTTTTCCTTGGCGGCTCTGTGCCTTTGGAGGAGTCATTACGCGGGGAACATAGCCCGGGGTGCAATCACCTATTCTCTTTCATTACTGGGGAGATGGAGAAGGTGAGAGAGATTATTAGAACTTTGGAATGATCACAAAGCTCCACGCCGCCTGTCAGATCCCCCCTACGTGTAATTCATCTGGCCTCACTACCTCCCCCCTACCCACTTCCCTCCTCCTCTCCCTCATCCCTCTATCCCTCCTCCCCCAGCCTCAGCCAGGGGTTTGGCCACAGACATTATTCATGAACATCTGCAGCGCGCTGAATATTCCACAGCCTCCGCCGTGATGAAAAGGGAGCTGCCCCTTTGACTTGAAAATTAACATGCCGGCACAGAGATTATGGACGCGCCGTTTCATTCCAAGCCGAGCTGGGCCACGCTGAGACCCGGCCGAGCTGACGGTACGGGCTGGGCTGAGCGAGGCAGGATAGACGGGACAGGTGCAGAATCTTGCTCTTTGTGATGGTGAGGTGTCCGTTTCAGTGGGATAGCGGGGGAAATAATCGAGTTAATAAAAGCGTTTCATTTCAAAGCTTTGAAAGCGACCGTGGTGCAGGTGCACAAACACTCGCCGTCAGAAATCCAAACACACTCACGAATCAGACATTAGTAGTAGAGCTGTGATATGGCTGCATCAGTGGTGGACCTACAACTCAGAACAAGTCTTCAACTCCAGCGGTAATCTTCATCTCAGGGAGAATTTCACTGACATAATCACTGCAATCAAGTGCTCCGATAAAACATTTACTTGTATTTACATAATAATAAAATACTTAAAAAAATTTCACAATTGCAGCTGCAAGTTATGTTTGTTTTCATTATCAATTAATGAGCCCGGGTTAGGATTAGGGGGGTTATTTTCTTGATTCATTGATAAAGCTTTTTGCCTATAAAATGTTAGAAAATAGTAAAATTATTCAACAGCCATTTAACACATTTAATGCTCTACCATGTTTGACACATGAAAGCTCGAAATCTTCACATTTGAGAAGCTTGAAACAGACTAAACGAATATCCAATTATCAAAATAGTCGAATAATTTCCCGTTGACCGATGAATCTTTGCAGCTCTATTTCAAAGACTGGTGGTAAACCTGGAGCAAGGCTAAAATATTCCCCTGTAAGCATCTCTGCATCCCCTCACCTCTGTGCATCTCTCTCTTTCATTCTCTCCTGGACGTCTCTACATGAAAGCCCAGCCGGAGAATGGAAACTCTTCCTCTCACACCAAGAGCACCACTGCTGGAGATAAGCCAAGCATCCTCCCTCTCTCTCTCATGTACAATATATGTGTCCCTCGCCAATCTCCCTGTGACACAGTTGACCGTGACGTGCCTCACAGAGAAATAAAGATAATAATAATAATATATATATATATACACACATAAAAGTGCAATAATCAAATGATCTGGCATGCTCATACTGTGCACAAAGTTATGCTATAAAACATAAAATATAGCAACTTGATGCTCTGTTTGTGAATACAGTAAAGTCAATGAGTACTACTTTGATTCATAAAAGTGTGCCCCTTTATCTGAGTGAAGAGCAATGATTATTCAAATCATTGTTAACTTGGCCATTATTTTCCTACTTTATGCATAATCTGTTTAAAACTATGTCTCTTACTGAAGAGTTTTATGTACCTCTCGATTACAAGAAGTACCGCTCCACACCCAGTGGACCAACATTCCTCAAAGATTTAAGAATAAAACCCAACTTATACACTCTCATGAAGATGCACACCATTGTAAGGTCTTCCTACACCTGCAGCTGTCTAAGCCTTGCATTATGGTGTGGTATAAGACATGTTGGCCTTCCAAGAGTTACTTGGCAGGTAAATCATTTGCATTAATTACAAAAAAAGCTATCTCACAATTACTACTAATACCTTCAAATCAACCTCCTCACAGTAGTTAAAAATGCATATACTACATATATATGTGTGGATGCAGGACACGCAACTGAGACAGACCGAAAGAAGGAGAAAAACAAGAAATATAAGCAGACAGACGTACTGTGAAGAGAAAAAAAGGGGAGAAAATACACTTTAACACTTCTGAAAGGGGAGCAGTTGGAGGGTTCTGACACGGGCTGGAACGGGACTTTGCGCTGCCTCTTGTTGATTGTAAATGGCAGAGCAAGTTTACTCTGGCAGTTGGAGCCAAAATGGAGTCTGACAGCTTTGTCAGGGAGTTTGAGCGGCTCAGTGGCAGGGCAGGAATCGGGATGATTCCATTCCTTTCATCTCTAAATCGCCGATGTACGCTTGCGAAACCTCCATGGTAATAAAAAAAAAAAAAGGAAAAAAAAGGAAAAAGAAAACCAGCCTGGCATAGTTTGGGGATGACATGTGATTTTTCAAAACGCTTGTCAAAATGGAACAGAGAAATAAAAACAGGAGCAAAGAATGAGAAAATTGACAGACCCAAGTCTGAAAGAGAGGGATGCAGAACAAACATGTCAGGAGATGTTAGCAATCTCTCCAAAAGACAACAATATTAATAACCCGAGCACTCATTCCCACCTTTCCTCGCTTTATCCCTCTTTGTAAATAATTCTACAACATATCGCTGCATGACAACCCACTCAAGATCTTGACCTCTGTGTTTCCTAACTGCAGCCTGGACCTTTCTGAAACCTTTGCCATGATAAGACTTCTTTTATAACTGACCTAAAAATACCATCACTGGCAGCGACTTTACGTGCACTCCCGGCCTATTTATTTTCCCTTTTCATTTCATAAACAGTACACTCCCCAAACTCTTTACTTTTCTTAGGGAGAATCTGAGAGGAGTCAGCTAAGAAACGTAAAGACAAGTCTATAGTGTGTGTTTGAGAGGAGGATTGACAGAATAAAGGAAGCTTTACTTGCACTGCTTTGTACTGTTACACTCCCATAGCTTTATCCCTGTGATCCCTTCTACCTCTATCTGCTTGCCTCGGTTTTTTTTTTTCTTTTTCAATTTACAGGATTTGTTTCTGTGTGTCTGACAGCGAGGAGGATGAGGTATAAAATTAATCTTTATCCCGGTTTTGTTGTGTTTCCTCCTCCTTGACAATGCATGTCAGTAATTAGCCGGCCAGTTTGGTTCCAGGCTTTTCAGTGGGTGCCTCCGTTTGCCAACTTTCGCCTTTTGTTCTTGCCATACAATACCGCCCACTCGCCCTCAGTGTCTCTCTCCCTCTCTCTCCTCTCTGCTCCCCGCCTCACACCCACACAGGGCGTTACACAATCTATCCAAATGTGCTTCGCTTTAAAACCCCATTACTTAGCCCCTGTTGTTTCGTTCAACACAATTAAAAGAACAGGCCCTTCATGAGAATTCAGAGAGCCTCGCTCATTCACTCCCTCCCTCCTCTCTCTCTCTTCTTCTGTGGTTCGACGATGGCCGAGGAGTTACTGTGAACAGGCCAGCTTAGTTCCCCTAATTCCTTGGGTTTTGTTTGCATATAGGCTTAGTTTGGTTCCATTTGAAACTACTCAATGCCATGCCTCATTGCCTGGCTGTTACTAGACCAGTGAGCAACTTTAAAGATTGGTCAGCCAAATGGAGTCCTCACACACACACACACACACTCACACACTCACACACAGACACACACACACACACACACACGAAGAGCCCGGCGAGGTTAAAGGGCACTGGCATTGTTATCTCTCTAAGTACTGACACACTTCAAAAGGGTGAAAAACTCGAAGGCTTTTCCAGTAATGACTACCTGGTCGGGCAGAGGGTCTGCTGGTAATTTCAGGCTCTGGCCTTCCACACAAGCGTGTAAGCCCTGCAGGATGGGCTTAGTTCAAAAGAAAGTCAGGTAAATGAGAGACAAGGCTACTGGTCAGCAATGACTACAAGGTCGCTATCAGGGAGGTGTCAAGAGGGAATAGACATGTCTAAGCTCAGAGAATTATCTCTCAAGTCTAAAATAACGACATCTCTCAAGAGGTTTGTGCAACAACTATTGCATGCAGCACTGGACCGACCACTCACTCACTAACTCAATCAAAAATACATAAAATTGACACTTTTAGAATTCAGACTCAAGTGGATTAATCAAAAAGTCAGCAACCATTTTGATCAAGTTTAACCCTTTCAGTCCTTTCTTCTTTTTTTAATAGAAAAATTACCAAACATCTTCTTGGCTGCAGCTTCTTCAGTATGAGGATTTGCTGCTTTTCTTTGTCTTGTGTTATACTCAACGTCATTTCTTTGGGTTTTTTTTTTTTTTGACTGTTGGCTATACAAAACAAGCAATTTGAATATGTCACCTTGAGCTTTTATAACATTTTTCACTGTCTTCTGACATTTCGTGGACCAAACCACCAATTAATAGAGAATGCACTCAGTAGATCATTCGATAATGAAAATCATTAGTTACAGCCCGAAAGTCTGCCAAACTATTTTACTGAATCTTTTTTGGCACGATCATTTCTGGCATCGAACATCTTAGTTGAGTTTAACATTATATTGTCTTCAATTTAAAATTCTAAATGGTCTTCCAAACCACATCCATTACAATTGAAGGCTGATAGATGAATGTCTTTCGAACAAATTGCAGACAGATGGAGATGTTTTTACAACAATGATGCAAAACTCAGTGGCAAATATCTAATTAAAAACAAACAGGTCTTACTTCGCTACACACGGCACAGTTTTCAAACCATGAATATATTATTTGATTATGTTTAACATTTACTCAGCACAAATTAAGGCAATCATCTTAATGCTAGGTCATTGTGCTTCTAGTTAAATGCCTTAATGAAATGATGTCATGTAGTTTACTCACGCCGTCTGAGCCTGCGTCTGCCCAAACACCGCCGACACACACACACACGAGCCTGTATTTAGCCAGTGGTCTCTGTCTTTGTTGGAGTGTGGAGAAGAGGTTAACCCTGCTCACCAAATGACAAGTGTGACGTTCTGGGAGTTGTCTCAAGTTGTGAACAGCTCTATAATTCACACTGGTCAAGACTTTTAGGAACAACCATGGCTTTAAAGTGGACCAGGAGACTGTTAAGCAGTGTGTAAGCGTGTCTGACAGGAAGCCCAGCAGCACAAAGGAAATACAATCATTTAAATATACTCTATGTAATGAGTAGAATCAGCTATATTCAGACTTATCATTAACATTCATAATCAGAAGTGTGAGCCATGTTTTCCCTCGTAGCATCACAGTCCACAAACCGAGTTAATTAACTCGCCAATATCATTGCTACTACAGTGTGTTCAACAACCAAAATGAGATGCAGCGATGCTTCATGTAATACGGCTTGGCTGTGCTTCTCTTCGCTTGCCGAGAGGTCTGTAATGTGCTTATAAAACAAGGTTTAACTCATTTGAACTGAGGAGCTTATAGCACTCGAACAGCCGTGAGGACAGCAACAATTGCTTGTATTAATCATTTCCCCATTTGCAATCAGGCCGCCTTGCTCAAGCTTACCACTTAATCAAGTTAATTAATAAAAACAACCCTTTCTTAATAGGGTAATACCAGATCTATATATTAATTTGATGAATTATGCACAAGAGCTGGAATTGTTTAGGGGAGGATTCTAATTGCTGTGACTGTTCATTTTCATAGTTTTCATAGTGTAGCTTCGGAGAAAAGGCAGAGTAATGAGAGATTCTTTTTCAGTCTACATAACTAATCACACACGCACACGCACACGCACACACACACACTTCCATGTTTGTGTTCATATGTTCTGTGTGAGCTGATATTGATCTTTCTTTAAAGCCCCCCCTTAAAACAGTCAGACAGAGGCGCAAAACTGGCTTAAAACCACTAATTACATCAGCTCTGAAAAGAAATCATTGATCAACGGCATTATGGGAAATTACACTGCCCCCCAAAACTGGATCAAAGTGAATGAAGTGGCTTAGCAAGGTTTCACTGGGGCTCTGCAGACGGGAGACAGGATTATCACCCCTGGACACACACACTCACACACCTCATTAAGACCATACAGTAGTATGTTACAGGACTTATTATGATGCGAGCACACACACATGATTTGGTTGTTCACAAAACCATATCTGCCGACCTTATCCAACTTCAGCCTCATTAGTCTATGCCAAACCATTATAACACTTCAAACCCTTAACTGTGTGTGTTTCACATGCTCTATAATAACAATTATTTCAACAAAATGATCTACACAAAAATAACCGTTTTATAATGCAGTCCTTGCCTTATTTGAGTGGGCCTCATGTCCAGGACCTGTGGAGGGGTCCACTGGGGGAATGAATAAAAGAAAGGGGCCCCTGCTGGTTCATCTGGCCATCTATTGGTGCCCCGAGACCGCCGTAATCTGTTTCCCCTGTCCCACCAGCCCCACCACTGGCCCCTTAGGGCTCCCAGCCTGCTGCTAGGGGACCCCTTCATGTGTAATTAACAGTTCCCAAGCTGAAACACACACACACACAAACATACAAAAGAAAAATTGTGGTGCTTTTCCAGGGGAAGTGATTATGTTTACATGGCCTGCAATTTCTCCCGATATTAACTCAATTAAGACAATTAAGTACATTTGCCATGTACTGAGCTTGTTCTGATCATTACTGATGCTCTAATTTAGTCACATAAAGGATATTTGATTCATGCACAGACCTTTATTTAAAAACATGACTTTGAATACTGGAGGGAAACACCGATGTTGTCGGGTGATATGGAGGGGGGATCCTGGGTCTATCCATGAGCACACGCCTGCTGCACCTCAGTAGACCACAATAAATGGAATTTGTGGGGTGGCTTTGTGAGACACATGAAAACCAAGTTAAGGACCCTTGGCAATACCAGGTACATACAATCCTTGCACTAATCTTGAAAATACTAATAATTACCAGCTTAATGTTTTCACAGTAAACTGTTTAAGGGGTTATTCTTGGTTCCATTTCCAAAAAGCATCTGTGTAACTTAACAAAACAAAAAAAACTTCACTTGTGAGAACTGTTTGCTCGCGGTGTCAAAACTAAATTGATATAATCACAAACACAATCCCCGAGATAACAAAACAACCCACAGGTACATAATTCTTGCAGTTGCAGCCAGTTTGTTACTGAAAGTGGCACAAACTCAGCCTCTAAAAAGGCAGAGAGCAACACTCACTAAGACACAGCAAGAAGCCACTTAGTACAAAGTTAGCTACATCAACTCCACTTGTACTTACATTGTGCCCCAATCTACTTACACGGGCAAATCCAGGGCTTACATTACACTGAAATAAGCAGCGGATATTGGCAGAATGGGCTTACCCAGGCATTGTTTTAACTGGGTTTTTCTGAGGGAATTTTCTGGCCTACTAAATATTGAGGACAAAAATAAAGTAGTTGTTGTTGGCCATCATCTTCAGGAGAAGGAGTTCAGGGGGATTCAGGGGGAGTGTTAAGATGATTTGTAGGCCTTTTCTCCTATCAGATCATCTAAAATGTGAGTGATTACACCGGTAATCAGCTGCAAGCCGACACTGGCACAGTCTGTGTTTAGGAGATAAAGGGCGAGAGACAGAGTTAAGAATGGAGAGAGAGAGACATGTGAGAGACAACAGAACGAGGGAGGAGAGGAGGAAGAAGGTGGCAGATTATTTCTCAATATTATCACATGCCAGGACGGCCATTCTCCCTCTCCTTCAGCTTTTCTCTCTCTCTCTCTCCCTCTCCCTCTCATATACACTCTTTCTATTCAGAGATCCATTTGTGCTTGGCCAAACAAATAGCTGACACTGCCTCATCAAAGCTTTGGATTGGCAGCCTGGGCCAAGTGGAGTTGTTGACAAGCGAGGGCAGTGAAAGCAGAGGAGGAGAGGAAAGAGCAAAACAGAAAAAGAGACAACAGAAATCCCTGCCGTAATTCCCTAAACTATAATCCACTGAGTTTAATGGTGTGTGCGTGTGTGTGTGTGTGTGTGGGGATTATACATTTATCATCAATGCTCATCCTTGCCCTCATACTGGTGTGTGTGTGTGCGTGTGTGTGAGGAGAAAAGCCAGCTTGTATAGACGGCCCAACAATGCCGGCTGAGGGATTTAAACCCTCGCTCTCTATCATATAACCACATATCCTGGCCAATTCAAAATAACGACTAGCCTATTCAATGCGGCTGATCCTACCGATTACTCCTGATCTGGAGACACCCCCCAACACACACACACACCCCGATACTCTTCCCCTCACCTCTACCACTTGTAAAACATGCTGTACATTTTGTCAAAATTGAGGATCCCCTTGTTACTGTGTCTCCACGCATCTGTTTCTCACCGTTAGTGAACTGGTCCCAGCAGGAGTAATCAAGACCCCCATAGGCTTTTTGTAAGTACATAAACTCTATCAACTCGAGGTCATAGGTCATACCTGGTTCTGTAAAACCCTGGCGGGTTTTAACGCAGAATGGGGATTTAAAGGTTTGTCACGATTAGAAGCAAGATTACACATCTAATTCACTGCTGCAGCCCAACTAATCTCAGATAGATTTCACGTAGATCACACATACAGAGACGTGTTTCCCTCATCGATAGAAATGGTGGAAGGTCAGACCAAATAATAGAAACACCTGTCAGTACAACACAATACTGTCATGGGTCAGCCAGAGCAGAGGGTTTTAGGAGGGAGTCTGGTTAAGCCGTGTACAGTATTTAAATCCCTAGGTTTTGTTGTTCAGTGTTTGTTTTTGCTTGGTGACACTGTGCAACTCTGTTTCTCAAGTACTCTAACCTTTTGAGTTTTGGAGCCTTGCCTTCGTTTACTTTGCTCCAGAGGAATTGACCTATTTGTATCACTGCTTCTAACCTTTTTCCAAGTAAAGACCTTTTTGATTTTGTCTCCTGCAAATGAGTCCAAGTTCTTCTTTAGAGTAAAACGAACGTAACAAACACAATTCAACAGCACTTCTGAAAAGTTGAATGAACACGGCCCGTTGTCACTTTCATGAAGTTTATTGCAGGACTGTTGTGTTAGACTGCATTAGTTTAGCTAGGGGTGTCTAATAACCTACATTTTGTTGGAAAAAACATCCATTTATCTCTCTACTACCTCCCCGATTTAAACGCAGAAGGCCACTTAATCACGATAACGTTGAGACACTGAAATTTAAATGTTGTGTCTGACTGCAGTTATCAATTACATGACTACAAGTAAAGAACACACTGTTCATTTAAGCATTTATTCAGGATTAGGCTGCATTCAGTCCTAGGACTACACCTGTCATTCATTTTGAATGAGGCTCCTGCCAACGCAGAGGGCTCCGGCAAAACAAAAAATCCAAAACCTGGCTCAAAGAAGTTTAACCCGGATTAATCTTTATCTTAACCCAACTGTACATTCCTGGTAGATTACTTTGTAACATGAACGCTGTATTTCTACTGTTTACCTCCCGATTGCCACGGTAAAAGATAACTTTCCAGAGCAGTAAAATCCTTCCTCACCATATTATAAAACATGTGCAGTGTTATAATGTTTGATTAGCCTTCATACTCATCCATCTATTCAACCTCATCTAACCAGATCTATTTTACACTCAAAAACTGGACGTGCCTAATTGTATTTCATTGTCTCACCACTGCCTGAAACAACATACCCCCACAAACGCAGCAGTTCTCGTCTGAATGACCCCTTACTACTTCTATCGTAAAATGTTTGACGTATTATAAATGACTGCTGAACTTTATAAAAGATCTATATACTGTGTATATATATATATATATATATATATATATATATATACACACACACATATATATACACCTTTATCTGGCTTGTTTAAAGTTACTGAAAAGAAATACTGCTGAACAGCCGACTGACAGATCCATTGGAGGACAACACATCTGTTGAAGATCTGATTATAGGAGTTTATTACAAAACGCTGTATTGAACAAATCCCTGATGAAGGTCATTTAGCCCAAAACAATGTATGAAATGAAATCTCCAGCAGTAAATATAGACACGTTTTCACTTATATTCTTGGCATTCTAGAAACTAGGAGCTCAGCTCAGCAGTTCAACAGACGATCCATGGCCGTGACCTTTCAGGTATGCGACTGTCCCTATTACCGCTAGTGCACTTGTGGAGCCTGTATCTGGCCTCTACTGTAGATAGTGAAAAACGTGTCCACAAAGCCGCATATCAAGACAGGTTTATTCTGAGCATAAACAGAGCTGATCGTATGAATCTCTGCGCTGGAGTCTGCAGTCTGGATTGGCTTTGGCTTTGCCCATTGGCTCTAAGAAAACATGAATCAAACTGAGAAAGACAGATTATCCAAGAAATAATGTTCGAAGACATCAGAAAAACATACTTTCACCATCGGCAGACTCAGGCACGGACATCTTTCTTTTAAGCTGACGCGCATTAATTCATGGTGCGCAGACACTCACACAAGTGTACATTTACTGAACATGTGTCCTGCAGATGTAGTAGCTATGAAAAAAAGCCCTGTTCTATGTGTGTATATGAGAGAGAGAGAGAGAGAGAGAGAGAGAGTGAGGGAAACAGGGAGAGACAAGAAATACCTGAAGAACCCAAATATATGAGCAGAAGAAAGAAGGGAAATTAAATGAACATTAATTCTCCCGCAGCAATTCCCTCTTCTCAGCACGAGGAGATGAAAGAGGAGCAATGTACTTTCTGATATTTATTTCTCCTTAAACACACAGCTGGAGTTCTGGTCTGGGTGACGGGGCCCAGTTTGGGAGGAGACGGGTACCCAGGGGCCCCTTATTGCCTGGTTTACTAATTAGGCAGAAATATGCACGATTGAGCCAATGTAGGATTAATTAACTGTTTATTTCTCTTCACTCCTCTATTGGAAACACTAGGTTTGGGCTGAGGGGTTCAGAGGGGGAGAGAGCGGAAGAAAGTGCTGGGTGCGGCATTTTTGGACAAATCGGATGGTTGTAAATATGTGTGTGCGTGCGTGTGGCCTACTGTAAATAATGTGGCAGTGCCGCCCTTTTGAATGAGCGTGGGTGGATGTCTCTGTCATCAGCCCCCTGCACCACACAGAGGAGGGCTGTTGGAGTTGTTATGTCTGAGTGTGGACAGCACATGCAATGCCAAGACTGAATAAAAAAAAAAAAAATACACGACGGGACACTGTAAGGGATGAGAGACGTTTGAAGACAGGGGACTTAAGCAGGAAGTGAACACAGGGGATCACAGCCAATAGAGATGAATCCTCCAGCTCAGACTGAACACAGTTAAACTTAGAGTGAAAGTGTGAAGGTTTGGGTTAATCATGGTTGGAGATCACCCCCTATGACAGACTATGTAGTCTGTGTGACTGTTAAAGATATTCTCAAAACACTAGTGATAAATTAGTTATGACTCGAACTTACATAAAAGTTTTTGTACAACCTCCAGAGTCTGGATGTTAAACTGCGGTGAAATCTGCACAGCAGCTGCTGGCTTATGATTATAAATCAACAAACTTAACATTCATGTTTTAATTTCTCTTCTTCATTGTAATCAGATAAAACACACAATTTAATAACAATTTCAAACACATGAAACTGTAAAAGCAGTATTTCACCCAGGAGAGATACAGAGTACCCAGAGTTCAGTGGCTTTAATGACTTTATGGTTTTAGCTGCCCCAGAATGCAAAGGAGTTGATGGAAAATTATTGCAAGTGAAATTAATGTTTCTTATTGGAGCAGCTGATGAAAGCACGATCAGCCGGTTGAAAAACATCTAGTCGGCTATAAAAAATAAACGACAACATTTTTGGATTTTAACCTATATCTTAAGGGAATTTGTGGACGACACTTATCATCATATATCATGTTCTGCAGGATGTCCTGGAATATGTTTCATGTAAAAGTGTCATTGAAAAAGTAAAATCCTTTATG
Organism: Bovichtus diacanthus; assembly: GCA_943590825.1. NCBI lineage: Eukaryota > Metazoa > Chordata > Actinopteri > Perciformes > Bovichtidae > Bovichtus > Bovichtus diacanthus. The sequence goes on from CALSBV010010348.1 coordinate 9,496,025, forward strand.
GACATCACAGACTTAATGCTCAGGTTTACTAGTAGAGATGCCATTGCAGTAATGGCGGCTTGTTTACTTCCGCCTACAGTTCGGATTCATCTATACTGTAAGTCTAAAAACGTTCAAAAAGTAGAGAAAGACTGGGAAGGAAAGCAGGACATTGAGAGTGGGAGACAGAAGCATGTAACAGCACAGAGAACCGAGAACTAATAAGCTGTGTGTGTTAGTTGGGGCAGGGTAACAGCGCAATCTGTACGAAATTAGGACTCTATTAGAAGTTTGAAACAACTCATGACTTCCATCTGTTCTTGAGGCCCGGAACGTGATATTGGAGACGACAGGTGTCTAAATGTTTATCAGCCGTGCTGCGTTTATTCCTGCGTCTCTTGAGTTAGGAGGAAAAATGACCCACACTAATCTAATTCAAACTAACATTCACTTTGAAATGTTGCTGGTGTGGCAGGAATAAAACACATGCTGTTCAAAACCATTGGAGTCAGTACAGCATGTGTCTTGACATGTAGAGTTGACCTCTTCAGCCCCATGAGAATACACACTAATGTAAGCATGTGCAAGCTGCACACATGATAATGCATCAATCTTACAAAAGAAGGTCGTACTATGTAACTAACACTTAAATAATCAGGGTGTTAAAAGTATGTTGACACCAAATTAAGTCCGGATCTGAAATAAGTAACATGTTAATAATAAGTAATAAGTCGGCCTTTAAAAGGTTTTTCCAGTCCAGGACCTCGGGACTGTTTGGCTTCTGTTAACATTCATATCTAGAGCCAGAAATGGGACAGAAGTGTGTAGCTAATTTTTCAGCCCTAGAATCTGAATGGTCATAGTCTTTTAGTATTGTGACATTGCAGTTGGTTTGCAAATGTTAGCCAAATGGATGACTTACATAATAAATGTTCATTGCAACTGAAACAGCTACATTTTGTTTCCCAAGTATAGATTAGATGCATTATCAAAGAACCAATTTGATAGCACACGTTACATGTCAGGTGTGTGGTGACTGCATGCTCGTGGCTCCACATGCTACAGTGCTTTATTAGTTCTGCAGTTTTGAGAGAGAGATTGTTTCATAAACAACGGGTCTATTCTAAGGTGCTTTTTTTTATTTATAAGATATTTTCATTAAATATAAAACTAGAGAAAGTCAAGACAGGTAATGCAAATAAAACATTGACTAAGAATAAGCTACAAACTGACTCTCTGCTCTGCTGTGTGTGTGTGTGTGTGTGTGTGTGTGTGTGTGTGTGTGTGTGTGTGTGTGTCTCTCTCTCTCGGACCCTAACCCTCTTTGTACCGATGTACAGAGGCAACTTGCTGAACTTATTAGGCCAATGGTTTTCATATTTAGTTTTATTTATCTATCTTTGATCATTTCCTGACATTCTTGCTGCATTTTTTGTGCCCCCGTGAAACACCTTTTAACAGGTTTTGAAAGGTGTTATAGAAATGAAGGTTGACATACTTACCTTCTTACAACATTCTTTGCACAGAAACTCAGACTTGAAAGAGCACATCACACTGTCGACCAAATGCCCTCTTACAAAAAAAGTGCCTCCACACAACGTACACACACACACACACACACACACACACACACACACACACACACACA
>CALSBV010010348.1:9513710-9528822 GCA_943590825.1 Bovichtus diacanthus
TGTGTGTGTGTGTGTGTGTGTGTGTGTGTGTGTGTGTGTGTGTGTGTATAAAGGGAATAAGGTGGGAGTGTGTGTTGGAAAACAACAGCACTTTCCTAACAGGGGCTTTAGATTATCAAACTGTGAGGAGAAGGGAAAGAGGCAGAGGGGGACAAAAGACAAGACAGCAGACAAAGTTTCTTTTTGTTTTGCTCAGAGCTCAGTCAACTATAGCGGACAAAAAGAGGAAGAGTGCAAAGAAGAGAGAAGGTGAGGAAGAAATTAAAAGAGAACGAAGAAGAAGAATACACAGGGCCAAAGACAGGCAGGGTCACAGATCAAGATAGGAGGCTTTAGAAATCAAAAATGTAAAAACTTTTATTGTATTGTCACAGAGCCATTCGTATAGTAAATTGACTGCACTTATATACTGCAACACTGTTAACCTGAGAGCAGAACCAAGTGCTTTACAAAGCCCCTCAACTCCCTGTCTTGCTCGAGGACACAGAGACAAGGAGAGCCACCACAAAACCTACGATTAATCACCGGTTTTACTAACCGAGCCAGGGCCATCCTAAAGGCGGGAGTATGCTCAAAAAGAATGACTGCTTACAACTTATCATCAAACCATGTTGGATGCAAAAGCACTTACGGTTGTTCAAAGGCGGACGGAGCGGCAATAACTGTTTAAATATGAGCATAACGACGCACACACAATTCTTCCTGGAGGGAATTCAATGTCAATTAAACAATACAGAAAATATTTTGGTTGGAGCATACCAAGACCATACGTGAGGCCCGACGTTATATCTATCAATGACTTTTTCAGTTGTATGTGCTTTGAGATTATCTGTCTCTTGTGCCTTTCGGCTAAAACACTGAATGAGCCCTCTCTGAATTCTTGTATACGTGTTTATGAAATCTAGTTATGCATGTATAGTGCGTGTACTATTATCAACAACATACAGTGGGCAACGTATTTTTCCTCTCTCTCTCTCTCGATGTGTAAAGGAACGCCTTTTTATAAACATCCTCCTTTTCAAGCAGCTGTCATAAAAGAATCTACTATTATTGGGATATTAATGCCAGCACTGACACCCGCACCCGCTAAACTCTTGCCTTACATGTGACAGGAAGTCCTGTAGGCTCATGGTAGGCCTCCAACTTGTTCCCTTGCCTCACCACAGCGACGACAGACACACTGAGACGCGCTTCGCTGAGCCTAAAAGCCCGGCGTCTGTCCCATTAGTCAAAAATAAACACGTCCCATTAGAAAAATAAATAACCCTCACTCTGCTTGGCAAAAACAATGCTACACGGTGTATAATGAGGTACCTCTGCCGCATGCAGGAAATTTCATCTATTTGTAGTCGTGCTCTGGTCCAAGGCACTATTATTATTATTGGGCCCGAGGGCGACCAGACAAAGCAAAGTGTGGTGGGTCAGCAGATGAATGAATGCCTGTTAGAGAGGCAGAAGAAAGGTCAGAAAGGCTGTATCTGGACAGATTGTGGTCAGACGGTCAGACTGCTTTCTCACCAAATGATTAACTCCCCCTATCATGGCAAAACAACACAAACACATTCGTGAATGAGCAGAAAGAGAGTCCAGACGCACGGGAAGGAGGCGAAAAAATAAGGTTGAATTGCAGCATACATCAACACGCATGCAGGAAGATGAGCAACACATTCAGTTATTCTTTAGTCATCCTCTCCTGACATAATCTGCCTCATACGTTCATTTCTATATAATGATTCTCTCAATCTGTGAACACAAACTGAGGAAGTGAGGAGGAGACCGCGGGGAGAGGGCGGGACAACAAAGCAATGAAGGGTTAGATAGATACGGTGGTAGGGCAGAGAATCAGAGCGGACCACTGCTGGTCTTCCTGAGGATTAGTTGAGCTCAAGAATCAGCAGACACAGTGAACCATCTACCAGGCAGCGGCGAGGAGCAAAGCAGTGCAGCTCATCTCATCTACTGCAACTCCACACCGCAACAGAACATCAGACATTTTTTGCACTATTTGTAAATTTTACAATCTTATCCATCTCCTACTGTGTATTGCAACTGTTGCACAACAGTTTCCCTCGGGATAAATACAGTTCCATCTTATCTTATCTTACGTACATTCAGCTTTATGAAGTGAGCGACATATCCATCCACTGTTCAGTGACTTCATCGATCAGTCTTTTATAACCCTCCAAGTTCATTTCCGCTGAAAATAGGGAATGTAGTGCCAGATACTCAATAACAAAAAAGATTTTGTGTGATTTTAAACATGCATTCGGACATATTTATATCCACATATCACTGAAGATTATTCGTTTTAAAAGATAATGGAAGTTATCTTAGTGCTGAGATAAGATCAATTACATGCAATCTCTCCAACTGGTGTGTGCCCATTGTTAGCATGAAGCACAGAAAATGCAGAAGGACAGATTAGTGACTTTGTCAATGTCTCCATGTCCTCTTGGTAGAGCCAGCCTCCCAAAAACTTTTTTATGGAAATCAACCGAAGATAATGATCAACCAAAGATCAATAAAGATCTGTGATTACTTTACATTCTTATTAAACTAGCACTGGAAATAAGGTTTACCAGAAATAAGTGTTCAAGGTCAAGAGATATATTGCGATATTGTAAAGATGGTGAAATCCAGTAAAAGCCAGCAACACTCTGGATTCAAAGAGTTTTTTACCCTCTTTCCTGCTCCCTATATCTAAAAAGTAAAGAATCTGAGTAAATTAAAACATTAGGGAAATGTGGGTTCATGTAAACTCACCTGACAGTACCAAAATGTCTCCAAAACACTATCTTGAGTCGATCTATAGTAACATTAATCTTAATTGCACCACTGTAACCATCATTATCTGTCAATAAACAGTTTCAATATACACTCTCGCTAACTCTCTTTATGCTGGAGTTGATATGCTCAATATTCATCTCATTATGTTTTTAAAGTCTTCATCTGTTTCCATTTTCTTTCATTTGTTGCATCCCGCTCGGGCTTCCTCCTCATCTCCTCTTCTTCTTCTCCGCCTCCCTCCCACTCCCCCCAAACAAACACACAGATATATCCCATACCCAAAAGAGGACCAGGGAAAACAGAGCCCCTAGAAAATGCAATATTTCTGTTTTTAATATCGAGGTCTATAAGATCAGGGCAGAGATGGGTTCCATGGCAATATGTTTATTTATATATTTTATAAGGAGGGGGAAAAAAATCTGCCTATCAGTGTATGTATTTGGGGGGCCTGAGCCACTGTATCTGAGCTCATCTTATATGAAAAATAATGTTGTGTATGGCTATACTTTTATATATAATGGCAATATGGGATCAGGGCTCTTTTACAATGTGCCATACTTCAGGCTAGGACTAACAGCATTTTATGGCCCGCCAGCAGTTCATCTTCATGTCTCAGGCAGGCAGGAGCACTGCATAATAATGTCGTTTCCTGCCCCCAAATGCTATTTCACAGGCCGGGGCTCATTTCTCAAACTTCACCACTTTTACAATTTCCCAAACTTTTATTCCCGTCATTATTACCAACAAGATTTCATTACGTATTTAGAATGTAAACAAGTCTGAGTAATGACACTCCCCCGTCTCCCTGGAATCATTCCCGCTGATGGCTCTGCTGCTATCTCAGGCGCGTGTATTCATAGAAACACACACACCAAAACATGTGCATACAAATACACACAACCCCATGCACTGCAGTGTGCCCACATACAACCGTTCAAGAAGTACACATATATACATTAACTGTCCCAGTCAAGATACAACTCAAAGGCAGTAATTTACGTGCGCGCGCGTGTTAGTGTGTGTGCGTGGGTGCGCATGCATGTACGTGTTCCCGATAAAAGGGGGAGGCGGTGGGGGTGAAGGGGGGGGGGGGAGAAGGAGAGAGTTTTATACTCAACTCACATAAATCATGTAGAAGAAAAATGAGCAAATGTGCAGGCTAACTCATCTTCTCCCCATCCGGAGAAAATGAAATTCACTGGAATACCTATCAAAACTGCAATCATCCAGAGATAATATCTTCTTTGGTCTATCTGCACTTTCCGATTTAATTTCCTCCATGCCCTTGACATCCAGCGATACCATTAAGATGAAGCACATACAGTAAGGGAGTAGTTCTCACGTTTTGATATATGAGATCCCCACGCTTAATGTAATATCATCATTTGAAAATTAATGCAATCTTTCTTTTGTTTGGGGGGGGGGGGGTTGTTTTTTTGGAAACACTCATGGAGCGAGCCGCGGTGAGACAGGCGACAAGATGGAGAGCAATGAAGTGATGGGGACACATGAATCGGAGACAGAAAAACAGGTGATATGTGAAAGGAGGGAAAGACGACGGGGGGGGGGGGGGGGGGGGGATACTTTGTATTTTGTGGACCCCCCCTCCTCCTTCTCCTCTTCCCCTCCTTCGGTGCCAGAATGACATGCAATTACGTCTGGGCCTGCCCCGAGTCAGAGGTCACTCAAATTACTCCATCATTTAGCCGCGGCGTAGAGATGAGAGAGAGAGAGAGAGACCACCCCACCCCCTCCACATCCTCCCAACCCCCCGCCACCACATCAAATATCATGAAATCATTAGTGTAATAAGCATGGAAATCTGTTTGCAGATTATAGAAACCCCCACCTCCCCTTCTCCTCCTTTATCTGCCCAGAATCTCTCTCTCTGAGCTGTTTTCACCTCTTTATCCTATACAATCATATTAGAGAGGAAGAAAGACAGACAGAGACAAAGAAATACAAAGAAAGAGATACAGTGAGAGATAAAGAGGAAGTGTTTAATGAGATAATTAAAAACGCAGAATAAAGAAAAGAAACGATAATATATCATTCTGAGCTCTGACCTCCCGTCAACTTCTTGCATTTCACACAAAGACAGCTCAAAGTCAACTCACTGCCACATTCAGTGAGGCCAGGTTTGTCACATTCTTGGTGTGTGAGGGTGTTGTCCTGACTACAGCTGCTGTTGCATATCTGTCAGTAAGCCAACAAGGCTATTTGCCTGAGTAAACTCTTCAACTCACCAAGGGACACTGGGGCGACATCAGCCATCCCTGAAGAAAGCCATGTGTACAGCAGTCTGCTGACCCCTCGTTTCTACACCACCGCTTCGGATAACACTTGATGCAAATACAATTAAAAACAAGGGACGCAGCTCCCAGAGATGCATCGGGTCCACTTTAGAAGAGACAACACCCCCAAAACACCCAATAAGAAGTTGTTTTTTTTTTTTAAATACAAACAGTTGAGGAATCGCTGGGATTAAAAGATTTTTGCTTTTTCTATTTTGTTGCACGAGCTTAGTCCCGTGTCATCATGACATTTAAAACAATACAGTAGAACAGGAAAATAGTTGTTCATACTTAGCTGCTCACTAAGGGGTGAAGGCATGGGATTACATTACTTACAAGTACATTTTAAAGGCCACAGTGGTTTGAATTATTGACTAACTTAATGCCCAAACTGCCTTATATCATTAGTAGAGGGATAACTACAGAACAGAGAAGTTAAATAAATACTTTCTCTGACAGCAGATTTAACTAAGAGCCACATAAAGGTAATTCAGTTGATTGTGTGAACTTTAGGTAAGAAACCCTGCATGAAAAATGAGGGCTATAGCACAACCTTTAGGACTTAAGGGATCAATTTAAGCCTTTGAACGGTGCAGAAACACTTCAAGGCTGTGTTAGAAGATAAATGTATGACTTTTTAGATGAATTATGTATACTAAACTGGCAATATATTGACAGTTAATTCTGAGAACTATAGCATTATCCCCCTCAGAAATGAGATCACAAGAGGTTTGATGTGTGCATAAACTACTGTCTGGTATATATACAATTAAAATCATATTCTTTTTCTATAAACAATCTACTTATTGCCTTTAAGAAAGGCCCACGATGTCCCGTCAAGACAAAACGCTAATTCTCCAATGAAACACATATATGTAATTTCAGTTTTCTGTGAATTGTGACAACTCGTCCTGCGACCCTGGGCTGACCTGTAAACCAGCTCCTCCTGCTCTCTACAAACATGCTCTATTCAAATTCCCATCCTAGGACCGATCTCCCTCTCTCCTGTTTTTCCCCTGCCCCTCTCTTCTTCTATCCTTCCCCAGGCAGTGTGTGTGGTAGAACGATGGGTACAGCTGCTGATTGAGCCAGTAATCCTGATGAGGCGGATTCCTCATGTATTGATTGAGCTGCTGGCTTTCTTCTACTTCGCTCTGAGAAGCTGTGCATCTGGACTGATTAGCTGCTGTAGGCCACCTCTTTCACTATCGCTCCATTTCTCCCAGAGCAAAGACTCGTCCAACTCAAACTTGTGTATGTGTGTTTGTGTGTGTGCACTTGGAACGTGTACGTGCGTGTGTGCACAGGCAGAAACTAACGCAGAGCACTGGGAGCAATTAACTTCAGTCTTTTTCTCTGCATCGCTACTGATCGTGTTCAGTCAATCTGCTGAAATACGAAAACAAAACAAACATGAACAATAAAACAAACCTCAGACCACATAAATCTTAATTGCCCACCTAATTACTGCACCAGTCATTCACTCATACTGTTAACTTAACAGGAGGAGGCAATGTTAGTATTCATCATGGAAAATCAAGCACAAGAATTATTTGAACAGAAGCTTGAAAATCTTACAAATATTTTTTTTTTGTTATGAGTAAACAATGGAAAACAGTTTCTGACAATTATTTCAAATAATTTTAATTTATATTAAGAAGTAAAAGATAAAAAGCAATCCAGGTCCAAGGTAGCAGCTTGAAAGCATAATATGACTTGAGCTTGACGACACCATGATAAGTCTCAATATGGTTGATGCACTAATCTTAACAGCAGTCCATCAAAAGAGAGACATAAATGCCTGTTTAGAAATCTACGGGGATATATGTGTGAGGTATAGACGGAACCAGCATTTTGAACATCCTTGCAACTCTACCTCAGAGGGAGACGAGCTCCATTATTTACTGTTTTCTGTCCCGAATCGTAATCAGAGTCTTACGCTACCCAGGGAGCTGACTACTGGGGTGCAATCTCGCCATAAGCATAAACACACCCATAAATTCAAACACTGAGTATTCAGGTATTCAAATTCCCAAAGACTAATATATACAAGAAAAAAATGCACTGGTAAACATACCAACGTGTGTGTGTGTGTCTCAGTATGTGTGTATAAATGTGAAATGTTCAACTCTGAGCTGATCCCGATAAATACTAAGAATCAAATGCAAACATATGTTCCTATAGGTCCACTTAGTGCAAAAACCATAAAAAAAACCCAAAAAACTAAAAAAACATGAACACTCGCTGCACTAAACCCTGCCAAGAAACATTTACGCAAATATTCTCACGTGTGCAATACAAATCCCAGCGAGGACATGACTGTGTAAAAAAAAAACAATCTAGTTTACGGTCCTTAAAAAACTGTTCTGTATGTCTAGTGAATTAGTATACCATGAGCATATGATACACAGATATACAATTCAAGGTAACTTTGGCCAGATGACATAAAGACATGATAAATCTGTGCATAGATATATATATATATATATATATATATATACACACACACAGTACATATATATACTGCCCCAGTATCACTCATGTCTTATGGAAATTAGTTCACATTCCTCCACTTGCCTTTAACAGGAAGACTCTTCTCAACACGCACTACCTAATGTTTGCCAAGATGTAACTGCCAATACACATATTGATTAATGCTGTTTATGCTTGTAATCCTCTCTTGAATAATTCACACCCCCTTTTATGGAGTACCACATCAATCACACCTCCAGACCTACCCCCATAGACGTCTCCAAAGCCAAACTGGACCATTACTACATCGTGCACTATATTTAATGTCCGTCATTTTATTTAAGTGTCTGAACTCTGAGTGAGAAATCTATGCACTATATTATGCCCTCAAAAATTCCCACAGTGGAACAAAGACGTAGGGAGTTGTTTTGGAGACGGAGAAGCACTGGTTGGGTACAGTGGTCTCTTTGGCTCGCTCACATACTGTAAGTGCAACACAAAGCTTTAGATAAGTACTTAATAACTTGAAAATTGTACATGTAAAAATAGCATCAATGCACTTTAGGAGAAAATCAACGCAGTTTTGATGTAAACGGTGAGTAAAATAGAGGCAAAATCCCTCAACTCTTAAGTTTATTCCCACTTCAATCAGAGTGTTGATTACTGAGGTCAACTTTATCTGATCTGCCGCTCGCTCAAGTGGAGAGTTACTGCGAACTGTTTGAATTTCGGGGTCAGTCATTTGTGTGGCATATTCAGGGTCATTTGCGTAGCTCGTGGTGGGGCGGGGGGTCATTTGCGTAAGGTGCTGGGAGCTGCAGGTTTAGTATGCAGCGAGGAGAGGGAGGGAGGGCATACGACATCCACAGAGAGCCGGGACCCTCGCTGACCCCTGTCTATAATTCATCCCCTGGAATATGGGGCACATCAAACCTGGTTTCCTTCCCACCCAAAAAGAGGACAGAGAACCTTTTCACTTTGTTGCACGGCACTATGACCCCATATTAAAGCAGGTAGCAAGAGAAACGCTGGAAACGTTGGCTATTAAATTTTCAGGGATGTCCCGAGAGAGCGTTTTCAGCAGGCCCTCGATTCATGGATGGGAGAAGACTAAGGAAAAGCCCCATGATGACAGAGAAGAACGGAGAGGGAAAAGGAGAGGAGGGGGGGGGGTGGCGGTGTCTGAAAGGTAAAAAAAAAAATATTCTCCTTTTATACATCCATGTGTAAACAGGTATGCAAAAATCCTGAGACAATTAAATGCAAAAATCAGGGTGGATAACCTGTGTGCGTGTGCATATGTGTGTGTCTGGGCAGAATTTGGGATAAATTAAACGCTAGAAAAATGGTGGACCAGGCCCTAGGGGGGACACTACCTTCCCTCAATCCCTGTTTTCTCTGTGTATCTCTCCCTGCCTGTTAGCTGCAGGTATTCAGCTTCAATTCCAGAGATTTCATTAGGAATGCAGATATCAAAGTGTGTGTGTGTGTGTGTGTGTGTGTGTGTACGGAGGGGGGGGGGGATAAAGGGGGGTGTCGAATAGAACTTACCAGATGTTCTAATCTTCCTTTGAAGTTCACCGCGTCCCTGCAACACAACAACACATTTCCCCCAATGTAAATAAAGCGCAGACACAAAATGTCATTTAATAATAAGACATTTTTTTGCAGATGCACAAACACACATCCCCTGGAAAAAAAAATATACACGTAAATAGGCACGAGAGAGACAGAGAGACACACTCAAGTGTGCTCTAATGAACATTTCTGAACCAATTACTGAATATTTTTTAACAAATCTAATCGGAACATTACCGTCGGCTAATTCTGACTTCCAGGAATTTGGGCTGCAACTTACAATTATTTTCATTATTAATTAATGTACACATTATTTTAACCAATCAATAAAGGGAATGTCAGCAAATGGCAAAAAAGTTAATGAAATTAACTGAAAATGTCTTGCATCTGATCATCAGTCCAAAGATATTGAGTTTATTTTTCATTGAATATATTGACATTTCAGAAAGTATAACCAGTGATTTCTTTTAGACATTTTTGCTTGAAAATTTACTCAATAATAAACAATTAATAGTTTATCATATAATTGGTGATTAATTTTCTTTCGATCAACAAGTTGATACATCGGCTAATTGTTCAGCATTAGTTGGAATACAGTCAACAAATGTCATAATCATCTCATTGTATTAATTTTCTGAGCAGGATGGAAATGGTTGTGCAATAAATTGATCTCAATGACGTCAAAATGGTTTGAATTAAATAATGAAGAATTATCCTAATTGTAACCTTTCAGACTGAAGTGCTGTGTGCGTTTGTGTTTAGCTAATATTGCCGCCTCTCTGTTGGCATAATAATACTTTCCAAGTACAGAGAAAGAACTCGGAGCCTATTATCTGTTAATTAATTTAAAAAAATGCAACGGCAGAATGGCCGAAGAAGTGGAGGAGGAGGAGGGAGCAGTCGGTTTTAAAAAGAGCAAATTGGCAGTAAATAATAGATGCGATTTTGGCACATTTCAAATTTGCAGCAGTGAAAATCAACAGATCAAGAGAACACAAACAGCCCCCGTCCCCGATCCCAGCACCCCCCATCCAACTCTGGCCCTCATTACTGACAGCTCCACCCTGGCCGTGGCGTTTTACACTGCGTGTGTGTGTGTGTGTGTGTGTGTGCGTGCGTGTGTGCGCGTGAGTGTGTGTGTGTGTGTGTGTGTGTGTGTGTGTGTGTGTGTGTGTGTGTGTGAGTGTGTGTGTGCGCTGAGAGGGAGAAAGGCTTATCGACAGGCTTCAGTTGCTAATGCAGCCAGCAGCATCACAGTGTAAATCTACACCATCTCTAAAATTACATACTGTCTAATCCATCCGCCCTCCCTTCCTCCATCCATCCATCCGTCCATCCATCCATCCATCCATCCGGCCAGGTCCCATACCCAGTTAGACCATAAACCTCGGCCATTCCCACATCATCAACATTTCTAAATGACGGTATAAAGGAATAACTGAAATGCTCAAGAGAAATAGTCACAAAAGTAAGAAAGGATTGGAAAAGAAGTCCTGAAGAAAGGATGTTTGCGTGTTTACTCTGTGCTCTGTCAGTGAGCCACATGCAGACAAGTCAACCACTTAAGGCAAACTTCATCTAGATGTAATTACATTACATTCTGACAAACACCCCGCCACATTCATTATACATGACGGGCGCCCGGCAACCAGACAGCAAGACATTTGTTACCGTGGTGACAGTGTGTGTAATCCGCTAATGAAGCGCAATTAGTGAGAAACAATCCAACACAGGGGAGACGCAGCGCTCGATCCCTCCTCCACTCATTTCCCTCAGTTTTTTTCTCCCCCCCGCCTCCCCTCGCACTTTTTATAACTACATCTTTTTTTTCCCCGTCGTTTATTTTTGTGATCCAACCTTTATTAAGCTCTTCACTTGCATTTAATGTCCCACTCTGTCATCTGTTGTCTTGACTTTATCAAGGGCAAGCTGTCCAGCACAGTGCGCACCAGGGCCGAAGGGATCGCTCTATCCATTAGACGCACAAAGCTGACACACATACGCACACACACACACCATTTTACATCCTCATCTCTCTTTTGAAAACATCATATAATCTGCTGAGGTCTTCAGGGATAGAGCTTTCCTTTTCTCCTTATCTCCCTCCCTCCCTCCGTTCTCTATGCCTTCAACGCAGAGGCAGCATCGATTTCTGAATTACGCCACAATATTAAATAATTAATATACTTGCCATGATTGATGTTTTGCATTAGGCCAATATTAGGTTATCAATCAAAATCCACTTGGTTTAATGTAATAATATTGAAAATGTGTCAGTGCCTGTTCATCCAATTTGTAGTGGAGGCAAGCCAGATAGTAATGGTGGTGTAGCACAAGGCCTCAGAGACACTGTGGCCTGCTTACTACAACCATAGGAGCACATTATAGCCCTGGCACAAGGGCGGGAGGGAGGGGAGTGATCGGGGGGGAGATGAAGTGTAGACATAGAAAGACAGGAATGAAGCAGACAGACAGTGATTTGTGATACATTGTGACGGGCTTGGCATGCTGAGAAGGCGTGGCAGTCCCATCGTGTATTTTAGTTTGCCCTTAATCAAGAAACTTTTTGCACATTAAAACTTACTTAGTGCTATATGATGTATACATATTCATTTATTCATTTACAAGCAAGTGAGGTCTCTGCAGACACAGACACCGCCACACACTTGTAGTCGGTCATAAGTGATGATTGAGAGCGATTATTTGTGTATGAGTCTATACATTGTTTTTTAGGAAATCCTACTCATTGTGCCTTTAGGGATGTCATATTGTTATATGTTATATTGCTGTGGAAACATCTGCTACAAACGACTGCAGGTTATTTATTCAAGTTTCTTGCCAAAAAACAAATTTTACAAGGTTACATTTGAACACATCATGATAACGTTATAATTTACCTTCGTCCAATAGTCATCTTTACTGAATAGAGCTTAAACGCAGCATAACGCAACTCTATGGAACCTCGGTTTGTCGGCTTCTGACAGCAAATGGCTAACGTTAACTAGCTTGGCTAATGGCTAACGCTAATTAGCTTTCCTCCAGCCGATTTCAACCCGGATATGTTCACAATGTAGCATAATCAGGAAAAACTAGGACGTGTCCCCTGGACAGTGTGATATTGAGTTTACTGCGCCCACACATTTTTCATCGTCCTCGGCGCGAGGTTCATTTTGAGCCCTGATGGTACCTGCGGTACTGTAGAAAAATGAATAGGCTACTGTCGAATACTGTCGTTTTCAAAATGTTGGTATCGACTTGGTACCGAATATCAGTTCTCGTGACATCCCTAATCCCTATGTGATTTAAATTCCATCTTTTACACCTGTGCTTATCCTACTGTCACATGTCAAAATGTCTTCTATGAAAAACAACCATAAAAGGGGAACAAGTAATGGATGTCAAGTCTCGAGATACACCCACAAGTCAAAATTGTGTATTTCCACGATTCACATGAGGCTGCATGTCAGTTCTGACACACACACATGTCTAAATACTCTAAAAAGCTAGATTGGTGAACACTGATCTTGGACCTGAGATTTGTGAAGCAGCAAACTTATTGTTTACCAGGAAAGTTCAACCTTTGGATACAGGTGAAGGACAAACTCACCATGGGAAGCAACAAAAAAAAAAAAGAGAAGTAGTCTGCACAGCAAATTTTGTAAGCTCTGAGAAATGTCATGGCGCAACACGTTGACCTTCAATGCTAAGCAAAACAGACAGCTGTCAGTCATTACGTTCTTTATTTTGCATAACAAAGAATGTTGCATCATTACATTTCTTAAGGAACTTGCAGTATTTTGTGTGCAGTCTACCTCTATTTTCTCCTCTAGATAGCCACAAGCCAGAAAGACAAAGAATGGCAAGTGAGGGAGGGAGGGAGGGGTCAGAGACAGAGAGAGTAATGTACTGTTGTTCCAGGAAATGGTAATTAGTTATCTGAGGTCAATTAAGTAAAACTATACAAACAAGTGTGAGTGTTGAACTGAGCCCTGGCAACGTCAATATAACCAATTTAACATGGTCACTGGATCCATCACACTGTCTGCACTTTTCTGCTTTCTCATTCCAGCTCTTTTTTCTTCCTCGCCTCTCCTTATTTAATCCTCTTCTTTAATCGCATACTTTTTCCTCTCGTCGTCTCGCCCTCGGATTCTATCGGCCACCATCACTCACAGTACATGTTCTGCTTCGCTGTGTCCAAACCCTTTTCTGTCTCTTGCACTCTAAAGAGGATCTTTAAGCTGTTGCCTCATCTTACCTAATTTCCTTCTCTGTGTCTCTCCTCACCTGTCATTTTGCCCTCTACCAATCACCCGCCTGCCTCTCTCCTCTCCCTACCTCACCCCACCCATCACCCTCCCAAACCCCTGTGCTCCTGCTAGCAGACAATTAATTACAGAGCCCGCACCAGATGAGTTGTCATTTGTGGTCAAGTTTCTAATAATTGCATTAGGTCTACAGGTTCTTCAAAGATGCCCTCCACTTCTTTCCCTCACCCCCCGCCTTTCTTTTCCTCTCTTTAGTTGAACCCCCCCTCCTCTCCCCCTCCACCCCTTGACAAGGCGGAGATAAATATCTTCAGTCAGTCAATGGAGGCGACAGAGGGACTTAAAATGCAGAGGCAGTCATTTGATTTCCAGCTAACAGAGCTGCCCATTAGACCAGCACTCATCAGCCATGCATTACCTCGCAGGCCTGCGTTGAAGCTTTAACCCTTTCACTGTCCACTCCTGGCCAGGTTTACCACTTAATATCAGACATACTTCGCTCTCTTCCACTGGCCGAACTAACCCCTTTAACTTATATGTGACAGCAACCACTTAACTGCCCTTGCTACCAATGTCAGTGTGGAGCGCAGTGAGGGCAGGCTTACTGGTCAATCAAAATCATCTTCATAGTTTCACTTTGGGGCATCGCCCTTTTCGCATCTCAGCATTGCTTAAATGTGGTAAAAATCACCACAATTATCCAAATGTAAGAATTCAAAACAAAAAAAAAAAGCCTTTCACTGTTCGTGTCACTGGAATGGCTCCATCATACTCTATTTATAATGTGTGAGATTTGTGGAGCGTTAATAGTCAGAAACACTATTGAACCAGAAGATCTTGCATTGACCTTTAAGCAACATTTAATGCCTTTTACCTAAAAATATTTAACACACCCATATGCTGGAAATTGACTGACGTAAAAATTGCTAACCTGTACATCTGACAACCAATATAGCAAGACTTCTTTTAGGCTGACAATTTGACAAAAAATCCCAAAGAAAATACATAAAGACTAAACTAAACTGATTAATCTGGTCAATATGTAATCATCGTTATTTAAAAACTATTGTGGAATTGTCTTAAAAGGTAATAAGTACGGCTCCAGATTTAAGCTGTGTTGGAGGACATATAACTTTTTAATGGGGAAATATTACAAACCTATGACCATGTTGTAAGATCCTATCAGGTTTTTCTTTTCTTAAAGTGTATCTATCTTTTCCTCTTACACACCTTAGCTGCAGAAATAACATTTTGGCCTACGGCAGCCACTCAGCCCTCAACCTGATATCAGTCGGAGATAGTGAGTAAAGGGAAGAAAGGACACTGTAACGCTATGAAAGAGACATCATTCATAAGAGTGTGTGTGCATGTGTGTGCGTGCACCCCATTTGCCACAGTTGCATGGCTTGTCAACCGTGTCATTGAGCATTCATATGTTGTTTGACTGCTGACAGAATGGCAGGCATATTTATTAAAGAGTCAATGTGATGGGGACACCAGTGCTAGCATACTCTCACACACACACACACACACTCACACACACACAAATAAAACACACGATGCACTAATACACAGTCCACATCAGTGACATCTGCCTGTTTAACTAATAGAAGGCAAAAGCTTGATATTAAGCAGTCGAGAGAGCGACACACACACACACACACACACACACACACACACACACACAATAACACAGGGAGCTCAGCTTTCCCC
>CALSBV010010348.1:9539362-9556974 GCA_943590825.1 Bovichtus diacanthus
ATTTAACTCAATGCTGAATGTACAACATACACAATTCACAAGGAATCCTCCTTGTTGAGAAATCTATCAATGAAAGGAAAAAAAACAAACAAGTAAACATTTTTGCAGCTGGTTAAATTCTTAAAGAAACCTCTTATGTGCTCTCTGTTAATACGAAGCCAGAGGATTACACAGAGCAAAGCTGACCTACTGACCACACACACACACACACACACACACACACACACACACACACACACACACACACACACACACACACACACACACACACACACACACACACACACTACAATCACCCACTTACCCTTTGCCACTGGTGAAAGGCAACACGATCTCTTAACAACAGCTCGTCTTTTTCAATAAATTTTGCATGAAAACATGCCGCTGGAGCACCAAGTTGCCTGCTGTCATACTAGAGGAGTGTTAAATGTTTAATGACGACAACACCACACACAAGCGCGCACACACGGAGTCAGCGTCAGGGTGCCGCTCTGAGGGGCCCCTCTTTCATCCTGACTGACACTATAAAGCTCCTGCGCCTCTTCCCCACCCCGCCATCAACATCGCACTGCTTCACTCCAGTCCCACCACCCAGCAAGGAAACCTGGATGTAAATGAGGTTGGAGTGTTACAGTGTGTTTGTGTGTAAGTGGTGAGGATCAGGGGCTTACATAAAGACCCCACCCCCATCACCATTAAGAGTAGAAGAAGAAGAATGGAAAAGACAGAAAAAAGGAAATAAGTGGCTCGTCATAGACAGGATGTACTGCAGAAAGCCTTGTTTTACATATTCCTGAAACATCTCACTGCTTTCTTATGCTAAAGAAATCCTCAACTCCTGTGGGAATATGTGGGGAATAACAGGAACATCCATGTCAGGCAGCTTTTGGACGTTGATGTCGAGGTCCACAAATAGACCAAGGTGATTTTACTGTAAGTGTGGTGATGGAGACAATTAAAGTCTAATTAAGGTGGAAAATGTATCTTTCATCGTATCACAACATATACATCAAGTTAAAATGAACCACAACTTGCAATATTGTGCATTTTAATGTAATCATCACATTACTTTGACTTCATGGAGCAGAGCGCATCTTTAGTGAATACTGTTGCACGTAAAATTCATGTTAAAACAACCAACACAAGTATACATTTTTTAACCATCCACCCCCTCCACCCACTGCGTTTCTTTGTCTGACTGATAAATAGTGAATTACAGAAGCAAGAACCTTAAAACGATCATTTAATAGTGACAAAAAAACCTGCATGCTAAACTTTGTTATGCACGATTATTATTTGCTTTTCTAATCAAAAAGAGCAATGTAGGTACATGTATCTATATGTATGTATATGTCACCTGGTATGATGGCAGGTCAGCACCACACGTATTAGTCTAAATTATTCCCACATAATACCTCCACAGGTTTAAGTAAATTAGAAGGTCAGATAGGAGGACAGAAAGTTTGAAATATAGCAACGCTGCCACAGGTGGAAATGCATACACACACGCACGCACGCACACACACAATCCAACAAACTTACTACGTATATGAGCACACACACGTGCACATAGACAAGCTAAAGCGGGGTCAGAGATAAAAGGAAGAGATTCCTATCGTTGCTGAAGGATATTGAAGCCTTAATAAGAAAATAGATATAGTCTGCTAGCCTTACATTTCACTGTTAGCTTTATTTGTTTTTCTGATACGGATCTAAGAAAGGCAATATGTAATAGCTTCAAATAAATGGAGCACTTTTCCTTTAAAGGCAAATCTTCATGTTTTGTTCACGTGGAGAAATCTTTAGCCCTGAGGTCTTCATTGATGATCAATAAAGCCTCCATGAAAAAAGTAGTGCTAAATATCAAAATGACATTGAAAGGATAAGGCTTTCTATTATTATCAACATATATCTGTCCTATCTTTTCAACTAACAAGTATACTAAGCTTATGAATCATTATTTGATAGACCATTTACATTTACTAGTTGTGCAGTTCTAAATAAACAAGAAGTCTTAGCTTGAATAATATATGAAAGCTTAACCCTTATTTCTAAATCATGTGCATGTTTTCCTCAGTTATATCTATGCATAGTATTTGCTAAATACATAAAATGAGTTGTGTTTAAAATCATCATCTTCATTTAATGAGATACAGCACACACACTTTGCCATGACAGTTTGACAGTGGTGCACTAGCAGAGTTTTAAAAAACGCTCTTAGATGTTCGGCATTTTAGTCTTGCGACCGTTGCAGCTGTGATCAGTTTCATCATCTGATTGCACTGTTGCGTCAAGAAGACATCTGAGAAATGGGGATCATTTTCAGATCAAACAGTCCTAAAATCCTAAATTGCCATTTGGCTATAACTGCATATTTCTGTTGGTAAATCCAAAAGCCTAGAAATAAATACAGCCT
This sequence comes from Bovichtus diacanthus, assembly GCA_943590825.1. Taxonomy (NCBI): domain Eukaryota; kingdom Metazoa; phylum Chordata; class Actinopteri; order Perciformes; family Bovichtidae; genus Bovichtus; species Bovichtus diacanthus. The sequence continues at coordinate 9,541,779 of CALSBV010010348.1, forward strand.
CCAAAAGTATTATTTTGTTCGAAAAGCCAAATAAAAGCTTAATCAATACCTGGATTGACCTTTCGATGTGTATTATAATATACATTTTTCATTTACGCACCTAATTGTGAAGTAATCTGTAGGCTGACAAGGGCAATACATAGGCTGTGCCATGAGTTTTAATGCAGTTCACCTGGGGAGCTGAAGTCTCTTAAATTGACGTATAGCACAGCAGCTGGTCTGCACCACTCATGGGATCCATAGTCTGATACACACATCTGTGCCATTCAATATGACAGACAACAACTGGGTACCAGTCATATTACAGTGGCCTCAAATCACATTAGAGCACGCTGCGCTAGGGAGGGATTGAGGGTGCTATTCTGGTAGAGGCAAACAGAGCCCTCTAAGGTAGTTAGACCTGCAGCGGAGTGTACCACTGTTTAAGATCAGCTCCTCTAAACCGGTTTCTAGTGGGTGTTACAGCCTTTAAAAGACATACGCTTGCATGTGAAGATGTCATTTGGCCAACTTTTTTCACCTCAATAAGAAGCTCTCATTTATTGTTTTTTTTCTTGGTATAAGCATCAAAGGCATCAGAGATGCATATGATGTTGTTATGTTCCTAGACTTATTGCAGCTGGGTGAAAAGTGGAGTTAAAGACATCAGACATCATCTGGTGACCAAAACATTTTTCGAAAAAAAACTGAATCTGTGCAGCACTCCTACCTATCATCTATTCTTATATCCCCATGACACCTTCTCTTACAAGAGGGAATTATATCACATTACAAGGCCAGTGAAGCCTGGTGCTTGATTGCAAGGGGAAATGGAGGAAAAAGGGGAGTGATGGATTGATGGATGGAAGGATCAAGTGATGGATGAAAAGATGGAGGAGCTGAGACTGAGCTCCATATTTAAGTCTATATTATACTGACCACAATACTCTGTACCTACAGTTTAGATTGAGCTGGGCCAAAGCAACACTTGTTTGGTGTGTACGCTTGCATGTGCAAAGTCATTTGTCACTTACCCCTTTTTGACTGCCTTGTCTTTACTCTTGTCCTCTCTTTCCTTGTCTTTGTCTTTCTCTCTTCCTCTGTCCCTCTCCCTCTCCCGGTCGTGGCCCTTGCGCCGGCTCCGGTCTCGCTCTCTGCTGCGGCTCCTCCGGCGACTGCCGCTCCTTTTGCGGCTTTGGGTCACTCGTCGGCTGCGGCTGCCGCTCTTACTGCGAGACCGCCTGTGTCGAGAATGAGACCTGGAAGAGATAAAAAGACAAGACATAGTCTGCAGCTGTTTTTCCTCTTCTTACCTCAATGAATAAGAAGTGAGATGCTGGTATTTCTTCCACAAATCTGACTTCAAATACTAACGCAGTGTTGAATATACCCAACCTGTTCTAAGTTATGTCCACTTTCTGTCTTGTCTACATCTACTTCAGTTAATTATTGCCTGTATTTCCCAGAATGCCTTTTGATCACTCCCACAAATGTGGCTGGAAATGTTCCACTTAGATGTCAGTTATGCATGAGTGTGGCAACAGTGATAGGAAACAGAAATAGTAGAAACGATGGAGTGTGAAAACATAACTTGTGGATGCATTGCAGTGCAGGTAATTCAGTTCATTGCTTGTTGACAAAAGCTATGGCTCTCCTGCGATGTATTTCTACTTAAGAAAATTGTCAGAATGTATTGTAAAATAGTCACAATATGCAAGAATTAGCTAATACCAGTGCGTCCAACTCAAGTAAAAGTAAGTGTTCAGTAAAACAGCAGACATGTATACCTTTCTTTATTTCAGCATCTACCTACCTTTTAACTGCTGCCTAAATGTTGAGAAAATAAGAGTTGTTTTTTTTTTTGCTTTCAACAAATTTGGATTTTTGTTCATATGGAAAAGATAAAATGTTAGATGTAATAAAGACATGCAAACAGGTTTTCAAAAACAGAATCAAAGGGCATTGAAACTAGAATCGACTAAATCTACTGTAAATGAAAGTCAACCCGATGCCCGAGAGATAAACTGTGTGGATATGGTGACATTAACAGAGAAAAGGCGCACACCGGTTAACAAAACTTAAAATAAAACTCACTAGCATCAAATCTACCTGGACTGGACAAATGCAGCCTTCATTGAATGGACTTAATAATACAGTTTTTGTATAATCACATAAACCGTCACACACACACACACACACGCACACGCACACACACACACACACACACACAACACACAAGAAATGGAGCCAATTAGAGGCAGGCTCAGAGGAAGGCCTGTCCTCGGTATTGATCCTGACACTGGCCCTCTGGTCTCAAAAAGATTAACAGCAGGAGATTTACTTTGTTAGTTATGACACACAAACACAAACACACAAACACACACACACACACACACACACACACATCATTTAAACATCAACAAAAAGAGAATTGAAAGTGTAACTCATGCTTCAATATGGTGCCATACACTCAGAGACACAAATTACCAAAACATAACCGCTTATTTATGTGTCACTGCACATGCCTCTATTAACGCAGACAAACTCCTTCAACATATTCTGTGCGTGTGTGTGTGTGTGTGCGCGTGTGTGTGTGTGTGTGGGAAGGACCATGATTTGAAACCCCAGTAGAAATCGGCAGCTGAGATTCCGTTATTTTCCATCATCTATCATTTTATTGATTTGTCTATAAAAACAGTCAAACCTGCTGTCCACAAGCTTTATTGCTTTCCCCCCTTTATTAGTTTGCAGTTTGGGACATCCAGAGCTGTCTCTCTCCCGACAGAAAACTAATCATTTTCTTCAGACGCCTGTCACCATCCTAACAGACAACACTCTGACAACTGTTGCAATCAATTAGGCTGTGGCGATCCTGATCACTGGAGAGTAGCTACACTAGTTCAAGGTCTCCAAAAGGGATAATCTGCAGTGAAAAAAAACCTATTTCTTGAGCAAAAGTTAGACAATGACCAATATTATTAAAACATATATTTAGCACATATTGTAATGAATAGAGTACACATGAAACTCAGAGTTTCATGTGTGTAGAAAGTAGAAATGTGTAGTTCGTCGTTTTCAAAAGTCTTCTTTTCTACAAACCCAAAATATTCAATGGTCACAGAAGCCAAAAAGAAAGTCAAAAATAGTTATTCATTAATCTGCCAATTATTTCTGATTAATCGTTTTATCTTTAAAATGTCAGAAAATAGTGAAAAAGCCTAAGATTACTATGAAACTTTGTTCGACCGAAAGTCCAAAATCCCAAAATATTCAGTTTAATAAATCAGATATGACACAGAAAACAGCAAGTCATCACATTTGAGAAGCTTTAACAAGCTAATGTTTGGAACTTTTTCTTTCAAAAACATTTAATCAATTATCAGAATATTTGCCAATTAATCAACAAATCGTTGCAGCTCAGGTCAAAACCAGTAGGTTTTGCCATTTTTGCTTTTAAAAATGACATAATTGATTAATTAACTAATCGTTTTAGCTCTAGTTAGAATATTACTGCAGCATTTCAGCAGCTGCAGCACTTCTCTTTTTTTCCGGCATTAATAACTTTTTCCACAATAAAGCCAGTCTCATTGCATTCTGCAAAACAGTAAGGTACTAAAGCAGAAACCCTAGAGTGAAGATCAAAAATAATTAAACATCTGATTCAGAGGCAGAGGTGAAAGCAGTCATCAGTCACAGGACATTTGATTTAGCATGATTAATACAGTTTTTACTGGAGCTACAATTAGGCCTGTCAGAGAATCACAGCTAATGGAAAACAGCAAAAGAAAAACATTGGCATTTTTGGGGTTTGGAGTCTCCAGGCGAGATAATCCATCAATGGCCCAAACAGACTTTGGAATGAGTGAATCTATGTGTTGACAATGACTGCGTATGTTTGTAATCAACAGTACATGAGGGGAAATACAACAGAGTTGCAGTGTTCCAACCCAAAGTCTTATATTTACAGCCAAGCAAATTGTGGCCAGAAGCAGCAGATGCAATAAACACAATCTCCCTCTCTCCCTCTCTCTGTCTCCCTCTCGCTCTCTTTCCGTCTCCCTCTGTCTCCCTCTCCCTCAGATGGCAAAGAAAACAGCCCACTTCTGGGGTGTGCAGCAAATTAAATTTACTGTAGTTAATAGAGTGAGCCTATGCTGCTAAATGTCAATTTCCTGACCAAGTCCTTCCCCTTGGAGAATGATTAGCTAATTTGGGCTGGGGATAAATGGGCTAATGCAGGACACACACAGATAAACAGCCACAGTTGGACCCCATGCCAAGCCCTTCCCCTGCTTTACATTTTATTGGCCTTATTATCTCCAGGGAAAATGGGTCCCCCTATGGCCTAAACATATTTTCATTTCTAATAAAAGGCCCTTGCTGGTAGCCCCCACGTACAAACCCCCCCCCTCACCAATGCGCTACTCCCTCACCGCCTCCTTCCTCCATTCCCTCGTTTCACAGCCCAATCCATTAAATCGGAGCTCTGCAATTGGCTGGTACCGTTTTCCTGGTGAATTATCAATAGAGTAATTATGCTGCATGTTGGGAGCCGGGGCTGAAGCTTATCGCCGCTGACCCCCCGGTGTGCGCCAGGATATGATCCCTCACCACGGCCCATTGGGGTAATTATGTGGTCGGTTGTGAAGCTGGATGGTGTGTTACCCTTATCAGTCTGTATTCTATTTCTGTTTTCATTGAAAATTGGACATTAATGGCAGCTACGCGATACCACTAGTAGCAGATACAGGTGGACGTGTCCAATGGAATCTGACCCCATTTAAATCATTATTCATACTACGCAGTGTAGGCACGGGGAACACATGAACACACACACAAACAGCCAAAAAGACCAATTATCCTCACTGTTCCTTTAACCTTATCTTCCCCGTATTCATATTGTTTCTTCGTTTACCCAACCACCATCGTCTGTTGGGAGGACAAAACAAAGTTCATGTCCATATTGTATTTGTCCCGTGGCAGAAAACACCGCACAGCGAGTGAAGTTCTCAGTGATGCCCCGAGCAGCATCACTGTCCATTAGGCCAGTGTGGCACAGCAGTGATTAATGGCTATGTAACTTTAACCCTATCGCATTTCAGTGGACGCTGACAACAGTGACCTCTGTCTGACCACAGTCTTTCTTACCAACAAAACACTAAAAGCTAGAGAAGCGTCATGATGGGAGGCAGACATACAGGTGAATTGTTAGGTTTAAAGATCACCATCTCAGTTCCCAGGCTAGATATTGTATTAATGATAATGTATACAACATGATTGATCATAATAACGTGTAAAGGATTTTATATTTGGATTGTTTAATTGATTTTTTTTTTTTTTGCATCTCCCCGTGTCTCTACCCTATCTATAGCAGTACTTGCTAATAAAATATTTAAAGAAATATATAAAAACATAAAAAGAAAAGAACAAAATACTTTTTACAAAAACAACTTTTTTGAGTCAAAGCTGTAGGTGGTCATCTTCCACAAGCAAGTTCAGCAGTAGACGCTCATTAAGCTTAAAATATGGACAGAAAATTGAAGTATCGCGTTTCAAGATTGGAGAGAGAAATGGTCTCTGAAAAAGTACGAAAAATGGACAACAAAAGCCAGTGGAATAAAGGCGAGCCCAGAGGTGTACAGGACTGATCCAACAACTATTAACTGCAACGAAGATCACAATAATTAAATTCACAATATGCCTTTAAACAATAATAACTGTGCAATGTTGGATAGATTAGACAGTGATGGTGACATATACAATTTGTTAAAAACGTATAGGTGGTGCTATCTGGCCTAGAAAAATACAATTCAACATTTAGATTTGAGCACTCTCCACACACAGACACACACATACACAGACACACACACTCACACACACACACACACACACACACACACACACACACACACACACACACCCACACACACACACACACACACACACACACACACACACACACACACACACACACACAGACAGACACACACACACACACTACAAAAAGCTTGCCAGTCGACTTTTCCAAGCAACAGACAGATTGAAAAAGAAACGGGCCTATTGAAAGTGAGAAGATCTATATTTGAAGAACTTCATTAATGCGCTGTTCCCCGCCGAGTTATATCCAGTGACAGAGCACACAGCAGCAGCTTCATGTTCAAGTTAAAAGTCACTTTTCTTTTTTCTGCCATTTCAATGTGTCTAAAAGCACCTTGAGTGAGCAATGTGCATTTCCTGCTGCCAAAAGACGTGGAAAACAGCTGTTCCTTCCTGACGCTGCCTGCTGAATGGAATGCAAATATGTTAACCATCCAGAATTTATTACTTTTGAGTGCTCTTCAAACGCAACGGCAGACACAAGTTTAATTTATGATATTCCTCTAATTATGAGAGCTGTTGAAATCATTTCCCAAGCTGCTTCCTCCTTCCAAGCAGCCACATTATCTGTTCCCTCGGTTCACAGCACACGCACGCACACACACACACACACAGTCATCCCCCATGCACACCCACACAAAAAACATAAATAAATACACACACACACACACACACACACACACACACACACACACACACACAGCAAAGTAGCTGATTGTGAACACAATTAACACAGCAAAGACAGAGCATGAAAGATTCACAGAAATGTTTTTTTCTCAGTCCCCCTCTGCTTCATAAAAGCAATGTTTAGATTTGTCATAATCTTCAGTTTGCTTTTAATTTGGCAGTCGTCAACACAAACGTTTGTAATGCCCTGCTATCCTGTGAAGCAGAAATGAGACCCCATGCAGGCCACCCACTCACTACCCCCCTATACCCACACAGACACACACACACGGTTACAGCCACAAGCCACAAGGTCAAGTCATTTAGCAGAGTTCAAAGGCCTTGACAGACCCCTCAGATCTATATAAACCTACAACGGCCAGCCAACGATGAGGGAAAAGATGACTTTCTGCAGCAAGATATGGTTTCCATGTGCGCGTGTGCATGTGTGTATATGTGCATGGACGTGTTTGTGCGTTACTGCATGTCCATGTGTTGATTACCCGGCATCTTCATTGCCGCATATGCCCAGTGTCACTCAGCCTCCTCATCGCAATCCTAAACTTGGCCGTCTGGTGTGCACCAGCGACCTTTGACCTCCGTGCAGCCGAAGCTCGACATGACACCCATTAGCAGCTGGAGCCGAGGGGGGCCCTGGCTCAGCCACTCAGCCCAGACACAAGGTCAAGAGAAGGTTACACTTAGACTAGGTGCTAACTTGCCAACTCGCTCACAGCCACTCACGCAATTGAAACCCACTTTTTCCCTCATTCCATCCATCACGGCTCAGAACAATTAGCTCCGGCGAGTTAGGAGAGAGTTGTTTTTGTTGTCATTGCCTCCATCTATAGGAGGGTGGAAAGCAGGGAGGGAGAAACAGTTGAAGGACTGTAGGAGGAGGAGAGGGAGTGCACACAAGACAAGGGGAGACAATAGGTGAAGGACAGCCGGAGACGAAAGTAACGACAAGATAAAGAGAAAAAGGTTCGAAAAGTTGAGAGGGTAACAAAAAAGTAGAATAATGAAAAAGAAAAGAAAAAAGGATTGGGACTTATGGAGAGGACAGAGCAGACAGCCGTGCTTCACATCAAGCTGGCTCCAATTAGCAGGTGTGCTCTCAGCCGCTCGCTCTCCCTCTCTCTCTGGTCAGGGAAGATGTATTTTTCTGCCTTTTATACGCATGTATTTATGAAGTGGTAGGAGATCTGAGGGCCCTTAGCATAACAGCCTTTTATTGTTTAAATGTGGACTGCTCGGCCCCGTGTGCTTAAGTGATTTAGGAACCTCACAACTCCGGTATAAGAAAAATCATAAACGCTGAGACAAACCATGTGGGTGGACTGTAAAAGGCACCGAGGAACGGGCCGACAAAAAGCAGACACACATTCCACTACTAAAGGGAAACTACACTTAATTAAACACCCAAGACACAACTGGAATAGCGCCCTGTAAAAAACTATTAGTTTCCCCTCTTCAGTGGAATAACATAAAGTTGTCTTCTGACAGAACAGAGGCTTGCCTCATAAAGAAGTTTCTAAAAATCTTTTTTTTTTTTTTTTTTTATAAGAACTGCTGTCAAGATTGAACAAGGAGATGGAGAGAGAGCGAGACGAATGCAGAAAAAGAGATCAAGGAATGAATAGAAAGAGAAAACACTCCAGCCACTGAGGGAATAGAAAGCCTCTCCCCTCCACTACATCTGTCGCTTCTCATGGTCTACATGTCCCATGCACAGAGATAGAAGTAGCCCATGAACAAGGAGGATTTTACCTTCTTTTACTAATCACGGTTAGTGATTTTTGTGAAGCATAGCAACACTGACACGCCGACCTGTTTTGTAAACAATAAACACAGAAACCTATAGATCTTTTCCACCAACCATTCTCCGAAAAATGTCAGGACAAACTCTCCATAAATAAGTTCCATTTTACGGGATGACGATAAATTGGAAGCTGCATAAATCTTTCGCAACATCCCAATTCTTTTTTTCTCTTATCTCGACAGAAATTTATTGCTGATGCAGGTCAAGGTCAACATCATTTAAAAAACAATTAATATGCATTTCTTATCTATTTTATATCTTCATATTTGCTATCTATTTTATGAAATCGAAACACTTTTAATCTTTAGGAGGAAGGGCAATAGTTTTGATTTGCCATGCGCTGTTGTAAATAGGATTCAAATGATGCCACATGTTACAGTGATGGTATTAATGTTATTCATTACACATCTGCAGAAGCACATGAGACAGGGGGCACGCTTTGTTATCCCTCTTTTTCTGAGTGTCAATATCCCACAGAGTTGATAGAGAAATCTGGCAAAATTCCACTTCAACAAAACTGTTGACTGCATTTAAAATAATTACATTTTTCCTGCTTTGATTTCAAGCCAAAATCGCGACGTGGAGTTCTCTGTTCAACCAGTCACAGAAGTGTTCTGCTCTTTGTTCAGCCAATCATACGACAGTTGGCAACGTATCCTTTGGGCGATCCATCTATCTCCACTTCCTCCTCATGTCCTCGACTCTGCCAAAACCCGGATGGATAGACAGAACCAAAAAGGAAGACAAATTTCAAATAGAAAAACTCATGCGCATGCTGAGAAAGTGTTTCATTACTTTCAAAAAGATTGTCAAGGTTTCAGTCAAGGCGCACATGATCCTTGTTTCATTTCTCTGCCATTCTCTCTCATTTTTCTATTCTTTTTCCACAAATAAATTACTAAATGCGAGTGAAACCACATGCTTGTGTGTGTACGTCAGTGTGTGTGTTTGTGCGGTTCCTTTGCTTGTCCAAAGTGAACTGACAAGTGCAGGCAGTGGTTCCATTAGCTGGCAATTTGCTCCCAAGTTGTCCAGGAGGGAGAGGAGGAATGAAGGAGTGTTTTTTGGCAGGACAACGCACATGGCACTGCTTAGGACGAGTTAAGTGAGGTGCTCACACACATAATCCTATAGGCCATCATTCAAACACTCTCGTAACACATACACTCTCAAACATGCAAGGTCTTACATGTGAATATGACACAGCCCAAATGGAGATCAGTGCCTCAAATAATGAAAATGTAAATCTATTGTAAACATGCAAATATTTACTTGATAACCCCATTGATAAATGTGTGCTTAAAAAGCAACACTAAGTATACGTCTGAATAGGACTGTGCCAGCATATTGTATAGACCAACTATATAGTCCCAGAGAAGGGTGGTGTCCATATGGTTTGAGCCTGAGCATAAGTAGAGTACAAGGTAAACACGCTGACTGAGGTTTGTCCATGCATGCTCTCTTAGCAAGGGTCTCTACGGACTGGCTCAAAAGCTGGCCACTAAATCACACACAGCACATAAACATACCTCCCTCTCTCTCTGTGTGCGTTTGCGTGTGTGCGTGTGTGTGTGTGTCATGTTTAAGAGTGAAAAGAAGAACTGTGGACAGACGGTGGCGTTTATCTGTGCATAAATTAAGAGCAGAAGCTCTTAATTAAAAGGGGGAGAAATGAGCATAGATGAAATAAAACTTTGCTAATCGGCTACTTGGCAAGGTGACCTCCGAGTGCACCAGGCGCCATTCTAGGACCCGTTGTCCTGCTGGGCGAGTGGCACAAGGGGCAATGTGCAGGTCCGGCTATGAGCAGCAGGCAACTGGTAGAGCGCCCCTCCTCTTTACTCTCTCTCTTACTCTATGCATCACTGTCTCTCTATCTCTCTATTCCCCTCCTTCTCCGCCCAGAGCGTTATTAGACCCAGGGCTCCGCTGCGGCTCCAAAAAGCTCAATGACAACACACAGGGCCTGCCAATTAGAAATAATTAGACAGTCATTTCAGTGGCAAGTCTTTTTAAGTGCATATATAACGATGCAATGATGCTTATTAGCCGGCCTGAGCCGGCGAGGACCAGGGCCTCAAACGCTTTGGTGCTGGAGAAAATAATTATGCCAGTGATCACAAAGCGAGCTGCACATCTCTGTACTTCACCTCCACGCGTTTCAAAAATCCACTTCATTAGCTCCCGTAATTAATCCTCCATTAATTGCAGGAAAAGCCCAGTTTACCTCCCTTCGTTTCTAATTATCATCTTATAAATAGTTATGGTTCTAATTAATGTGTTCATTAGGCAGGATATTTCTCTCAAAGCCTCGCTGGGAGCCAAAGGTCCGGCTCAGCTCTCTCTGAAGCCTAACCAGCCAGAAGGTGAGGCCATCCTGCCTGCATTTGCTTTTATTTTACTACATTCAACCTCCTAATTGGCATTTAAAACCCAATTTGGAAGAACTTCAAGAAGCTTAAATAGGAGAGAGAGACAGAGAGAAAGCAGGAAGGGAAGAGAGAGAGATACATTTGGTGTTCATTTTCCTATGCCAGAGCTAAAAACGTTTCTGTCTCCGTCTTTCTCTTGGTCTGGCCAGACGGATGAGGCTTTTCACTGATATAAAGTGAACACAATGAGGGCTGATTGCATGTATTAGTCTTTGGCATTATTGAGGTTTTATTTGCAAAACATTGCAAGTGTGTCTCTAAAGAAATAACAGTGGGAGTGTCATACTTCTACCACTGAGTTTCAATCATCAAACAGACAAATTTTGTCTTTCGTATACACAGATAAAATAACTAGTCTGCTCTCTAAGATACTTAAATTAATCACAAAGATTTGCATTCATTCAAACGGCTTTCAAAAAGGAAAATTACCCAGAGCTCTCAATGATTAGAGCTGTAAACATCTTTTGTTAAATTCCAAAATTATATTAACGTGAAGAATTTTTACTGTAATAATAATGTATTAGTTAGTTAGTCAGTTAATTTATAGTTATTTTGGGAACACTGAGTCATGCATCTTCAAATATGCTTGAGCTCATTTTTGAAAAATGAGGTGAAGTAAATTGGCAAATCGTAATTATTTCACAAATACACATCTCATTATCTGGTACATTTATTTTTATTTATGAGTCAGAACATTAAATGCTACTTATGTCCATCTCTCTTGTGCACCAGTATATCACTATGAGTGGCCATCTGACAAAACATGTTATGAAGAACAAGAAACAAAACAAACAAACACAGTTTAAGGACCTTCTTCATCTTCACGTCCATACTTAAATATGAAAACAAGTGAAAATAAAGATAGAAATAACTAGAAAAGAAAAGCTGTTACCTTTCATTACACAATATTCAGATTATGTGCATGATTTAGAGCTTCAGTATGTGCATTTCACACTCACCAATTTAACCAGTTACTTTTTTTCTGGATGGTAGGAAAATATGCACAGGTGACTTTGCACGCCTTTGATGTCTGCAGAAAAAGCTGATTGCATGTATCATGCGTAATGTAAGTAAATAGTAATGAGGTTTTTCCTATATTACCCAAATTACTTTTCATTACAACCATATAAATGAGAATGATAAACTCTTGAGTGAGCACACAAATCAGTGTGCTTAAGTTATTTATGACGCACGGATTAGACAGCTGATGCCCGAGAGATTTCTCCTTCACACAATGTCTAAAAGCACAACAACTACCTTTCCATTCAAGGCTATATAACATAACAGGCTTTATTTGTCATTACCCCCAGTTTGTTTAACAGATGGATAAAAAGAGAAAAGGGACAACTCTTTGATGTTAAACTAGTCTTTGTTTGGGACCATTGGACGAACTCCCTCATTTGATCGTCTATGTGAAAGGACTGGTGTGATGCCTTTTGTGAGGTGAATTTTGTGTGTGCGTGTTACACAGTGCAGACTCTACAGCTAGGTTGCTACCCAGGGGAGTGGACTAGTGTGTTGTGAGCCTGCAGGATGGAGGGGTGCGGTGGGGTGGGGGGAGGACGGCTTGGCAGAAGTGAGGGGTGAGGGGGGGTGGGGGGGGGTGGGTTTTCCTCTGGCAGAAAAGGGGAACACTGCTTGCGGCGAGGCGCGGATGAAAGAGGCTGTCTGTGTCAGTCACTTATTCCTCCCTTTGGTAAATAAAGGTTTCTGACAACAAAGCCGAGCAGCGCTTGACTGGCCTTTACAGGAGATAAATAAAAAAGACAACACAGAGAAAGAGAGTAAGACAGAGAGAGAGAGCAAGAGAGACAGAGAGGGAGAAAGAGAGAGAGAGCGAGAGAGAGAGAGAGAGATACACAACAACAAACGCGTTCAGATCTCACGACTGGAAGCATGTTGATTTTTATGGAGTAGAGAAGACGCAGCCGAACTAAACCAGGTCATCTTTCAGTTTAAATCAACACTTTGCAAGTCCGGTAATAGGGGAAGAAGGAAGAAAGGGCTGAATGTCATCCTGTGAAAGGGAGAGAAGAAAAGATGTTGAGAGTCCATGGGATAACAGACAGACGGAGGAAAAACAGCCAGGAGCCTGCTCTTAAATTCCAGTATTGTATACTCTCGACTAACCTGAGACCACTATAAAACTGCGAGAACACTAAGTGAGATACTGCAACTTAAAGAAGAAAAAGAGTTTAGAGTTTGTTCGCATTCTTCCTCATCTTATTTCCTATCCATCAGCACCACCGTTCGGGCCTTATGGTTCTCTCATAATAGCAAGAGCTCAGCGGTTTGTTGAGGAAACCAGATTTCACTTGTCATGTCCTCAAAACACACTCAGGGCCGTTTCCCTTATGAAGCCAGGGACACCCAAAACCACCTGCTACATCACACACAGTCTAAACTGTGTGAATAAATATATGTTGGACACAAATACTCAACAATTTCCACCCCATCACTTGACAAGGGAATTGCTGCTCCAGATGCAATGAAAAGAAAGCTGGGAGGCCACTCTGCTCACCCACAATAAAGTTGCTGATTTTCCTCACCCCACCTCTGTGTTTTTTAGCACTCGACTGCCCTGCCTTGGCTTTCCTCCCCCTTTAAGACCTTTCTACTCCTCCCTTCAGTTCCTCACCTCAGCCCTCCCTGTTCCCAAGTCGCCTGGATGACCTTGCGCGCGCTCTATGTCGGTGCTACGCAGGAAAAGCTATCTAGCAGATGTACGACACCTCATCTCATACAGGGGAAAATTGCTGTGTGAAATAAATACCAGGCCATCGCTCAACCTCTGCACGCAGACATGCATGCATGCACATACATACACACACACACACACACGCACACACACCTGGAGTCCTTCTGTGATCTCCAGTGCAGAAAGCTTACCTCATGTCATGAAACTAAAACATCTAGATTACCTCGTTCTAGAAGCAGCAGGACACGACAGGGTGGCCGAGCGGTTGTTTCATAACCAGAAGACCAAGGCAATGATACTGGGAAGCTCTGGGTGCTGGTCTTTAGTCACCCCTGACCCCTGATCTCTCTGAAGGAGGACAGCAGAATGTGCCTAATAATTATTAGTTTCTTGTCAGCCTTAATGCAGGAGACCAGATTTAAGACCCAATCAGAAACTCAAGGAGATAAACCTGGGGGCTTATTCCTAACACTACAGTGGAATCGTGTGTAATGCTATAAATGTACGATTCCAGAGTCCTCCACAAGGAATAATAACTATTGATTTTTACACCACAGAAACCGTTACGTCACAACTCTAGCTTGTACTTACAGTAGCCATAGAAAGCCACATTTCTTTACTTTTAAAATGCTGCCCCTGTGGGCGCCAGGTTAGCTCACCTGGTAGAGCGGGCGCCCCATGTACTAAGGCCGACCCGCAGCCCTTTGCTGCAAGTTGTCCCCTTTCTTTCAAAAGTGTTCATTTTTGGCTATAATATCCAATGATCCCAAAAATAATATTGAAAAAAGATTTGTAAAAATGCTGCCCCTCACTGTCCGTCTTGGCCCGACCCACAGTCCTTTCCCCTCGCTCTAACTAAGCACCAGTTCTGAACTCATCCCGGCCTCTGTGGCTCCAAGGTGGCTGAGATAATCCTGACTCTGGTCTGCTATATTCTAGCATGGTGGGTGGTGCGTTTAGCTTGCTATCTATCTCCTCTAGGGAAGAGACAGATAATTAGAGGTCTCACTCTCTTTAGAGTCATGACAGCAGCACAGTGATGACGCCGCTCCAGTGTTAGTGGGGCTAAACCCTGACGCTAGCACTCTGCCCTGCCAACTCAACACACCCATGAAATATTAATGAGAAAAATGTAACCATTGGTGTGCGTGTCTGCCCTGCAGTATATGCTCACCTATGTGAGTGCATGCACACGTGTGAATATCCACCAATGTTCAGCTTCTCTTTGATGGGTCAAGTGGCAGATTTGTCGCACCTGCCATTCCTCCATGTCCTCTAACAGAGCCTCTAAAGCGAACTGTTAAGTGAATGAAAAACTGACAGAATGACTGACTGAGCCACACACATTTAACCCCTACTGTGGACGGCCATAAAAGCGCAGCGTTACACCGCTCTGCCGAGCTCACCTAAAGACGTGCCTGTGATCCGACTGTGATGAGAGGCTGCGTCGTCTTTGTTGGACTGGGTACACATCAGATCACTGCACGCTGCCATGCTCCACTCTGCTCTCCCCCAGTGGACTAGGGGTGTGCATTCACGCAAATCTGCACATACATGCATACGCTCAATCAACCTCACACATGCTGACACACACACATGCTGACACAAACACACACGCTGACACACACACATGCTGACACAAACACACACGCTGCGACACACACGCTGTCGCACGCACACACACACACACACACACACACACACACACACACACACACACAC
>CALSBV010010348.1:9559151-9635229 GCA_943590825.1 Bovichtus diacanthus
TGTGTGTGTGTGTGTGTGTGTGTGTGTGTGTGTGTGTGTGTGTGTGTTACCTCCTGTCCCGGCTGCGTGACCTGTGTGAGCGGTGGCTCCTCCCTTTGTCTCTCTCTGCGCTGCGACTCCGCCTCCTGCGAGATGAACTGTGGGACGAACTGCTGCTTGATCGTCTTCTTCTCCTGGAAGACCAAAAACGTACAAATTCAATCTATTAGCAGGATCCCTGAAACAAAACATCAATATGACAGCAGGGTTGTGGACAATTAATCATTTGGGGATTTTGTCAAATCAGCAACAGTGAATTTTAAAAGTGCACTATGTAAATGTGTTCTGAATGTCCAATGTGGTTCATGGAAAAAAAAAAAATTCTCAAATATTTTATTCGTAATTTAAATGTTTACCATGGTGAGTCAGCTTCAGTGTACAGTAGGCATGCAAAATATATTGTTTTTTTATTTATTGTCATTGCGTTGTCAACTTGCGCAATAAAACACATTGAGAAAGCCTGCGAGTTACTGAGTTACATTTTAAAGAGCAGTTTTCTACTTACTTATTTTTATTTTTTTGGCAGTATACTTAAAGTAGCAGAAAGGCAGAACTGAGTAAACTCTGATATCTGTTTATTTACCGCAAGTATTATTGTTATCGCGATATTCAACAACGACAAAAAAACACTTCACATATCCTCGTCCTCCTCACTTCATCCTTATGTTGGGGTGGTGGTAGTCTAGTGGTTAGACTCCGGAAGTTTGTGAGTTCAACACCAGGCTGCCACTATTGAGCCCCTGAGCAAGGCACTTAACCCCGAATTGCTCCAGGGGGACTGTCCCTGTAGTTACTTCACTGTAAGTTGCTCTGGATAAGAGCATCTGCTAAATGACCTGTAAGGTAATGTTCCACCCTGCCACAACAAGCACCATTTCTTTTATTCTCCGTCTTTATTCGCCATCATCTGAAATTCTTCTCCCTCCTGCATAAGTGAGTGTTGTATTCCTAATTTGTTTTGCTGTTTATTTCAAGAGCAAATATGTCGAGGTGTCCCAGACAACCTGACCTACTATGAGCAGCACTGACGGCTACTTTGCATTAATGAACAAACACGCTTGTCTACGGCCGAGAGCAGCAGAGCCATGCAGGCTGCCCTACAGTTCCTCCACAGGGGCCCTTTGGTGCTCTGCTGCTCTTTAATGTGGCTACAACAGTGTGTGTAGCGTCTATTTTCCAAACACCACTCACACCGCGTTCCTATTGATATCATGTAGCAGGAGGCATTTATGGGGAGAATGTAAATGCAGGAACCCCCCTCTTCTACTGCGCAAACAGTTTGAGCAATATTCATTATTTAAAATCTCTTCTTTTTTTTTTCACCAAAGCCAAAAATACCAAAATCTTTTTAGCACACACAGAAAAAACACATACACGGTCCTATGGGAGCTCTACAAGATAGAGGAGAAGAGAAGGAAAAGGAAAGCAATTCAAATAACACAGAGGCTGAACTATCAAACCAGATTTGTACCACTTAGAGCAGCGCAGGAAGGATCCATTAGTATTCCAAAGGCTGGATCCCATGAGCGGGGCCTTATGAAATAACTTCCACAGCCCTCGTACAACCACTTCACACATTACACAGAAGAAACACACAGTAGTGAGCGGAGGGTTTTTGGAAGGTGGCGTAAGCTCTTAGAAGCCTGCGCGAATGTAATGTATTAAAAACCTAATGGCTCAAACACATGGGAGTGGGAAGCACTGGTTAACAACACAGAAACCTTTCACATGAATACAACACCTAGCAAGTTGGATTTCATGTCTTTTGTTCACTCACTCACACTTTTTCACAGTCTTGCTCACGCTTTGCATCTCACACACACACATAGCCATGGACACAGTTACTGTCTTTGCGCATACATGTCAAGTATGTGGTCATGATGTCACCAGCTAAGAGCATAAGCACTCTTCTGTTTTACCACATGTGAGGTCTCTTTACACCATTTGTGTGTGTACAGGTTGAAAATGCCACAGAATGTGTGTCCTCTTTCATATGAGCCTATTTAAGGAACTACTTTAACACAGACGCACATACAAGGTCTTGGTTAATTGATCAAAACATATGGCTAATAGATGAGGGACTGTGGTCCCAGGGTTTACACTGCCCACCCTGCCCCATCCCGTACAGACAGACAATGACTTCCAATCAGCAGTAATGGACCTTGACCAAGCCTCATAAATAATTACTATCAACTGGCCTTCGTCTGAACAGCCACACAGAGTCAGTGGCAGCTATGGATGGATGGAGGAGGCCAGGTCCAGCCACTTGTAAAGATGTCTGATTATTACTGAACCTCCCCCTTCCTCTGAAACTGCTAAATAACAAAGCGTAGTATTTTAGAAAGATGAAAAGCTTATAAAACAGGTATAAGCTAGTAACCTTCATATTTTGTTTTAAACAGCCAGGTCTACTCAAAAAATGACATATAGAAAAAAACACAAAATTAAAAGTTATATTTTCACTTTTTAAACTAGTGATCATATGCACTCTTTTTGTAGAAATCATATGGAATTCCAATTAAGATTTGACAGTTGCATTTCAAATGTGGGTCATTTTAGCAGAGTCTTAATCTGGCATTCATTGTAAACAGCACGGGGTCCTTCACTGTCCACCGTTATGTGCGAGTCCTTATTGAGACATCAAGAAAGGTATCTTCAACTATACTAACTATACTGAGCAAGGACCAAAACTAACAATACCACACAGCATTCTTACTTAGGCCACATTGAAAAACTGAAAACCTGAAATGTTTTAAATCTGAAAGCAGCATTTGTTTAAATTCAAAGTAAATTAGGTTAACATGCCAAACAAACAAACTGTTCTGGAATTTAACAGTTGTTCTGTGATCGCCGTTTTAAATTAAGTTACTGCATGTTGAGGAAAACACTGAATTACAAAAAAAACAAACTAATGAGTATGTGAGTCATCAGTATGGCATCTCTCCCTTTACCCACATGGGTTTACCATAGGGATGCACAAATGTGTTTTGAAGCCATAACAAATTATTATCCATTATTTTTCTCATCTAGAAACAGTCACATAAATGTGTATTACACAAAAGGCCTTTTTCATAGAATTGTGTCATATCACAATAGTAATGAGGCACAAGTGTAGATAAAAAAAAATGATGGTTGAATTCCATTTAGCTGCTTCAGTGTGAGGTTCCTGTTATTGTGCATGCTGTCTCACAGTCACACTCTCACGACTTACTGGGTTACTTTAATAGAACATAGCCATCGTTAATGTTATTAGTAAGACCTGTGCTTTTGCTACTGCGTCAAAATGTCTGCTGTGAAAAAATGATTCACTTCTGCAAACACAGAGAAGATGAGCCATTTCAAAGCAGGAGCTGGGCTGCTGGGAAACTTAGGATGTGCGAAAACTTAGCACAAGAGCAACTCTGCAGATGAAACACAGTCTGTCTTGCTCAAGGACACTTCAGCAGGACAGTCACCTACCCAGTCCTCAGCCCTTCTACCTCTAACTACAGAAGAAAAGCTAGTTATACACTCTCACCTCCTGTCTTTGTCCTTGTCTCTCGAGCGAGAACGACTCCGGCGAGTGGACCTTCGACTCCGGCTGCTGACCACCTTGCTGTTGGAGGATGAAGACGAAGAGGAAGAGGAAGATGACCGGCGACGCTGTTTTCTCTTCCTCCTGCTCCGATTGTCATCCTCACTATCAGACGAGCGCCGACCCATGCTGGCTGTCTGTCAGCTGGAATAACACAAGAGTAGTGTTACTGTCTGATGAGCCATCTCTCATCTTTTAGCAACAATTTTATTAAAAACACAACATACAGTATCGACGTGCACACACTTAGCAATTTAACAAAGCCAACAGTACATTCCTCTACATATCTTGTAAACAAAATGTTTTATCAATGCAGCCACAAAGGTCTAGTAATGAATGTGGCTGTGTAGCTAGATACATAGATGGGTGTAGCTTAGCTTATCGAAACCACGGAGAGAAGTAACAGCTTTGTAATATAAACCGCCGTAAGAGCTCTAACAACAGTGTTGTCGCACATGTGGTGAATATAAAAGTGATTGATAAGAAGATCTGTTTTCTGTGGAGGTTAGCTAGCAGGCTAACTGTGCTAACTCCACTAACTGCGAGTTCTTGTTTTGACTGAAGGCTTCGAGCCGCCTAACAGTAACCATGGCTCCCACTGTAGTCAGTGGACGTTACACTAAAGACAGAAGAGTGGCAAAATAAACAATAAGTTACATTGAAATGAAAATCCCGCTCCTCACCTTTTAAATCGTTGTGAAGCTCCACAACTCAGCCATGCACTGCTCGGGAGACTCTACTCGTCAAACCGGAAAACATCGCTCGAGTCCAGGCAGAAGAATCGAACACAGAGCAATCGAGTGAAGGATCCTGGTATCATCATGGGTTTGAATTAGGTGTTTAAAGATTTGCTGTAAATGATATATTCAGCCATAATAATACTGCAGCATGTTTTGTTGTTGCTACTTTAAGTAGCCTATAGTCTAATTCAATTTAAAATGAATATTAATGCAAGCTAACATTAACACATACCTTGATATTATTTGGAGGTTTAACGGTGCATCTTGATTTAGCGAGCCTACAGGTAAAGACGGATATTTCCGTTATTGCATGACTGGCATAGGCTATTTGAGGGCAAATAAATTGAATACAATGAAATTGAAATTTTTGGGATTTTTGCCAATTCCAGCATGGCCACCTTTGGCACTCTTTCATAAATCTCGAAGTATGAGTTCAATTAATGTGGATCAGCAACATATCGTATTCACCTTTAACCGTTATATTGTACCACCATGTACCTTTTTTTTTTCTTTTTTTTTTTACTTATGTCTGCAGTCAATTGAAAATATTCAAAATGAATATGGTTATAAAGTTTATTCATGTGGGCTATATAAACAGTCTGGGCTTCATGTTCCGTTTTGATCTGACAATACCCACACAAGCACATCACACATTATAACATAAGAAAATGTATGTATGAGTTGAAGGTCTTTGCATGATAATTTGCAAGAGGTCGTCATCTCAGATAATAAGGTTTTACGCCGGCATATAGACAGAGAGCCGCAAGGGCAAAGACAGAGCATCCAAATAATTTTCATTAGCCTAAAGTTGAAGAATTAATTATTTCATGAAATTCAGCAAAACACATAACAGCACTGAAGGTGAAACGACCACTCTTTCACTGACACCATGAATGAGAGAATGAATCAATAGCATAATAATATAGGAATGGCTGATAGAGACGAGTCAATGGGGTTTTCAATGGAAATAGATACAAGAGGCTGCTTATCTGCGATTAGGAATTCACCCTGCTTTCAGATGCAGCAGAAATAATAGTAATGAATGCCTAAGGTTCAAGAAGAAACATTGTTAATATTTAATTAGGGGAATTGTTGGAGCCCTTGTGTGGAAAATAAAGGGCTTTATATAGATTATCAATAAACACCCTTAATTTTGCATCAAATTCATCCGGACGTTTTCAAAATCCCGCTGTATCCTGCTTCTGGTATGCCTCTATGTTTCCTCCTCTTCTCACTTAATTGCTCTCTCTCCGCGGCATTCACTTACCTTCACTGCAAGTCAACCATTGTTTATTTATTTTGGCAAATATAGGCAATCATTTCAGCGGGAAAAAGCGAGTTGAAAACGTTAATTAGTGAGCCCAATGGCAACGCATCGCGAGAGGCATTATAATTAAACGTTTAGCTGCTATTTAACATCCTAATGGCTTAAAAAGTCCACCGAGAATGAATATTAAGCGATATAGTCTCGCTAATGATGACAATTTAAAATACATAATTGCTGATTAGAAGCATAAAGCAACGCTGCACATTAAATGATTTGCCTCACAGTGTCCCCAAACTTTCAAGTCACACATTTTAACACCCTATGTTTTAATGCATGTGCAATAACATTAATACAATATGATAATAATAATAGTAATACTATTAATATTAATAATACATGTTGTTGTTATTATTATTATTATTATTCATAATAATTCCGTTCATAATTATTGTTAGAATATCAAATTAGGCCTCGAACCACCTCATTTATCATATCACAACACTTTTTACATTTTTTTTAATTGTATTTCAATTTTTTCATTTGCTGGGAAAATTCTGTTTCATCAAAAGCGACAACGGGGAATTATAAAAAAAACACGTCGAAAATGTCTGGATAAATGTACCAGGCCTAAAGCCAACTGTATGCAACTGGGGGTTGAAGCCAAATATGTTCACTTGAGCTTCCTCTAAAAGCTCCTTGTATTAAGTCGTCGTTGCTGCTCCTCTCGGCATCCCAGCTGGTCTGCTTTTTTTCCCTTTATCTCTTTTCTCTCCGTGTCACCGTTGTGACTTATTTTTCCCCCAGATCACAGAGATAGACTGAGGAAGGACTCCTCATCCATGTGCTTCCCTCTCTCTCTCTCTCTCTCTCTCTCTCTTGTCATTTTCAGATTTTTTTTAAGCCACACCCCTGCAGAGAGAGAGAGAGAGAGAGATAGAGAGAGAGAGCGAGAGAGAGAGAGAGATCCCTGACCATCTCCCGGGTGTTTAAAAACTAACTCAGGACAATAGCAGCGAATGAGCGCTTAATTAAATTAATTAGTCCTTCTTGTCAATCTCGGATTAATGGCCAATAGCGACGGTGCTGCTTAATGTTTTTTTTTTTAACTCCTCTTCGCTCTCTCCCTCTCTCTCTCTCTCTCCCTCTCTCTCTCTCTCCTTCTCTCTCTCCCATATCAGTGAAGGGGAAGGGGGGCTCATCCCGGCATCCTGAGGGGAGGTAATTTGCACGGATCAAGGGGGCAAGGCGCCGCAAAGTATAAATACTGTGACTTCAATAGAGGATCACCAGCAGGTTCCCAACTCCGCTACCAAAGGAGGGAGGAATTGGCTGAGAAGATATATTCTTTATATATTTTTTACCTTCTTCCAGAGTTGGCAGCATCATCTCGTAGGCTATCATTTTCAAGGGGTCGACTTTAAAACGAGCCACACCATTGATGTCTTAAGCTGTCGTGGAGCAAAGGGAGAGAGTGTGTGAGTGTGTGTGGTGATTTTTTTTTTTTAAAGAGGAGTAAAGGCAGTGATGGAAGAGCTCACCGCTTTCGTGTCTAAGTCTTTCGATCAGAAAGTGAAGGAGAAGAAGGAAGTGATAACCTACAGGGAGGTGTTGGAGACCGGGTCGACGCGAGCAGGGAGCAGGGAGTCTTTAACCGCGGAGCCGGGGAGCCGAGAGGAGGCTGCAGCCGTCACCCGGAACGGTGCGCTCTCGCCGGGCAGGGAAACGGACATGCTCGGCCCGGAAAGAATCAGGGACGCCGGGAGCCCCAAACTCATAGACGGTAGGACCTCTATGGTGTGCTGTAGACTACACAGTGTGTATCTATGGGATGTGTCGAGGACTTATAGACTTATAGAGGAGTATTATAGTCCAGAGAGGCTAATCGAAAAGCATGCCATGATCATAACCACGTTTTTATTTGAGACATACAGTTAAAACGTCTCCTTTTTAGCTCATAATTATGATTCAAGCTGATTTTTAGCCCAATAGTCGATGTAAGTTACAGGATGATCGAGATCTGTAAGAAGGAAAATCATTCACTGGTGCTTTCTGAAAGTATCGTTTATGTTTTTTCATGTTAGTTGCTTGTTTTATGCAACCTTATTGCTCATAATATATTGCATCCTATATAAGATGTTTGCAGCTTAGTAATGTCTTGCTGTGGTACAGTTTCAAAAGTTTCAATTCATTAGAAAAGGTCTATACCCGAAATATAATAAACAACAAGGCCTCCTGTGGGACACTCATATTCTATATATGACATGACTTAAGCCCAATGTCCTGCGTTTATTTTCACAAGTTCATGAAAGTACCATAGGTGCATTCTGGTCCTTGATTTGCCTTAAGTTTTCAAAAACGCCAACTTCAGACAGAATACTTATAACAATGTAGGTTATATTCATTCATTCATTACATAAGCGTCATTGATTGTCAGTTATCTCAGAGGTCTTTAGATATATTTTATATATAACTGCAATGTTTCAAATAAAAGAAGGCACATCAAACACCTGACATACAGACATCACTGCACATGAAAGGTGGCAATCAAGTCCTGTCATATCTGCAGTCACTCGGTGCACAGATGTCTGTTTTCAGGTGTGAAGGCACATCAGGTGCAATAGTAGATGGCTCGACTGCATATGTGATTATCGCATATTCAAAAATATTAAACAGGACAGTAGGTGTAAAAATATTTTTTTCGTGGTTGTCCTCAATAATTCAATGTTTTTTTTTTGGTTTATATAATTGCACAACGAAAATGAGAGCAAATTAAAAAAAAATCAGGAATTAAAGACAGCATCAAATTACACTCGGCAAAAAATGCAACTAAATATAAAGAATAGCTTTTGTGTTAAATGCTTCTAAACCGACGAATTCCAATTGTGTTCAAATAATTCATATTTGTACATTTGAAGAAAAAGTAAAGCAGCTGTTCACTGTGTCTTATATGAGACCTGGACAAAATGACACAACACACAGGACAGGATATTTTAGAGTTGGGTGGCTTGTAAAAATGACATCTGTTCGTCATGGGCAGCGTGGTTAAAAGCGGAACTGCGACAAGCATGTATCAGACATCCAACAGTGGGCACAGCGTTGCATATTTATAAGCAATTAATAATTAAAGAGCTTTATGTAGCTCTACAAAACATCCGAGGTCTGATAGCTCTGTGATATTTGAGGGCTGGGAGGGCATGTCTTTCTTTCTTTCTTATCATCTAGGTTTTATTTCAATTGGTGTAGGTCGATAGTCATCGGTGTAGTGCACAATATTTCATTTCTTCTACCCTTTAATATGGAGTACAGTTTGCACAGCCGTTAGTTTAACTCTTTCATGTCTGCTATACGAAAGAATACAAGCACGTGTTACAAGTTATGTGATTTGTATGAGAACGAAGCTTATTTTTCAGAATTAAAAGAAATTAAACGATTTTCATAAATATGTGACGATGAAGGCCAATGCTGAGCCCACATCGGAGGTCACAGTGCAGCCCCGTGATGATGATGTCTCCCTCTCTTCTCGTCTGCACCAACACAGGCAACACGGACGTGAAAGAAAGGAAAGAGGACTCGAAGCCTTTAGAGGACGAGGCACAGACTAAAATCAAACAGAGGAGAAGTCGGACTAACTTCACATTAGAGCAGCTCAACGAGCTGGAGCGGCTCTTCGACGAGACCCACTACCCGGACGCCTTCATGCGGGAGGAGCTTAGCCAGCGACTGGGACTGTCGGAGGCCCGAGTACAGGTAGGAAAAGTCCTTCTAATTATACTAATTATAATAATATTCAGGCACCGTTAAGACGTATTCGGTTAGACAAAATGAGACGTTGATATGCCTTAAAATGTAAGAAAATTATCTATAAAAAAAAGAGGGAAAAAAAAGGAGGAAAATTAAATATTGTTATCATTGTCACTAATGACATTATCATAACCATAGCAGTGTGCGTATGTGTGTGTATGCTACGTGTGTCAATACAATGGTCGAAGAAGAGACCATCATGCTTAAACTGAAATAATAATTTCAATAATAATAAAAAAAACAAACTAATAATATTATTAATACAATAATAATAAAAAGTATCACAATAATAGCCTAACAATAACAACAACAACAACAATAGAAGAATAAATCAATAATAAGAATGGCACATATTTCTCATATTCTCTCTTTTTCCAGGAGGGATTTAATAATAATTAATTAATAATATCTTCACTTTAATTGTTGTTATGATAAGCTTGATATCACGCATAAACAGTCTGAGCACGATAACAGTTTGTTTTATGGAGCTTCTAAATGTAGAAGATGCACGTGCACAGACAAACACTTACTACAGTAGGCCTGCATTTGCGAAACCTACAAAGACCCCCATGGGTCTTAGTAGGTTTTAATGAGTTGAACACGATTTTAAAGAAGGCAGAAGCAGAGTTCACCACCAAAATGTTGTTGTTTTTTTCAGAATTTTCTGATTCGATTTTTTTCCCACTCAGCTTGTTTTGATTATCTAATGTGTGTTAATTGTCTCAATTAGGCATCTGTTTGTATCACGAGAGTCGTTTTAATCTTTATTGTCCAAATCCAGTGAGACAAATAAGCCTACAAATATTTGCCTTCAGTTTCTGGGTGTATGTTACCAAGGCCCTGTTTGTCAGAGATGCTGTCGTTTTTCATGGGGACAGACCATCTGCGCAGAAACCCAGTAAGGCTTCAGCCAGTCATGGAAGGGGGGGGGGGGGCTCAGACGTGCCTTGTGTAACGGGAGCAGGGGGACAATGAACATATAGACAACTCCTTTCATCTGATTTATCAAAACCCTATAATATCTTATTCCAGACTCTATTATCCCGTATGCCCCGGCTCAGGGGAGGACTGGGCATTTGTCTCCATATTGAATATGGCGGTCGTAGTGGAAAAAATAAATCATAAAACGGGCCCAAAAGACCCCCATCCCAAACTCACCCTTCACCCCCCCAAAAAAAAGTTAAAGCCAGCTTTTTGCAGTGCTCTCCCGGCCTGAACTGGAATCTCACCAATAAGGCGTATTGTATCCCGAACAAGGAGCACAGCTCGGGGATTTGCATAAATTATGTATTATTTTCTATCCAAATCAAGAGCAGCTCTCTCCCTCTTTCTCTCGGTTAGAGTATTATATCTTTTTTTTTTTTTTTACCAGTTGCATGCACAGACCACACATTTATTTAGATTTTTAAAAAAAAAAACAACATATGCCTCAATCAATAACAGCAGAGCATTTGCTTTCATCATAGCGATAAATTATAGCTGAAATGTGCACAAAAGGACTTCCGATTGACATATACTGTGGTCAATAAATGAAGCCAGCTGACATCCAAATCGATATGATATTTCAATCATGCTTTCACTGTTCGTATATGGACCTAATGTAAGGGAGATTTCAGATTGACATCTTGTATTGTGGTCTAATTTAGCCCGAGTTTTGTTCAGATTCAAAGCTGATTATCATAGAAATAAAGCGTTTAATCTGTGTTCCAAGGCGTTTCTCTGAAATTGACGCTTGTCGATTTCGACAGAAGGAAACAGACAAGTAAGCTGTCTTTGAAGCGGGTTTATTTTGTGCAAGTGTGTGTTATGGCTGTGATTAGACAGAACTGCGAGGCATTTAAGCGTTTCTCTGACATGGATTCTCTGCAGATAAGGGTAATTAATTTCAGCGGTCATTTAATGAGAGGGAGATGGAAAGAGAAAGAGGGAGATGCTCTCAGATCGCCTTGCTCTGATGTCCAAAACCGTAATAGCATGGCTGCTATTCGATATCTGAGAGTCCATTGAACTCTTCGGGGACACTAATCTATAGAAAGATGAAACCACCGCTGACAAGGTTATTTATTATAGTCCAATAGTCCTGCACATTTCCAACAAGGGTGTTTCTATTCTCCTAATAAGGTTCTACTGTCCCTCTTTTCGTAGATTTACTAGTTTCCATTTACTGCTCCAACCCCCCACTCTCCCTTGTTGTAGACTAAATGTAATAATTCAAATTTGGGGTTAAGCAGTGCCATTAATATTTCAGTGGTCCTCGGGGATATTGTTTTTCTGCGGTTGTTGTCACTTTGAGAGGAATTACACATGGCCTCACAAGCAGCTGCCAATCAGTAGGTCTCTAATTAATTTCTGTCCCTGCAGGTTTGGTTCCAGAATAGAAGAGCCAAATGCAGAAAGCAGGAGAACCAGTTACA
Source organism: Bovichtus diacanthus (assembly GCA_943590825.1). NCBI lineage: Eukaryota > Metazoa > Chordata > Actinopteri > Perciformes > Bovichtidae > Bovichtus > Bovichtus diacanthus. Next base: position 9,570,987 of record CALSBV010010348.1, read on the forward strand.
TAAAGGTACGCTTTTATCCTGCATGCTCACACAAAACTGCATTTCTATTATTTTATTTTCTATGCTATGCTATTCTATTCTAGGGCAACTAGACCCTGAAATGCATGCAGCATCTTTAATCTTTACGCGCTGTTACTATTTGGGACGTGGTTTAATTTTCAGTTAATTAAGCCATCAAAAGCACTGTGATTTCTTTAGTGTTTGTTTATCTTGGACGTTATTAAAGTTTTTTTTTATTTTCTTTTTTTTTTTTACTACTGCTCGTCCTACAGTTTACTTCTTTGTGGTTTTTGAATATTCTCCTCACAATTAGGCTATCATCTGTGCTTTTGCAGGAGTCCTCATTGGAGCAGCAAATCAGTTTGAAGCTTGTCGTGTAGCGCCATATGTCAACGTGGGGGCTTTACGGATGCCATTCCAACAGGCAAGTTACTTTGAAGCGTCTAGTCTTAAAACAAGACCAATCCCCGGACTGCTGTCTTGGCACAGGCTCTGCCCAAGTGCTATGCAGAGACTCCAGTTCCAATGTAGGGGGTAACTAAACTCTTATTACCACACTGACAAAAAATCTGTGCCAACACAGCGTGGCCTGTACAACCATAATTGGAAAATGTCCTCTATTGTTTTAACATAAATTGTATATGCCTATTTTACTGGAGCAAGCACACATACAGTATTAGTAGACCTAGTACTTCAGAGTGTACAATAGACAGCCACCAAGGCCAGGAGTTTTGGAACCGTTTTCATACTTCACACAAAAGTACAGTTTACATGGTTGGATTGGTTTGTTTTTGATATACAACTGTGTATCTGTGTCTGTTGAACAATATGGTGGTTAGAGTCTGGACAGAATAGAAACATGATGTACATCATTTATATTACATTTTAGTGTTATGTAATATTACAGTCCAGTCCTCACTTTGGTCTGGGTTTATTCTCTTTTAGGCAAAGGACCAAGATTCCCAAAGGCAATAATAATTTGATTTTATATTAAATTTCATGCTATTGATGTCCAAATAAAAACTCAAATTTGAACTTTGAAGCACAAGAGTTGCAGTAGTCAATAAGGTCCCTAGAACGATATGGCAACCAGTGATACTGCTCAATGACACTTCAGGAGAAAAGTCCAGCTGAATGATGACTTCTTTAACCACTAGGTCACCCTGCCTCTTTACAGTACTATGCAGTTATTAGTTGAACTACATCTATAACAATGACACTAGTGAAATGACCCTTCACACAACCCACTGCAAAGTTAACGCATGTTCTCCCCCTTCTCTCCCCATCCGTGCGTCTCGTCCCGTAGGATAGTCATTGCAACGTGCCGCCCTTCTCCTTTCAGGTGCAGGCGCAACTGCAGCTGGACAGCGCCGTGGCTCACGCGCAGCACCACCTGCACTCTCACCTGGCAGCGCACGCACCTTACATGATGTTCCCCGCGCCCCCATTCGGGCTGCCCCTGGCGACGCTCGCGGCCGAGTCTGCCTCCGCAGCCTCCGTTGTGGCCGCCGCTGCCGCCGCCAAGAACACCAGCAAGAACTCCAGCATCGCCGACCTGAGACTGAAGGCCAAAAAGCACACGGCCGCACTGGGACTGTGACGCCAGGGAGACTGGTGGACACGAGGCGCGCACGCGCCATCTGCCACGTCCTTGCGACTGCGAGAAACTGAACATAAACGCTTACAAAGTGAAAAAATCCAAGAACAAAGTGAGAAAAAATTATCCAAGGACGATATTTATGTTTTGTTTTTTAAATGAAGGACGACGAGTGTAACTATAAAAAATATAGGCTATTTATGAGACAAAGAAAAGACAATTAAAAAAAGAGACTGTGACGTGATAGCCTACACAGATGTGATTATTGGACGCCAAATAAAGTGGCGCATGGGATGGATAGCAAGGCTACGCAGGGCCCTTCTCTGCAGCCACATGGCTGAGGAGGGCGGCGGGACACCCCGAGGAGGAGGACGCAGCTGGGACGGTCGATACTTTGTCAAACAAGGCGAACCATTCTGCAGTTGTTCTGTTTTAATATTATATTATTATTGTTATGATTTCATTTTGAACCTAGAGGCTGGCCTCGTTATAAAACACTTTCTCTGTAAAAGGACAGAGCGGGGATTCTTTGACAAAACAGAGACAAAAAAAGACAATATTCGAAGTGTTTCTCCCTCTTCTGTTTCTTGTCCAAAATTCAAAATGCCCAAGCAGTGTTTGCATGAGTTTGTCTTCCCGGATGACGTGATGTGAGCCATCTCTCCCCCCTACTTTCTCTCTCTCTTCCTCTTTCCTCCCCTCTCCGAGGAAGGGCAACTCTCACTTGAATGTTTGGCCTATATTTGACCTTGTTTGGACCTCCTCTGGTAAAGGTGAAACTATAGGCGACACACCAGAAATGTGAGATTATAATATATGTGTAGGCTATGCTGAACTTTTTGTCAGGATAACCCGATCTAGTGTCCATAAGGTGGTGATTTGTCCCCTTTTAAAGGAGCATCATGTCATCTTATATCACAGTGAACACACGAACAAATGACAGTAACACGGGGACTGTATGCGAACCGGTACGGGCACGTGTAAAATATGTTTATACACAAGAAACATGCATTATTTTTATTATTTAGTGGCTTTATGAATGCCTTGTGGGGAATTTGATCATTTTGTATTTTACTTTATTTCCGTGTATTAAAAAAATCATGTGCTTTCTGTATGTAATTTTGATGTTTTTATAACAGTGAAAGTGAACTTACCTGAGGCACGGGTTTCTAAAAAAAAGAATACTCATGGAATTGTTTTACTTTTTCCATCACATGTGAAACGTGAATCCACCTAAACAAAATGTTTTTCGTTCCTATAATAAATTAACTAAAGTTTCTTTAATGAGTTGACATTATTTTTACATTATTAATTGGCCTTTAGTTAAATTATTATTATTATTGTTATTATTATTGCTGCCGGTAGACCTTTGAGGGCAATAGATTTTTAATAATTCATGCCTGTAGCTATAGGTCTTTTGATAACGTCACAGTTGTGACAGGCCCGTTTAGTCAGGAACATGGGTGTCTGTTGCTGCTCCTATGCCAAACCGATGCATTATTCATAATTTGGTTATGGAGCGTTTGGAGAGGAGGACTGGCAATTTCCAGTACAAGCTAGAAAAACTGGCAGATAAAGGATAAAGAGAAAGGGGACGATCAGTGGCTGAAAGATAAAGTTTTGCAGCACTTGAAATGCGCACAATTATATATATATATATATATATATATATATATACAGGCGGCTCGTTTAGATCCTTGCTATAATTAAATAAACTAACCCCAACAACCTATTAATTAAATAAAACAAATATGCATTTAAATTGAATTATATCCGCAGTGTATTTGTTGTATCAGTTCGCCACTAAATGTGTAAATTATCTCCAAGGTTTTTTTCACCAGCAACATTTAAGATATTGTGAGTAATACACATGTTTTTGCATAAAATAATATAGGTTAATGATATTCGATGTAATTCCAATTGTGAATCCCCGTGATCTGTCTTGAATCTGGCCTCCTGCCCATCTTCACTGAATTAAAATGTTGCCGGTTTATGTGTCATGACCTTAAGTTTGGCATTATGCATAAAAAAAACAGGCAGCTCACACAAAAAAACAAAGCCTAAGTCTTTGTAAAAATCATTTATTACCGCCTGCCTCACTTGACTTACAAATTTGCCTGATTCATTTCCTGACATCTTAACCGCCTCTTATTGAACATTTAATAAACACCTGACACGGGAGCCTATAATTATAGGAATCCGGATCGCATTACACCTTCCGATATTTCCACACAAAACACAATGTCTTTAGCTATTAATTAATACTGATCTCACAGAGTCTGCACTACAGTCTGGAGTGTTTGTGTATCTCGCCGTTTGGGGCAGGATTTAGACGCCAAAACTATTGAATTATTGATTCTGAGCCTCGCCAGTAATGGAGGAGACGGAACTGGGAAACTGCTGAGCCGGGAGCGTGCACTGCGATGGAGCAGAAACACCGGGGTCGGGGGCGCGCATGTCCTGAGACTATAGCAGTGTGTGACCGGCTGTGTTTTTACTTGTAAGTGAGGTCAAGTTCATCAGAGTGGTTATGTCACATTAATTACAGTGTTCAGACATTATTTACTACATAGTCAGTTATTTCATGTAGGAAAATTGGGCCTAAGGTGTCTCATTTTATTTCAATGTATTAAAAATCCTCCTTTGGAAAATAAAAACGGTGATTTAAAGCTTGAGGAATTATTTTCTAATCTCATATACTATGATTATAGAAATATGAGATTAAAAAGTGCCATAAACTTCAAGTGTCACTACCCATTACCGAGTACACCACAAGGACATTCCTGTATGAAAATAATGAAAACTACAGCAGTGATTTTATGAAGGGATAATTAATTTCCAGTAATATTTAGCATCACCTGAAGGATTTATCTACCTGCATGGGGTCTGCATTTACTACCGTTTAAATGTTCCCACAACAGATAAAAATGTTCCTCCCTATACATTTCTTCAAGACAACAATTGCCCTTGTGGTTTGGACCAGCAGCTATCAGCGTGTCCTGAGGTGTAGTGGTGGAGTGGAGGGCCTCCGCCCTGAGGGGCCCAGGAGACAATGAGACGGGGACACACAAGTGTTCTCCTGATTAGACATAGAGACGACCAGCGCTCTCACTCTCCTCTCAACACACTCTTAAGACACACACCCCCACGCAGCCAGCCGGGAGCCGGCCATGCAGGCTCTCTCTCTCTCTCTGGCTTCTTCTCACTGTCTTTCCCTCCCGCTCGCTCCATGCTCTCCCCTGGTCTCTCCCTCCCTCCTCAACTCATACACGTTCTCTCTCTCTCTCTCTCTCTGCTGTAATGGATTATTGTACACCATGTTGGAGGAGTCAAGAGTGGGCCAATTCTATTCAAGTTCATCAAATGAATGAAAACAACACTGGACATAAATCCAAATGCATGTAGGCAAACACTCACACGCAGAGATCATCATCAGCCTGGTGAGTCACACCAGCACTCCACACCATGGAATCCTTCATATCAACCGGTGCTGTCTTGTTGCTATATTTACCCCACTACAACCCCAGAGACAAATACACTACTCTCTCATTTCCCGCACTTGGCCCTTTATCAAATTAGGGCACGTTAAATAATCACACAGAGCAGTTTTTACTGACAGCCGAGGCACTTTTTGTGCATGTGAATGGCTGTGGCTAAATGTGATTGTATATACTGTTTGTGTGTATGAATTTATGTGAGAAAGTATGTGAGAGAGCTCCCTTTCTCTTATTTTCTCTCTAAGGGCTTGCCTTTGTTACATGTTAGGAGTGCTCAAAGAGCAGGGCGCACACAGCACCGCAACAAAGACAACAGCCATCAGGAGCAACGCTAGATAAAAGACCAACTTCAAAGACATCAAATGGAGCGAAAGTGAAAAAGAAACCTGCTGAAAACTCCCTTCAATAGCACTCAGGCCAGCAATTAGAACGCCATATCGCTGCCTGTTATCACATGCGTGCACCGTATAGGCCTGGGTGGCTAACCGCAGCACTTGGTGTGGGTTGCAGTCAGCGGAGAATTGTAGCATTCATAGAGCTCGACTGTAACACTGTATTTAATTTCACTGTAGGATGAAAAGTGGGTGTTCGCACAGATTTGACCCCTGCTATGACCAGGGAGGCTTAGCCATGGTGATTACAGACGGAGAAAAACAACAGTCTCTATCTCCAGCTTCTTTCTATTCAGCAGCTAAGTAGAACAAAACAAAACAGAGGTCAGAACAAAACAAGAAGTCTAATTGTTTCACTGCTTCCTGTTTAGGTGCCCCAGGGCAATCTACACATTTTTATGTAGTGGGTGCATTTTATTTGTTATTAATTCATTTCCAGTTGCAGCTGGTTTGCAGATTAGGGGGATCACATAATGTATAACTCCCTGCCCTGGGAAGAAGACATAACAAGAGTGTATGTGTTGAGACCTGTGGGCATTAGTAGCTCTAAGGGGATCTTATTGTTTCCATCGGAAAAAAAGGTGACATGTGGTGCATTTTTGTGTGTGTTTGTGGTCTCAGAGAAAAAGAGAACACAATGAAATCCAAGGGGGAGAGAGAGAGAGAGAGAGAGAGAGAGACAAAGAGAAAGAGAGAGAGAGACAGAGAGACAGAGAGACAGAGAGAGAGAGACAGACAGACACAGAGAGACAGAGAGAGAGAGACAGCGAGAGAGAGAGAGAGAGAGAGAGAGGGAGCGAGAGAGAGAGAGAGGGAGCGAGAGAGAGAGAGAGAGCGAGAGAGAGAGAGAGAGCGAGAGAGAGGGGCACACAGTCCATGTTAGACATTTGGCCCATGCTGCTCTATATTTACAAGCTGGTAAGATCCAATCATCTGTGTGTGAGTATAATCGAGAGTACTTGCTTTTCAATCATCAGATGTTTGTACACAGACTCTTAAATTACAATAAGCCTCTTGGAAACGCAAGCCTTACTCATCTCATATTGATTGTATTCACGTTGTCTGAAGTTTACAAAATGTCATTTTAAAATGTCACGAAATGACAAAAATGCAGACAAATCACCCAATATTTGTATCAGGATGCTCATGTGTCTTTTTAATGTGGCTAAATCCGGGGAGGTCCAGGATCTTTCATTCTGGGGTTAAACGCTTTTTCAACATTCCGTCCAGGGAAGCATTTATGACCATTTATATATCTGTCAACCGCATTCGAATGCTCTCCGAACTGGTGACAGACGTGTGTGGCCAAGGCAAAGTTTAGATGTGATGGAAAATAGCCCCTGGTTTTTAGTAGAAGCATCAATCACCTGTGTACTGTAAATGTTATACTCATAAAGCTGTTAGTTGTTTTCACATAACCATAAATCTGAGTATGTGCAGTACAAAAATCAATACATCTTACTGATGTTAGAAAACATACAACTCTATGATGGATACGCTGGCTGCAATTTACATACGCTTTTTCATTCGGTAGTTGCATTCAAACACATCATAACTTTATGAGAAATGCATTGTGACTTTGTCAGAATGTGACCTAAGGAATCTGCAAACATTAACAATATGTTATATTTATTGTATGAAGTTGGCCTGAACTATTGGCAAAGTCCTCTTAGCAAGCAAAGTTTATTATGGGGAACTTTAGTAAAGGAAATGTGCTATATGTATCGTGATGATGTAAAATTGATGATTTATATATATTTTTTAAACTTAACATTTGGACTATGACACATGACCTATGACTCGTTTAATATGCAAACTACTCTGTAGTACCCATAAGTTCAAGTTATTTTGGGATATACTGTATAGGCAAATTATTTCTTAAAGATCAGACAACTAAAAACTGTTATTGATTATTTTCAAATACAATATATATATATATATATATATATTCTACCTGTATTGATAATGCTACTTAAGTAACAGTATGTAGCACAATGTCCTCAAACTATTGAAAGTAGAAGTACTCATAATGCCACTGTGACTGTTATTCTATTTAGAATTTATATTACTGGATTTTTATTACTGATGCAATAATGTGTAAGTAGCATTTTACTGTTGCACTTAGTTGAGATGTAGCTAATTCTAACTGTTTTAATATACTTTGGCTAGTATGATTATACTTTCCTGGTTCGAGTTTAGCCGGGGACATTTTCTTTTTTTTCAACTAAATAAATTAAAGGCAAAATGCCTCAAACATCTTATACTGTTGGATAAATGCCTTCATTGCCGTTTTTAATTTCCACATAAGTCTTTACAGTGTCATGTGAGATTGTCACAATCATTATAACAGTGGACTGAGTCATTATGCGATCACTTACTCTATGTAATTCATTGTTAAAGCATTATCCATGAAAATTAAAGTCCTGAGTCCTGTATATTATTAAGTGTTTGGGGCAGCAGAATATAGGAGCAAGAGGTCAAGTGCTTTAGCAGTAATAGAATTTTAAAGCAGGAAAGTGTCTGTCATCCAGGGCATCTTATTCAGATGTTTACATTGATCCTGCCACTTGTGTCCTCTCATTGATACAGCAGTATTGACAGCTGTATTGCTATGGTAATTTACTCCTCAGGCAAGTGCATTCAAGTCTCCATTCCCGGGCTGGAAGATAAATACATACGAGAACCACACACAGGCATGCGCACACATGTACACATGCCATATTATAGGCTAATAAGATGAGCATGAAAGGTAATGCATAATGGTGGGGGACCATGTCAAGTTCAACTGGGAAGAGTAGGTAGAGTGGGCTGTGTGTGTGTGGGTGAGTCACTGGTGGGAAGAATGCATCTTGTTTCAATGCAGGCTAATGTAAATTGATGTCACAAGCTAAGAGAAGGGCAGACAAAACGCGAAGAGCTGACTGAGCTGCATTATGGGGCCAAGGAGGCATCGGAGGAGGCAGGACCCCATAGTGGTGCGACGTTCTATTGGATTACAGTGTTGGCTCAACAATCTGCCAACGTCTAATTAAATAGGCCTGCATTAGCTTCCTCCACAGCGGGAGGTGTGAGAGAAGGACACTATCTCATTGTGAAATGGGATGTAAAAATAGATCTCGCAACTTGGCCCTCACTCGCGCTCCCTCCCTCCTGTGATATCGCTACTTCTCAGTGTGTGACAGCCTCTCCCTGTCTCTTTGAGTTTATCGTACTCTTGTTTTTTCAGACTCTTCGTAGCATTACTTTACATATAAACTAAACAAAGTAAGTGTCTGTGGGAATGTGTCAGTGTAGCTGTTGGTATTACGGACAATTTAATGCAAGATGGTGTTTGCTCAGTGGTGTCCTCGATTAATAATTGCGAAGCAGACACTGGGAAGAATGGGAAACTTTTGCTTCTACAATAGTGAAGTCTTTAAAAAGTTTGTCACTGGATTTGCGGGTGTGTTCAGCGAAGCAAACTTTTCCTCCCTTTTTTGTAAAAAAAATCCAAGGAAGTGACACACGTATAGAGAATGAACATCGTATGCATCCTAAAATAGCTGACACTTGCTGTGGCAGATAACTGGTTGTGCTGCAGAGAGGAAGGAAGCAAGATGATTTGAAAACAACTGTATCACTCAACCGGCAGCGACATTCATAAACTAGATTAAAGTTGGGACCTGATTCCTTTTTGAAAATTCCAGTTGTTCAGCTGACTGACATTGAATTTGGACTTTGGAGTGTGGAATGTGGAGGGGGGACGGACACAAAGAAAGTCCCACAGAAAGTTAAGAGGACAAGGGCACTGATATGCGCAAAATAGATAGAGAGAAGAGTATGTAGGAGGAAGTAGACAGAGGTGCAAAAGACATGAGTGTGCCAAAGAGGAAGCACTTTGTTGAGCTAAAGCATGTTTGAGAGACTGCCTCTTATCTTAATGATGACAGGGGCTCTTTTAAAGGGTCACATGTAACACACTGTGTGCTGGAAGTGCTCTTGTAGGACCACCTAAGAGACGCTGGGGACAGGAGCTGGTTTAAGTTAAATACATGCCAGCAAATGTTAAGCTTGAAATGGCATGACTCATAGACCGACAACAACGTCTATAACTCATGACTCAAAAGGTCCGCAGCCTGGTTTTCTTTCCTGAAGTTGTGTTTTCTTTACTACAGACAAAATAACAGCAGCGTAATGAATATATATTTTTCATAAATATGTCTCTGGAAGCTCTCAAAGTTTAACTGTTGATGCACCAGTTTGTTGTTATGTTGTGTTTGATTGTTAGATGACATTTGAGAGTTTGTCCAGCATTTTACATACAATGGAAGGTATTGGAAATAAGGAAATGTTAAAGAAATAGGTCAACATTTTGGGAAACACTCATATTTGTTTTGTGGCAAAGAGTTGGATGAGAAGATTGATACCACCATCATGTCTGTACAATAAATATAAGGCTATTTCCAGAAGCTGGTTAGCTTAGCTTAGCACTAAGACTGCAAACGGGTGAAACAGCTAGCCTGGCTCTGGCTAAATTTAAGAAAAATTCACCTACCCGCACCTCTAAAGCTCAATAAAAATAATTATTTCACATTAAACCGCTCTGGGCAGTTGCCAGGCAACCAGCGTAGACTACAGGAAGTCACTGCACCTCGCGAAGAAATAGTCCGGCACATACCTTTATGAAAATTGGAAAATGTCCGTTTTAGACTATAGTTGTTTATATGGATTAAATAAACGAAATGTAATTAGTGAACTTTAGAGGGGCTGGTAGGTGTATTTTGTTCCCGTTTGGACTGAGCCAAGGTTATATGGAAGAACATAAGCAATATGATTTTCTGGGCTTGCAGAATGCTGCATATCCAGACCTGCACCACTGCTAATAAAAGCATTACTATAATATTTTTTGTGGTAACTTGATTTGAGACTTGTTTAACATGTTATATGTGCAAAATTGAAAATTCTAAATGACAAAGATTATATTGAGATTGTTTTTCTGCTGAGCCTTGTATGTTCATAAAAAAACATGAATGCATTCACAGAAGCTTTTTCAGTAACATCCAGCATTTTTCACTCATAGCAGCCTTTACGAGGTATAATTGTGTGCTCTGCGCTGCTGCTAACGTCAACACTTCTTCATATTAGTCACGTTTGTTTACTTTATTCCCTAAAAGCCATTTTTCTTTTGTGAGTGGGTTGGATAAATATAGCGCTGCCTCTCTAAGAGAGCTTTTAGAAGCTTGTGATGAAGCAAATGTAATGTATCTTTATAATATTTCCTTTGGGTGATATTTACAATCCCAACACTCATATCACAGTGATTTCCTCTAAATACTGTTAGAAATAATTTGGGGAAACAGCAATATGCTGGAGTAACTGAACTTCTCATAACTGCTCTCTCAATTGGCTCTATGACCAACCTTTGAAATAAAAACCCGAGTTGCGAGCCTGCAGACCGCAGAGCGGTAGTGTAGTGTGGTCTGGAGGGGGTGTGTGGACACAGAAGAGATCCGAGCCCTGTAAAAACACATCCCTCCGGCACCATTATATAAGCATACATATGGGACAGTAAAAATGGAAGACGACACTTTAAATGACATTATTATAAAATGCAATACTCCTGGAATGATCCCTTATTAAATTAGGCCCTATGATCCAAGATGAATTTCCCGCTTCCCTAATCCATCAAGAGGGGAATATTAAAAGATAGGCCTCAACTGGCATTAGAAGCTCACTCCGTCTTGACTTTCATTATTCTGCATTAGGGTGCTGCTGGGGGAGAGCCTCTTAATGAGAATTACAATGATTCACTGGCCCCGGCCCCACTTCTGACAAGTCAAATATTAACTCCTCAGTCACAGCTGTCGGAATTAAAATACTTTGTAGCCGCGGACGTGCTAAATTAAATTGGCCTTTTATGTTCCTTACATGGCTGACCCCCGTGGGGCTCCACCGCCTCAGTCGCCACTGAGACGGCTATGACTGAGCAAGAGGAAGAGACAGAGTGTACACACAGTAGCGTGTTTGCGGCACACACAGGCAGGCTCACACACAAAAACAAACATGTCTGTCCCCCGTGTGTCATTCTGTCATCTTCTCTTGATGTCGCTCTATCCTCCCCCTTTTCCTTCATTCTGTGTTTCTCACCAGAGGCTGTTTCCTTGGCAGACATCTTCTCTGCGCTGTTTGGTTGATAGCCAGTGTCAGCTACTGTCGACTACTGCCTGTGTTTCGCTACAGTCTCTCTCTATTTGCAGGGCCACAGACACACATAAAGGTTCCTCACCTGTTGCTTGCCCTTCATGTTTAACAGCCAAAATAGATTAACATAACGGAGCAGCCTCTTCAAGGAGCAGGCGGACTTTGCTCTAATGTTATTAACGTTTATATGTAGACAACAAATCACATTTATATTGACCTTTAAAAGTTTTATTTCAGTTAATTTGCACTCACTTAAGAAGAGGGCTAGGGCTTGCAGACCCGCACTACACTCTGCCTTACTAATTCCTCTGTGTATGCACCAACGCATGCTGGGAGCTTCCTCCGCCCGCTCGCTCGCTCTGGCCCCAAGGTCATGTGCACCAACGGTGAGAGTGGGGAGGTTTTCTGACTTTTGCCTGCGTCTTTCCCCAGCAGCATTTATGCTCTGCTCGCGTTGCCAGCAGAGCCCTGAATCCTTCTCCTGCTCTGTTTGAGCTCCCTACAAACAAACAATCGATTTCATAGAGAGAGAGAGAGAGAGAGAGGGAGAGAGAGAGAGAGAGAGAGAGAGAGAGAGAGAGGGAGAGGGAGAGAGGGAAAATATAACTGCCAGTGACCCTGCAGTCTGCAAATGTTACACTTGAAATCACTGGATTTTTTAAAAAACACATACATGCCCCGGGACATGTCACCTCTCCCCTTTCAAAAGTCAAGTGAATGAATAAAGAAATGGATGGAGCTGATCAAGAAAACAAAAAACATCCAAATGAAAGAGAGTGGAGGATTAATTCAGTGGGCAGATGGGTCTTGGTGTCAATTTGAGCTATTCTGATCCACTGAATTGAAACCGGAGCTTCAACCAAGCCCCAAACAAGTCACCTTTGACCCTCATGACAGACATAATACTGGTACTCTATATTCATTCACTTCCTCAGCACGCTTTGTTTTGACTAAAACCACTTTTCCTTTTACTGTTCTGGCCTTATTTTAAAACTCTAACCTTAGGTCAAATGATTACCATACTGCAGTATACAATGAGCAGTAATAGACAGCTTGCCCACTGCTGGCTATAAGGTACAGTGGTTCTATAGTGGGAGAGCTTTGTACGAGTTTGTAACACTTTAAATAACTTTTAACTTCTAAATTAAAAGTATCAATGGATTCTTGACCCAGGGTTACCATTAAGGTTATTAATTACCACCCAGAAAGTAATTACTTCTTGTTGAAAGCATATTTCTTTTAGTATTGGTTGTCTTGGTGCCTTTGGGAAAAAAGTATCCCTTATTATGTATGCTATTACAATTAAAAACGGTTCTGACCTTAAGATTGAATATCGAACATTTTCACAGTTCTCATTATCTAGTCATAATTAGCTTCAAGTGGTAGTAGTGGCATTCGCATGTAAGCAGTGGTTTGTATTAAAATCTTCCAAATCAATGTTTCCTTAAGAGATGTGCATAAATGACTCCATTACTGTGTTTAGAGGCTTCAGTGGGGAGTGATTTAGACGACACTCCTGCAGTGGACCATCAGTCACTCTTTTAGAGTTAAATAAGCCATGTGAAGGACTGTTATCCTTACTGGCTTAAGCTCACATTAATCAGTCCACTTCACCTGTCAATACAGCCACTGGCTTCCAATCAAACAACCATTACAGCAGAGAGCATCCCAATAAAGGAGATCCTTGTTTCTTATTGAGTTAATCACCCAGCGTGCACACAGACACACTCATCAGACTGGCACCGGCAGTGTATATTTCTCTCCTCGTGCGTGGCGGAGTGCAGGGGTCAGGCTCTACACACATTGTGACATGGAATGTGGAGGAGGCGTAGGACGACATTATATTATGAAATCGCTTTGCAATTACAACCGTGTGGAGACGGATCATTGTTTGAGATTGCCCTCTGAAGGTGTAGCATTGATCAATGCAAATTGATTCCAAAGAAAATAATACTTGCTCATTGTGAGTGTCATTACCTCTAAAGTTATGAGTTATGCCAACAGTGTAATGGTGGTGAACGAGGCAGAGGTGAAGAAGGATTGGGCCGCAGCGGCGTGATGGACTTAGGTGTCATTTGCAGCCTGAGTTGGAGGATATAGCTCTGAGCAGGTGGGAGTGAACGACCCTCTGACAGCCCTTTTCAAAATGACAAAATCCATCCTTCCGTATTGATCAGTTATTCTTCTGTTTTCAGCGGGCATCTTCAGACCCTCCCTTACTCTCTTCATCCCACCCCAACCTGCCCAGCCGCTCCCTATTGATCCTCGCTGGTGATTGGTTGAGCTGTAATTTGAGATAGACATTGACGGATGAGTGCAAACTGTTTTTCTTTCCCTTTCTTCCTCTCCTCTCGAGGGTGATGAAGTCATAATGCTAGTGACAGAGCCCAGACAGGGACCAATTGCAATGGAGTGCTGGCCTGAATAACCTTTAGAGCCAGCCAGTGCAGGATGTCTCCCTGTCTGTCGCACATGGCCCCTGGGTGCTCCGTGGTCACAGGACTCATAAATGCTCATATACAGGCAGCCAAAGTGGAGGGAATGGATAGAGAGAAGAGAGGCTGTACATTAGCTGCAAAGTAGAGGATATCTGGAGCAATAGTATCTGAAATATGATAAGTATCATCTTGCAGAATGTAAAACTAACAATTTAGATCAATTTGATTCGCATACAAAGGCAGACCAACTCTATTGCCAGGCAAGAACATTTACATGAGACAATTCTGCAAAACCCCGAAATATGTTCAATGAGTTTTTTTTTTTATATCCACCTCCAACTTTGTTTAAATTCTTGTTTTCAACTGTATCTGAACATTGCTATGGTTATAATCAATATCTTTTAAACTAACAATGTATCAAAAATGTTTTACAGAGTTTTATAGCGAGTTTCAGCTCATTGTTTAGCTTTCCGGTCTGCAACTTTACTGTTTCGGGTCACTCTCACTGCTCTCATAGGGTTGTTTTTTAGCAGCAAAAGGCAACTGTTTTCAGCAAAGAATATCTAAAAACCCACTTGGCAACTAGCTGGTAAAAATAGTGGAGCTTTTAGCAGCTAAAGAGACCAAATACTGAGCTAAAAGAGGGTGAATATTGGATTTACACTCGCCAGGTGGACAGAAACACGACTCTAAATCAATGATAATGTTGCTCCGTCACTGGATGTGTAAGGTGAGGATTTGCCCAACATGGCCATAACTCATAAGCATATTGAGTCTGAGGCAGACTCAGGCTATGACTGGACCCAAACAACCAAGACAATGTTATGTTTTGACCCAGAGTTATTCCTTTTCATATATACAAAAAACTAAATAGCATGGTTGCAAACTGTTATAATCTACTCTAACACACTTTGAAAATGTCCTTATTTGTTTCTGACCATTGGTAATTGGTGTATCCTTATGTCATCTGATGTATCTGAATGTCATATGCACATTGTTTTGTACAACTAATAATACATTTGTGTCATTTTTCAGGAAAACATTGAGCTTGTTGTTGTTGGGTCAAAATAAACATATTTTTGTACAGTAAAAAAAAAGAAGTAGTAATATCCAGAGTTCAAGGTTTACTTGTGACCCTGTCCCTGACCAGCTCTCTCTTAAAAGAGAAGGTTAACTCTTGTTCAGCAAACTAACTATTAACTAACTGACTATTATATTACTATTTACTCTGAACTAACTAACCAGTAAAAATAACTAACTGACTATTTACCACCTAACAATTAACTAACTAATTAACTAACTATTAACATTAGTATTATATTAGTATTCACTAATATATTATCTAATTATGAACTAACTAACTAACTAACTAACTAACTAACTAACTAACTATGAACAAACTGACTATTTACTAACTATTAACTAACTAACTGACTATTAACAACCTATTAGCTAACTATTAACTACCTGACTATTAATCACTATTACATATTTGGTAACTATTATGTAATTGTGAACTAACACACTAACTATTGCAGACGCACAGACAGAGAACACCCAGAGCAGCAGAGATACCGAGATGCAGGAATAACTCTGAGAAATGACAAAGATCAAGAAGATAATAAGATAAAGAAAAATAACAAATGAAGCCAGTATCTGCCCACAACGGTATACCCTCTGGTTTTGAACTTGAAACCAATTTTAGTTTTATTGTCCTAAACTGTTTATTGCTATATGTAAATAAAATAAGTATCCAAAATGCTTTATACATGCCATTTTAACAGATTTCTTAAAGTGGCATGTCTTAAAATGGCCTTCTCTGTCTGTGATTACAGCCAGCCGTCCCGTTTTAACAGCATCCCTGTCTCTGTAATTGCATGCATATTGGATTTTAATAACGGTGTAGAATATTATCAGACAGTGAACACGCTGATAACGAGCCTTGTGCTTTGACTGTTTGACAACTCAATCTTTCACTGCCGTTTACTCTGCCTAATGCCATTACACACACGGAAGAAGGAGGAGTGATAGCTACATTTAGAAAAGAAATCATTGTTTGACTGCATGTTATACCCTCTGTTTCTTCTTTCCTTCATTTTTCAGAAGCCTTTTTCATTTCATTCAACCTGCAACACCATGTGACCACATTGTAGAAGAGCAATCATTCTTCTATAAAGAATTGCTTGTGCCACTGGTTAAACAGGACACATTTTGATTAATATTTTCCATTTGTTTAGCAAGCTTTGAGCTAAAATTAGATGGCCACCTCAACAGGACAGCAGTGACTTTGGTTTCCCCGCCAGGCCAGTCCAACACGCACACACACCAGTTCCAGGGAGGAGGAGGAGGAGGGAGGGAGGGCTGGTGCGGGAGTAATTTCAGCGGATTGTGAGCGGACAGTAGCTCCGCTGGGAGAGCTGGCAATCATGGGGGAAACAATGTTTACATCGATCAGCTGTCAGGAAGATTTATGGCCTCATTTTGCTGTAATGGAGAATTAGTGGGGAGATTATCAGCGACTCAACACCACCGCTTGTTACCCGTGTCCAGGCCTGGCAATTTGTCTCTCCCCAGGAGCAGCCCAAACACTTGTGACAGCACCAGCACTTGCCCTAATTCAATCAAGAGAAAATGTTGGAATTAATTTGTTACTAGAAAATTTAAATATGTTCCAGTTGAGCAGTGGCCTATAGCCACTTGAAAAAAGCAAAGGGGAAAAGAGAGAAGGGGAGAGAAAGCATCTGATTTATTGTGCTGGGCAAGATATCGATCCAGTTCGATCCTGGCCTGTGCGCAGAGGGTTTAATGTGTAATAATTTCCAATTTAAAGCTCCTTCTCAAGATCATGGCTGTAAGGAGAGGAGAGGAGAAGGCAGGCCGGGGCTGCGCAGCCAGCCCGCTGATTAAGGAGCCTGTTGCTAAGGCTTTGTCAAAAGCTCTGTTTGAATGTAAATGTGGGGTTATCTGTCCCGGCATCTCCCATGTGCCTAACACCGACTTTATTTATCTGTCATGCAGACGGGCATGAGGACAGGGTGGATGCTCAGGCTGTTTAATAGGGGTCATGTCATAACACGCGAGTAGGAACAATTCAAGGTGTGTCTAGTAATTTACACGCCCGCATCACAGAGGGTGAAATGCAAACTGTGGATGGCCAGGGATAAACAAAATAGGTCTATGTTGTTTAAGTTTGCCTGTTTACTATACGTATATCACGGTGATGATGTGAATGACGAGAATGAAATTACAGAGCAGAAATGAAGAATCTGATATTGTTTGCCGGAGCCTGTTCATGTCCTGGCATCAAGGTATGAGAGCAGTGAGTACTGTGGTGGTTGGGGTTAGGGTCATCTGTTAAGTGAGTGTTTTGTGGGTTTTGTTCATCCCTGCTTAGGTGCTTCTGGTGTCTGCGGGTTACATGATCACCCTTAACTACCCCCTCCCTCAACCCACCCAGTCTCTCCCTCTACCGGGCCCCTGAGGACTGCTGTCAGCACGCTGACCTATTGATCAAGCTGTCGGTACGCTGCTAAGAGTCCTCAATGTGTGCAGGCTGAGGTTAACAGAACACAGCAAGATAGCGAGATAACCATCATATATATCAGCGGTCAGACGACACGGTGCATGTTACTCGATGCTGAATGTTGGATTTTATTTCATGAAACATTTTGCTCTGGCCTGAGCTGCGCTTCATTTTTCAGTCCTATTCTGGATACTTTTAGCATCCACAAAGAAATGTGCCGCAGAGAGATGTAATAGTGTGTTTAAGTGGATGACTCCAGCCAGTGTAGATGTTTTAAATATTTGTTTGTATAAAGTATGTTAAAAGAATGCATGAAGTGGTTAAAATAAACTCTTTCTTTGTCTCCCCATGTACTGTATACATGCCATGTACGAATGTATATTTTGCATGTTGCACGATCCCTTGAGTTTTGTCTTGAAACTAGATAACCAGTGTTCTTTGCTGTCGAAGCGGCTAGCCCACTATTAACACAAGAGCTGTTGGAAACCTCCTGGCAAAAGAGAGTGCCGAGACAGTGGGCTCAAAACACAAACACACACACACACACACACACTTTCTCTGAACTCTACCTTTGGGGGTTCCGTGCCGAACCAGCAGCCTGTTAAGAGCGAAGCAACAAATAAACGCCTCACTTCCCTTACCTCTCCCTCCATCTCACTTTCTCACTCCCTCCGTCTTTCTGTGAATGTGCGCGTGTGTGTGTGTGTGTGTGTGTGTGTGTGTGTGTGTGTGTGTGTGTGTAGCTTGCAGGCCATTTCAGGCCAGGGACACAGTTAAATGAAGAGGAGAAGCAGGCTGCAGTGCGGTGACCTCTGCAGGCCACGTTCTCCTCCTCTTCCAGCTTTGTTTATTAACATCTCAAGGCTTTTCTCCATTCCACTCTGATTTCATATTTTTCTCTGTGTATGAGAAAATAGCCTACAAGACACTGTCTGTTCCCGACTGTTGACGTTTCTGTGAAACAGTTTTTACAAATTAGTTAACAGGCGGGCTCTTAAAAAAATTCAATGCATACACATTAGCATGAGTTAAATGATGCCTAATTAATTTCTGCTGCCATGCATAAATTTGGGCTGCCTTCCCTTGCTGCCACAGGAGACCAAGACAAGGGCGATGATTTCCAGGCTTCCCATAAATAAATGAATAAACATCGAGAAGGGCCAGAGAGAGGCTGGTCTCGCAGAGTAGCCAGGTGTACAAGGTTAAAGACCAACTATGTGGGCGTACACACACACACACACACACACACACACACACACACAGCACAGCACAGCAGGAGCAGGTGCAAATACAAATGATCTTTGAAACTCACTAGAGGTGCCAGGCTAAAGCGCTAAGTGCACAGCACAGCAACACATACACAATGTTAACAGCATCCTCTCTGAACATCACTCCTCCAGAAATACAAAATGCACGTCACTGTCACGATTTTTGGTTTTGTGTACCTCGTTATTTATTCTGCCCGAGTATGCTGCTACATCCAAATCCCACAGAAGTGTTGAGAAGAGCGTGCGGAGTGGATGATAGCAGTGGCCTCTCTCTCGCCTAATTTGTAGTAATTGGTAGCTCATTAGGTGAAGCAGGTCAGTGTCACAGGGAGCAGGCTGTCAGGGCGTGAGGTTAATAACAGAGAGGAGACAGACAGATAGATTAAAAACTCTGCCTGCCATGCCTCTCCTCTGCTCTGCTGGCTTCTCTCTACAGTAGCTAAAGGTCCAGCTGTCCACCATATGCAGAGCTTTGAATACATCTATGCCAGCACTCAGTGGAAACTTCACTGCGAAGAGTCGGATTTATGATGAGATGATGGTATTGCTCATCACATTATTTGTTTGAGAGATAGAGCTTCTTACATTTGAGTCAGTCATCTTTAGTCGACTCGAAACAACAAATGTAAGTCCTGGTCAGGTATCCACTTATGGTTTACTTTTGTGACGGGACCGTTGAAATGTTTATCTGTGACATGGTAACAGTGAAGAGTCATAGAGCGAGTCACACAGTTAAACTTAAAAGTCATATCCTACGGACTTTAATTACATGTGTGAAAAACCATTCATGTCCTCCTGGTTGTAATTCAAGCAGATATATTGGGATTTAACACTTACAATCTACTAACCTGACAACAAACTGGTGGCAAAACTGCTGTAAAGCCACCAGTGCTGGGAGTAACATGTTATTAAAATAAAATATCAACACTAATACAATTGGTTTAAAAATTATTTGCGTGTTTGTTTGTTTTTACCTGGTTTGTATTTGGAACAGTTCATTCCTGTAGTTTCCGTTGGTTGCCTGGCAACTGCCCCCGGGAAAGAAATAGTCCGGCACATATCCGCCTACAAAACAAGGAAATAATTGTTTTTACGCTTTGCTTTTGTACAAATTAAACTAATATACTGTACGTAACGTGTTTTCAGTGAGCTCTAGAGGTGCTGGTAGGTGTTTTTTAAAATACTTTTGGACAGGACCAGGCTAGCTGTTTCCCCCTGTTTTCAGTCTTTATGCTAAGCTAACTAGCTGGCTCCAGCTACATATTTACCATACAGACATGAGAGTGGCATCGATATTCTCATCCAATGCAAGAAAGCAAATAGGCGTAATTCCCAATATGTCCAACTATTCCTGAGAACAACTGCTTCAAATATGCAACATGATATAAGCAGGTTATTTAAGCCATTTAGCATTTATTTGGTGTGACAAAACTGGCCAGCAATGAGGGGGACCATCTTGGAATAATGTGCGAATGCTCCCAATTTGAAATAATTGAACGTTCTTTTACACATTTTCTTTATTTGATTTATTCTGCCAAAAAGGTGTAAATGTAGCTATTGCAGCATAAGCTATTGGTCATATCAAACCAAGTAAGTCTGTAGCCGCAAAAGTATTGGAGAGTATCGAATTGAAGAGATTCCATAGTTCACTTCTAAGACTGTTTCAAAAGTCCTACTTTAGGTTCAGTGACAGGAAGACTGATGGCACATTGAGCCACCGCACTCATGGTGTCTGCATGCTCATGTTTGAGTATGTGAGACATTAGGAGTGGGTTTGGGCTGCTATTTATTTCTCCAGAAATGACCACAGAATGCATTAAGTGAGATATATTAGGACAAGGCAGCTTTAACCTGATAGTGAGAGGACAGTAACATATACAGACCTGAGGCTGCATTTAGCGTGTGGCCTGAGAGGACAGCGAACGCCACTTTCACATCCAGGTGGTTTTAACATGAGAGTCCTATCAGTCCTACTGGAGCGCGTGTGTGTGTGTGCGTGCGCGTGTGTGTGTGTGTGTGTGTGTGTGTGTGGTCACTCTGTGGAGAATACCGTTCCTAATGGATCACATTAAGAGAGTAACTGTGTAACTTAAGAGTGACGGCTGAATGAATGAAACTGAGCTTGTAAGAGCTCTTATGGTTATGTAAATCTAACTCAAGAATCTTTTTCATTTATCCACCTTACATAGTCCTTTTCCCATCATAACTTGGAATGGATTACTGTACCTAATTTAGATTGTGTTTCATCAATTTTCTTTTGCAAAGATTCAAACCTCTGGCATGAATTGTGGGTAATTATCAGCTGCCAGTTTCCCCAGACATAATCGGGTACTTTTGACAGGTGAGTTATTAAATTGTCCTCTGTACCTGATAAACATATTAATTTATTTCAAGATAGATAATTTCATCAATGCAGGAGTCATATCATATATGGGGTAGACGGTACCCTCTCCTTTTTAATTATACAAATATCACAGTCGTCAAAATGACAGATTTTTAGACATTTAGATTCTTCAATGCCTATTCTCCTCCGTGAAGCTTTGATTAAAATAGAACAACATGGCTCACACAGTAGTGTTGGTTCACAGAATCATTTTCAAGCTTTTTTGTTGTATTTGCCTGTGTATTTTATTCAAAATATCCAACAGCTATTCACAAAGAAAATGGTCGTGAATCAGATCTCAGCCAACATGATTGATGAATAATTAAGCATTCAGCCAGCCCTCACTTACACCAGCTCTTATACGATAATCAATAGTGTCCTCAAACATGTTTCTAGTCTGCATCAATTTGACTTCAAGTTATTGTGCTCTGTTAATGAAATGACTCATAATGTGCTCTACATTTAGCTAATTTCGTCATACGTCTTCAAAGATTAAAGTATAAGAATGTACCTACTGAAAAACACATTTATGCAAACAAAAACGTTATATATATATGTTTGAAGCCGTAACCCACCAACACATTACATCACAGCATGTTCCCTACATGAAATGAAATTATTGCTACCATTATTAAGTTCCTTTCAAATAAATTGCCATTGTTGTTGGTCTGCAGATGATAAGTGACACAAGCTCTTCTTCACACGGATATTGTATCTGTGACAGAGGTGAGAGATGTATAAATGATGGTATATCTTTTGGCTCAAACTCATGGCATAGCTTTAACATGCTTGTAAATTCTGCCACATCGGATTTTTCCTTGCCAATTGTTGGGTTACAAGGTATACAACCATTTGGACGGAGTCAAAAATGCATTATCAAGCCAAAGAAAGGCCCTTTTTGTATCATATTTGAAATCCACTGTACAAGATCCAAGATCCAAGTGTAAAGTATTGACGGTACAGCGTTTGAAGATGTGCTTGCAGTTATCTCCATTAGGTTAGCAGTGAGAGAAAAGACAATTCCCTCTGAATTCAACTGAACCTCATTGTAAAACAGCCAGCCCATCACAGCAGCATGTATATGTGTGTGTTTGGTTGTGTCCTTCCAGCACAGCACACACAAGCATATTAGAAACATACAGCCTTTGTACATCCAACCCACAGTTTGCATCTTTATTCTCCGCTCAGAACTCACAATCACAGATGGCCTGCTTTACATCCACGATTTTGCATTATGCAGCATGGCAATCAGTGCTGACATACACACATTACAACATACTGCTTGCATCTCATCGAGAGAAGAACAAGACAACTGCACCCGTTCACTAAACTGTGTTTAGTTTTTACAGAACGCTGACAAAATGAGAAAAGAAGTCAATCCAAAAACAGTAGGAACATTAACATTTCCCTGGTCTGGAGCTGCTGTCTTCCTGTTGTAAAGTGTTTCTGGCGACTGTAAGCTGTGTTTTGAGTGTGATGACCCTGTATCGATGGACCTCGGTGTGTGTGTACACACAGCTGTGTAGCCTCTGTGCAGGCATTGTCCTCCAGATTCAAATGTTGTTCCTGGACAAAAAGATATCTGGGATCAGCTCAGATGTTTATACAGCTCATCAGCTGTGTTAGTTTTACTAGACATCCAGGCGCACACACGCACATGCAGCAGTGGGTCACGTCCAAAAGACTGTCAGCCAAATGACTGAAGTTTTTAGAGGAATAGTTCGATATTTTCGGAAATAGGCTTATTTGCTTTCTGGGGGACAGTTAGATGAGAACGTTGATACCACTCTTCTATCCGTCCGTTCAGTATAAGGCTACATCCAGCCACTGCTTAGCTTAGCATGAAGACTGGAAACAGTGGGACATTGCTAGCATGGCATTGTCAAAATGTTAACAAAATTGACCTACCAGCACGTCTAAAGCTGACTAATTAACACGTTATATCTAATTTGTCCAATCTGAACAAAAAACAATTGTAAAATCGACAATTTAATGTTTTAAGATGGGTTTAGTGTGCTGGACTATCCAATTGCTCCGAGCAGTTGAGCGGCAAACAGCTGAGCCTGTGAAAATGTGAACCGTCGGTTTTACACTTACACAGTATCACAGTAATAGTGCCATATCATTTATCATGCTAAGACCTTAAGTTAGTTCCATAATGAGACATTCACTATATACAGCAGCCTTTTACAGAATAGTTGTTCGCACTTTGAAATGATTACCTTTTCCATTCCAGAGATGCAAGACTACAATGTGCTAATATTGTTTTGATTGTATGATCAGATTTCAGATAGTGTCGGCCAACAAAGCGGTGTGTCATTCCTCTGGGGAATATCCTTGAGCCAAAACAAATGAATAGTTTCACTGAATAATTTGAAACTTTGTTGGTTAACACAATGCAGTGCTCGGACAAATTATTATGTTGGGTCCTCTCCATCCAAAAGTATTTCCAATTTGGAGGTCTGGCGGTTTGGGATTCCCTGCTTAAGGTGACCCCAGCAGACCAGGCCTTGGCCTGGAGCGGTGTGATTGACAGGTAGGGCTGACCTCATCTGTGGAGGTGGGTCCCTGAAGACTGATCACTATCACACAACATGGGACAGATGGGATGAAACCCTTGCTAACAACACCACTGAAGGGACGCGGCAACGCCTCAAGGGTTCCTCTTCCTCTCTCTTTTACTTTCTATTTCTCTTCTCTGCGCTTTTCTTTCTCTTTGGTTTTCTTAAATTCTTTCTGGGTAACTCTTACTTTGTTTATCTTCCTCGGTCGATTGTTTCCTCTCTTCTTAATAAAATTCTCACAGGCCTTTACATACAGATGCAAGGCGAAAAAACCTCACATCACACATCTAATGGCATAAAACTCACTTGAATACTTCACGTCACTTTCCACGGCAAACACACAAAAGTTGCAGGTAATAAATTGATAATAAATTGTCAAGTTTGAAATGAAAGTAGAACATAAGGTCCGTGCTGATCATTAGGTCTCAATTAATCACTCAATTATCTTAATGGTTCAGTGTGTGCGTTGACGCAGACAGGATCTAAGACAGCAACATCAGTTAAAACAGTCTAATGAACTGAGCTGAATTCATCATGAAACACCAAATAATTAGCAACTGTGTCTTAGGGGAATACTTCAAAAGGAACCTCAAAGTGGTTCGGCTTAGTGAAGCCTTCCCTTCAAAAGCAGAACATAAACACACCGCTTAAGACTACACAGGCAGGAAAAGCTGTCCCCCATGCCTTTCATTTACAGCAATAAATAATGATTCATCGCCAAAAAAGTTTAGAGAGGGTGTATTTGTTTGCATCAGAAGACGATGACCTTTGTGGTGCTTTTTCGGAGATTAAAGTGACGCGGCAGCCAAACATGCTCAGAATCAACAAATTAACATTAACCCCCGGCCTGACATAGCGTTGGTTGACAGGAAGGAGAGTTCAGTTTGTTGGTTTTTGTAGAGCTCTGCTGGGACACTGCGTGCAGTAGCAGGCATGGCAGCAGAGCTAAGAGACTAAAGGATCACTGGTGGCTCCACTGCTGGGGACCACAATGTAATTAAAATGACACAAACAAAGTGAATCTAATTAGGAATCCCTCCGCTCTAGCTCGTTAGCGCCCGACACTGCTAAATTATTTTCCTCCATGGAAATAAATGAGGCCACTTGTCTTTGCAGATTTGGGGGCTGTGAGGTGCTCAGGGATGAAGCACACGCTGAAAGTAATTATTGAAGTGTAACAAGAACAGCCGAGTGCCTCCGCGCAAAGTCTTATGCACTCACATATGCTGACATCTACATTGGTCAGCGTAGGCACACGGCAGTACAAGCGCACACCTGAAAACACGTGTTTTGCTGGCGGGTCGTCCGCTTCATGTGAGCTCGGCGAGGAGGTGGCTGTGAGAATGTAAAACTTCCAGCTCTCCCATCCACCACCTGCATGTCATTACACAGAAAACACACAGCTCATCAGAAACAGTTGGACCTCCTCTGTGTTTCTGTCCGTCTGTCTGTGGTCTGGCTTTCTGTCTCACACCTACACTCATTCACACACACATACGCACGCTTTTGTTGCAGTATGCCACGTCCACACCACTCAGACCCCCCACACACACCCTGGTTGGTGTAGTGAGGTAAGTGAATCCAGTGGCTGATAGTTTTGAGGGAGCCAGGGGAGCCATTGAGAGCCCATTAGGAGGTTAAGTAGAGGAAGCTCTCCATTGTTCTGCTGTTTGATTCCTGCCCTGTGACCCACACTCTCCTGCCCAGAGCCTGGGAAACCCTGTTAGTGATGATGAGGGGGGATAAAAAGACTATCACACAAACACACACACACACACACACACTTGTACCGCTCACACACAGCCGACATACACAAGACTGAAACAGTGCACAGCACTGACAGTTGGATGACTCTCTGTGGACCTCTGGCTGTCTGTAAGGGCGGAGAGGTTTCCGGCCAGACGACAGTAGCGATGTATCGGGCCAACAAAAGGGCAAACTCAAAACTCACTGTTGAACACAAAGGGTCTATAAGTTGTTATTAATTGTTAATGAACAATTTATAAATGCTTTCTAGATCAGTTATAAGCCAGTAAATAAGACCAACTCTTCCAGTATGACGGTTGAGTTTTCTTTTTAGCTCTGTTAGGGCATCAGCCATGCTTAAATGCTAGCATGCTTACAGTGACAGTGCTCATGTTTAGCAGGTATAATGTTTACCATGTTATCCATCTTAGTTTAGCATGTTAGCATGCTAAACTATTTCTATTTATTTATATGCCAACATTTGCAAAATTAGCAGGAAAAGGGAAGCTGAGGCTGTTTGGATGTATGTCACTAGTTTTGCAGGTATTTAGTCATAAACCAAAGTATTGAACAATTTGACGTGGTGATGGTCCTCAATGAAAAGTCAAGGGATCATCAAAGTTATGACAACTCATCCTCATCCTTGAATATCTATAGCAAATTTCACGGCAATTCAACCAATAGCAGTCAAAAATATGAAACCAAGAAACCTTATGGTGGCGCTAGAGAAAAAGTCACAGGATTACCAAAATCCTTAAAATACATCTTCTGGAAACCATGAAAGGCTGTACTAAAATATTGATCATGATAATCCATCAACAAGTTGTTGATATATTTATGTCTGGATCAAAGTCATGGACCCATCAACAGACTGACCGACTAGCCACTAGCAAAACTCATGAACCTTTATTGTTGACATACTAAGTCTAACTAAGAAAATACTCATGGGCTTCTTATTTTACTTTCTAATAGGTAAGCCATCAAATCTGCAGTAATAAATATTAAGGTCTGATGATCTAGAGCTAGATGAAAAGACAAAGCAAGTGCCATGCTGGAGTAGGAGAAACACAAGACAGAGACATTTTTCAAAACCTGCCAAGCGTTTCTTATTAATCACTTATAACTGTTCTTTAAACCTCTCACAGCTGTGAGATGGATCATCTTTAGGGTAAAATAGTGGAGGTGTAGCTCAGCAGGAGGAGGTGATGTGTAGCCACAGGGTGGAGGAACACAGGAGGTGGAGGTTGTGTTTGTGAATGGGAAGAGAGAAGGCAGGAACAGCTGAGAAAGAGGAGGACCGGAGGGTAATGTGAAAGATGGCAGCGGAGTGGGTGGAGGCGAGAGGAGGGAGGGAGAAAGGGGGAGGAGGCGAGGCTGGATGTCTTGTTTGGCTGATAGTAATCTGACAGCTATTAGAGAGGGGAGAGTTAGAGACCTGCTGGCTTGGGGTGGCGGCTGGTGGTGCTGGTGTTTCGGGGGGGGGGGGGGGGGGAGGGGGGGGGGGGGGGGGGTGTGTGCTCCCCCCCCCCCCGAAACCCCCCCTTCCAGTGCCGTCTTGCCCCCCTGGCCCCTCCCCCCCCCCCCCCCCCCTCCAGTCTCTCTTTCCTCCCTACATCTCCATCTCCTCCCCCAATCTTCCTTTTTCCTCTGGTGTAGCGGGTGCCACTGTACATTTCAGTTTCTCGCCGCGTTACAAGGCTTGCCCTTAATTTGACAGTGTCACAGGGATCCATCTTCATTCTCTCACTCTTTTCATAATCTGATCCTCTTCCTCTAGCATGCAATTAGTGCCCCTCCCCTTTTTTCCCTCCACCCATCGCTCCGTCCTCGGTCCCCTCGCGGCCCCCGAGCAGCGTGCCGCTGCCCCCGCCGAGCGTCCTGGATGATTGCTACAGCTTTCCCTGTGCAATCCATTTAGAGCCGGGGCCCTGTAATGAATATGTACATTGAGAGGGACCTCGGCAGGGGGGAGGGTCACGAGCAATCAACCTTGAATTCAATTATGCCAGTGAAGGTTAATGACTGTGCTCAGTGGTCAGAGGCACGCGCCACATCGCCCATTAAAGCAGCTCGTCAGAACTGACAACTTGGGGGCAGGGATGCACTGGCTTGGAGGGAGAGTGTGGGTGGGTGAGAGAGCTGAGAGAAAGATAGAGAGGGAGGGTGGGGGGTGTGAGGGAGTGGAGAAAACAAGCGAGAGGAAGGGATGAGAAAGAGTTTGCAGGGTGGATGTGCGCTGAAGAGGTGGAGAGGCAGAGAGAGCAAGTGAGCAGGGGTGGAGTCATGTGACGCACGCAGCCCGATAGATGGACAGATAGATAAAACGGTGTCAGTCGGGGGTGCTAGATTACATTGAGTTCTCCCGGACAAATCCGATTGTAAAGTTCTTCAACCTCCACCGCCGCTGCCTCTCTCTCCCCCTCTTCCCCTGTCTCCCCCGAGGTGAAGCTGAGCGCGCTGGCTGTAATATGATTAGTCTACATAAAGACGTGTCTGGAGTGTAATTCACTGCTCACTAATGAGGCCCTGTCTGAACCCAGGACAGATGAATCCCCCTGGTGGCACACGCTCACCTGCTGCCTGACTCACCCCCTCCCACCCTGTCTCAGTCAGACCCTTCAGTCTTCTGTATGCCTGCTTCCTCACCCTTTCTTCTCCCAGTGTCTCACCTTCATCTCACCCACAAAAGTCCACCCAAGTTACGCACTGTGTCACAGTACATCATCTACTGCCTTTGCTCTAACTTGTGTACCGTCTCATGTGCCTATCTCTTGCTGATTGTCTTGTCAGAGGTGTTTTGGGGTCTTTTTGGGGAAGTCCATATGAAGCTTTACATAGTTGAGATTAAGGCCCTTTCAAAGTATAAACCTAATCAAAAATATAATTTAACACTTTTTTCATCACAAGTAAGCAATCAAGAAACGGAGAAGCTGCATTAAAACAAAATGAAAGAGCCTATTTGAATGGGTTTTATAAATGGAGTTTCAGAAGTGACGCAATGCCTAATGCTGATTTAAACAAGACTAAACCTATTCTTTGGAGTTCAGAAGGTCTGACAGTGAAACCCCGCTCATCTTTTGTCCTAAGCCTAGAATTGGGAGCAGCCAAGACATCCCTGCCCGAGGATGTATAGCTGAGCTCTGGCTCATAAGGGGTTAAAATGTCAGAGGTGGCCAGGAGCAAGGCCTTGATAACCCTTGAAAGTTTGCATTCAAACCCTAAAATCCATTTCAAACCTGACAACCGCGCGTTAAGTTGCCAAACTGAGTGCAACGTGGTCCCTTCACCTTCTCTTAGTGCTGGTCAAAGTCTTCCGCAGCATCTCACCCAGTCTGGAAACATGCCACGGCTTGTTGGCAACTCTGTACCACTGACAGACGATCAAATTTCCTCAATATTTTATAGTTGGTTAAATATCTACAGTGCATACAAAAGCCCCACACAGTGTGAGCATCTGACAAAATCAGTGCCTGTTGTTGGTGAAACAATACAGTCCTGCTTTACTATTTTCCACCTTCTTCACACTGGGCTGCTGGCTTTTACTATCAACATCTAACCAGTTGCGCTTAATGTGGATCTATCATTTAGAAGCATCAATCTAACGTGCTACTACACAGATTGAATTCTCATCACACAATGTATGCTTACTATGCCCAATCATCATTCATCAGACCCCACACAGGGACATGATGTGCGCCGCATGAAGACACTGCGAACAGATTGAACATAAGAGATTTTGCTCACCAGAAAAATGATAGAATTGGCTGTTTTTACAAAATGCTTTACGCAATCTACTGTATGTTTGGCTCATTTTCCTTTTGATAAGTGATTTGAAAGATGTCTCCTATTCAATCCAATCAGAATTGCTCACCTGGTGTATAGCCCATAAAGTTTTCTAGCTTCCAGGTTTACTTCCTGGTTTTGCAGACCACTTAATATGCGCAGTAGAGTTTCTCACACTTGCAGCGCCTGCGAGTTGCCGCTCGGCCCATAGACTTTACACTGTGGTGACGTAACAGATTATAAAATCTTATCTCAGGTATAAAACCTTCTTTGATCAACAATTCATAACAGACGGAGTTTTTAATTTGACCTTGTTTGGAGTTCAAGGTATACTGTCAACAGTTTTAAAGATGTCTCTTTTAAAGGATTTTTGGGCCGCAATAATTTCTGCAATAATGCGAGTGGCCATTGGGCAAAATTGGAAGCAAGGCTGAGTTCTTATTATACATTCATGATTTACACATCCCGCAAACATGGAGCAACATTAGCCTTCATTTGGAGTTGTGTTTCTGGCCAATTAGCTCTGTTTTGGTTTCCTCCATTTCCTAAAGAAGATATCTCTTTGGCTGCTAAATGCTCCACCATGTTTACCAGATAGTCGCTAACTTTGTCCTTCCGTTGTTTAATTCTGGGCAGATAGTGTACAGTGGGTTTATCAGAGCTTTCTCGCTTAAAACAGATGTATAACAAATCAATTCAAACAATGGGCTAAAAGATGCTAAAATGCTCCGTAGAGCTATATACAGTACTACTGTAGAGTTTAGAGATTAGATTTAGAGATTTGTGCAGCTTCAACCATGACCACAATCTTTCCAAAACTTTCCCCAAGCTATAGCTGCCTAAACTTAAACAAACCTCAAGCACAGAGGCAGCAAATGAGAACAACGCTAAGACCTATTTTGTCGCGTAGTTTGGAGGATTTGAGACAAGCTGCAAATTGAAAGTAAATACAGTAAACATCTAGTCAGTAAGACAACTGTGTTATGGCCATCGACTGCAGCGTGTTTCATTTTATGCCAACGGTTAAGTAGGTCAAACAGAAAACTCAGCACTTGAGAGACAAACGGGATTTATCAGTACCATTTAATAAATACATAGGTTAGTCTTGGAAAGGAGTTAGACCTGACAGTCGAAGAAAATGATTTATGAATGGAACATCCAGGGTCGTGGATGTTGAGATAAAACTTACTCTGTGTGTGTGTGTGTGTGTGTGTGTGTGTGTGTGTCCCACGCTACTCTGGCTGCCCAATATGTGAAATATCCATCACGAGGGAATATCCAAAAGCAAATTTAAGGACGGGGAGGAAAAGTTTGCCACACCAGCATCCTCTTTAAATAGTTTATGTTGTTCACTGATGAAGAAAATATCAAATTCCAGATGAAAATGTATGGAAATTAGATCAATGCTATTACGGCGGCGACTTTTTAAAGCAATATATTCTTTGCAGCGACAGTCTATATGCGGATGATAAATAGAAGGTAGTCAGAGAGAGTTGCGAGGGTCTTTCCTCCTGTGGAGCGGACCTACGAATCTGTTATTGCATTTCAGCCTAACAGGATCAACATGCATACTAAAAAGTGCAGCTTCCCGAGAAAACCCCCATCCCAACATTCCCGTCATTCTCTACCTCTCTTCCTCACTCTCTTTATTTGTCATGAAGAATCTAATACCATTTTCTAATACCATTGGAGTGTCAGGTTATTGTAAATAAGATGAGGTTTTCCTGGGGAGTGTGTGTGTGTGTGTGTGTGTGTTCACAAAAAGGAGACAGTAAAGCTTTATAATGTTGATTTATCAGCTTGTCAGAATCAAGTATCTTTTAGACACTAATGCGTCCGTGTGTGTGTGTGTGTTTCTTGAGTGACAGCACCTCATACGCACGCCTTGTGCACTTGCTCTGATCCTGTCACAGTCCCACAGCCTACATTGTGTTGATGGTCGGTTCAGTGGCATCAAACCACTTTTATTTCTGATCATTTATCGGCCGCTCTCTTATCTGTCCGGTTAGTCGGCCTGCTGAGTGGTATTGGCTTTCCAATCAATGTGCTGATTGTTATATTTATTCATAACTGAATGCTTTGTCTTTCTTTACAACCTCCTTATAAGGCGCATTATATTGATTTTGTATTCCTCACAAGCAGCTGTTAAGTTTCTTCTTTCGCAAATCAATCAGCCGTTTAGGTAAAAAACAATAATATCATCCGAAGTGAGGCCTTTATTCTATGATTGTATTACCTCTTATGGTTTGTGGGCTACTGTGTACTTTTCTGTAGCTACAATCGGGGAGTTATTATATAACCCAACTGTTGGGAAAAAGATAAAGAAAGGAATATTTACAGAGATGTTAGATATGGTGTGTGTGTGACTGCACAGCTGGCTGAGAAACAGATCAGGACTTGAACTTTGCATCACAGTGTAGCTCTTTCTTTTTCTGCTTCTAAATAATGCATGTAGATAACTTTAAACCTTTTAATGATAAGTTGTGTGATGGGTTACAGTTTAAAATTGAAAACAAATTTGTAATCCACCTTTCTTTCTTTCTTCTTTTTTTTTTTTCCTAGTGTGTTAAATTATTAATTGATCAGGTTATTTATTGAAGCAGTTCTTTTTCTCCCTTTGAGATTTTTTTTTCTTAAAAAACGGATGTGATAATTGATTTTCTTTTCCAGGAATAAGGATCAATTATAACCGACATATGTTTTATCATTCAAGTTCCATTGTTATTACCAACATGGATTTAAGATGACCACAATTAACAACATGTGACAAACAACAAGGAGTTTTTGTTGCATTTAAAACACAAATAACTGATTCTTCTTTTTTTTTTACTATATTTAAGGGTTAAGTGGTCCTTGGGTGTTATATTATAATTCTGAGGGACATTCCTGAAAGGTTTCTCTTTCTCTGTTTTTCTCTCTTTATTTATTTATTTAATCGTTTTTTCTTATCTAAATCATGGGTTGTACCTCTCAGGCAAATATGTGATTTTAGGCTATATAAATGAAAATGGCTTGACACTTACTTAATGATGTATTACAGTAATGTGATTACTTTTATTTTTAATTAAGAGAATTCAAACAATTGTGAATATGAATTTAAGCTGACTGACAAACATTTAACTCTAAGTGTAGAAGGTTATGGATTTGATAGTAACAACACAGGTTCTAGGTTTAAGTGTGACTCTGGGAAGGCCTTTCTTTCTGTACAGCAACTACAGAGGGCATATTTCTGCACTTACCAAGGTATTATGGTATATACTAAAATAATAGATGTATACAAGTATACTGAATACCAACTCTACACCGTATATGTATTTAAAAGCCTCAAATGACCAAACTGACAAGAATACGTCACCAACAGTTGCCTGCCGACTAGCTGCCCGGGACAATGAGGTCCTCAAATGAATGCAGGGAAGTGTGATAATTACTGCTATTCTGAGAAGCAGACACAGAAGGCTGGAGAAGGAGGGAATTATTGTTCTGGAGCTAGGGAGGGGAAATACATGTTTCCTTTCCTGGACCTAAATATTTACCTTCTTCTACGGCAAGCTGACTCATGCTCAGACGACAGCGCACACAGACCCGGAAACGCCCCTCGCCGGGTCAAATTGATGCCTAAAACTCTGCCTCCTAAAACATGACTGCCATTAGTGCTCTGCTGAGTTTACCTCACACATGCTTTCCCTCTCTTAGACACACACACCCAACTTCCTGATCTGATTAGTGGACTGCGGTGCCCTGTTAGCCTGATGATAGCCCATTTCCCATTTTCCCATCAGGCCACTGTCGTGCCCTCGTCCTGCATGGGACATTTGTTGCAGCAGGTGACAAAAGATTGTAGGAAGTGAGACAGCGTGTGTTTGCCATGCGCGTGATGAACTGCTTGTTTAAAACATGTAGATGAGCAACACCGCGTGAATTCTAATTAATGTCTGTTGTTTCAATTTGTATTTTTTGTCAAACAGTGAAGACAGAAAACAAACAAACTGTTCATGGCAGGTTTTTTTCTTAGCCAACTTGTAATTCAATGCAAATTTGAGAAAAGTTTGCACATTATACACTCCTGTACAGCAGCCTGCTAAACTTTGAATCAGACAATCTAGGGAACAGGTGGTCAGATATTTTCTTCACAGTTCGAAGCAACCTTATAGAGAATTTGTATTGTAATATTAGTAGGTGGTGATTGAATTAAACAATAGAAAAAGGGCTTTGTGAACAGGCCTTCGTGCTGACCGTAGTGACTTGAAAGATGCAGGCCTTCTGTCACACATACTTGGGTTTTTTCATGTTGTTTTTCTTGTTTCTCCCCCCCGTGTGTGGTCAATCTGTCTTCATGACCCCGACCCTGACCCCAACACACACACACACACACACACACACACACACACACACACACACAGACACACACACACACACCATATTGCAAGACCTACCACCTCCTTTGCTGAAGCCTCTCTAGTAACTAGTGCACTAAATTAAATGAATGCAGCCTGTACGCTCATAATCAAGTGAATTAAAAAAGAAAACTTAAATGCACAATATTGAATTGTATGAGGTCAATAAAAATGTGGCCTTCGTATTGATTTAAATAGCTTAGAATCCTTGTGCATTTCAATGGCTCGAGGCTCAAATTGTTCACTGTGATTATAACAAATCTTAATGAAGATTTCTTTTTTATGTGATCTGACCACAAATATCACCAGCCAAACAGGGAATTATATTACATTTTAAAGAATTTTTACACATGACGAAAGCGTTTGAAAATAGACTTTTCTGCTGCTCCAGCCTGTAGCCTGTACGTAATAGACAGTATAACCTGTGTGGTGACGTTCATCAGGTGTTGTGGCAACGTCATGCGTGCGCTAAAGTGAAAACGAGTGCGCATTTGTAGCGATAACGACGGTATTGCAAAAGTCGTGGCAGAACGTTACACCAGTGAACCGGTATACCGCCCACCCCTAGCTGTTGAGAGAGAGAGAGAGAGAGAGAGAGAGAGAGAGACAGAGAGAGAGAGAGAGACAGAGAGAGAGAGAGACAGAGAGATAGAGAGAGAGACAGGCAGAGAGGCAGAGAGATAGAGAGAGAGAGACAGAGAGATAGAGAGTTATAATAGCGCGCTAGCAAAGGAACAAAAAAGAGGGGGTTGTGATGATACAAGAAATTGAGTGAACAAAATAATACTGTATTTTCTAATAGTTTCATCACCATTGAAGCAGAAATAAGGAAACACAAAACACTTTTTTTTTTTTACCTTTTCCACCTCTGGACCTTTCCTTTTCCAGTCATTCATTGCATCAAACTCAGTAAATACATAGAACAACATGAAAACTGTGTTGTTGCTTTATACCGCTATCGGTCTAATCTTCAATAAGTGGTGGAGACGTAAACATGAATGCGCAAAAGAGACTTTTTAGTTCCCAGTACAGTTTCGGAGTTTAGTTCCTTGCTTCCATATTGCTCCTAGAACTATTTGGTCTAAAAAGACTACAGGTTTACACTGAGAGCAGAGCATGTTTGTTTTGTTTGAAGCGGAGGAGAAAATCTTGGTTTGAGAAACGTGCAGCAGAGCTTCATCACCTGCTGAAAACAAAACACATCTTCAACAAAACTCCAGTTCTCCCCTAAAGACGTTTCCTCTGTTATGTAGTGAGAAAGGGAGAGAAAGAGAAGGAGAAATATAAAAAATGTCCTGTGTATCGATCACTTTATCTTCTTCAACTGACACGCCGAATGTCAGTGCATCAGTGTGTTTGTCTTTTTCAACAAGAGTAACACCCTCACTTTAAAGCGTAGCCATTCTGAAGGCTCATGGCAGAGCTAACGCTAACTGCTTTGTTCACGGCTACAATCCAGAGTGAAAACAAAAGAGACAATAAATAATAAATGGTGCTCTTTAAGCTGTGTTCCTAACATCAAAAAGTAATGCCTCTAATATGCATCTAATATCCCACATTTTGTCCTCAGTGGAATCTAATGAATAACAGAGCTATACCAATTAGGTGCAGGAAGTTACTGTTAATTACATTTCTAAGTTCTATTATGTAGTTAGCATGCATTAATCACAATGTTATTTTTCCAAATGCTATTTGTGGTTAAAGCAGAGTCAAAGTGTATTTGGAGTGGATTACGGCTCAACTGCTGGCTATAAAGTTCTCAGAGAAACTGCAATGGACCGTGATAGATTAGGGCTGCATGTTATCAGACAAGAAAAAAAACACATTCTTAGAGCAGCATAATTCAATAATATGCATTCAGGTTCATATTGTTACAGTTTAAATATGGAATTATAAAAGCAAAGACCAGACGAGACACACTCCATTATAATTCGGGGCACCAGAATGAAGTAGTGCGTGTATGCAAATTTACAAGATATCCAGCAGCAAGCGCACTGTGAGGTTGTACTTATGGGCACAGCTGGAGCAAAATTGGTGGACCGACATTGCCATCCATAGAGCCACTGCTGGCAAGGAAATGCAATCATGTAATACTAACTACGTAACAACAATTACGAAATTGGCCACGCTGAGGAAAGTGACATGTGAACGAGGGCTGGACGGAGACAATAATTGTTTTCCTGAGGTCAATGAGAGAGTGTATAGAGACACACTTCCTTCTACTCAAATCCAGTACAACAGCCTCCAGTTTCTTCTTCTCTACTCTGCAGAAGAAGGAAATGCATAGCTAAACAGGAAATGTCAGATTATAAAACCAGGAAGTAAGAGTTAGATTATCAAATCCCAGAGGAAGAGAAAGTTTAAAAACTATGAGATATTCAGAATATTTAGTGCAGCAAACCCAAGTCCTGCTTAGGTTCAGATTCTTCAGATTTTCTTTTTTTTTCTTTTTTTTCTTTTTTAAAACAATGCAGCCTATTCATCCAGCCATCCATTAACGTTCACCCCTCTCTAAAGAGCTTGTCTCAGTCCGACTGTGTAGTTAAACTCAAACAAATGCAGGCAGATAAACAAACAACGTGCATTTGCCAAAACAAATCGTGGGGACAAAAAGGGACTTGTGATGCACAATACAGCTTGTCAACATTTAGACTATTTCTAGCCAGGAAATTCCCCATAAATAGACAAAAGCATTAATAAGAGGAAGAGGTGAATTAGGAGCAGGAAACGGTGGAAGAAGTGGAGGACTGCATCGGTGCAACCATCTCCTCTGACCCTAATCCGCTATTCAAGAACCAAGACAACCTATTGGCATCCATTAATCCAAAATTGGCTTACAATCAATGGGCTCCTCAATAACTCCTTATTCATCCATTCATCAATACCTAAAGACTACTCCTCGTCCCCATGTGTCCCACCTGTCACATGCTTGTCCATGCTCCCCAAGTGCCAACTCTTTGTTCCCATCTTCTTTTCAGCCATATTGGCAATATTGGTTGGTCCACACATAGAACAAAATATATTAACAACTACTGGATGGATTGTAATGAGATTTTGTACAGACACACACATACCTGCAAAACAGCTGAACTTTGTGTTTAGCGCTAATTAGCAAATGTTATCAGGCTAACACTATATGAAAGGCTTTAAAAATGATCAATATTACACCTGCTAAATATTGGCATGCTAGTATTCAGTAGTAGAGCCTCACAGAGCTGCTGGCATGGCTGTCGACTCTGTGGCCTTTCATTATTTCATATTTTAAGACTTTCTTCATTTGTGCTAAAAGAGAAACTGTGATGGCTTTGAAATCCCCCTGCAGATCCTGCCATGTCACAGCTGATGACCCATCTGTGAGTGTGTGTGTGTGTGTGTGTGTGTGTGTGTGCGAGACATGAAGGGGATCCCGGCGCGTGACACTGACACTTGGTGATCACAAGCGCGTGTGAGTGGGCGTGTCATTGTGCACAAAGTAAATCAATTAAGCAGAGGGAATCTCAAGGGAGAGAAAGAGAGGTGCTGCTTCATGTCCTCAACTCCCCAAAGACCCTTAAAATACACACATAATTTAAAATGTAATCTGTGTTTCCATCACAAAGCCTATCGCAACCCCATAATACTGCAAGAAATCCACTCTGATCATATTTCATTGCTCAATCTTAAACTTCAGCATCAAACCAATGCGGCATAATCAACTCCTTCTTTAATGAAATTAGGTTATGATGAACCATAAAGTCTAATCCAGTCTCCTGGTACCTCAGCTGTTTGAGTCAGGTAGAAAACATTTATTTATTTAATTAGGCTGAAAATACAGGCCTGAAAACTACAATTCCAGGTTGGATTCTGGTTATTTATGTACATCCCCAATTATTGTAAACAAAGACAAATATTTCACTTTACACTGAAACCACTGCATTGGAGAGGTTGAAAAGCTAAACCCCGGTACTCAAAGGTTGAATTGTCCCTGAGGGGAGTGGGGAGGGGTTATGGCGGGTGATGGGAGGGTACATGTGGTGTGAACGGGGTGGGGCGAGCATCTAGGGTACGCTTAGCCTCCGCAAGAGGAAAATCCAAACCCTGAACCCTGCCCCTAAGAGGGAGGTCCACAGGGACAGACTTAGACTAAAAAATTCATGAATGAATTTAGCTCCTGTGTTCAACCTGTGTGTGCATAATAAACGCATACAAATGCAATAAATAGGTGCACTTTTAAAAGCAAGAGATTCTGATCGGTTCTTTATATCTAGGCTACTACAATTCAGATTTATTAAAACATCCTGGAGCAGTCTACCCCTCACCCACTCGCTCTCCCACCTCCATTCTCACCCTGAACTTTCCCCTTAACTCCCTGAGAGGCAGAGGTGGTGCAGGAGAGGGGGAAAAAGGCAAAAGATGAGTGCAGTGAAAAAGAGAAGCGTTTTAATTGACACCCTTGAAGTTATCTGCGAGATAATTATGGCCAACAGCTGTAGACGGTGCAACATGCAACAATGGGACTTATTTGCATTCTGGTGGAGGTTTGTCAGGGAGTGCCAACCCACATGAATGACACTTAAACAATGTTGATATGTAGTATATGCACACACAGATAATGTACACATTAATACACAGTGGAAATATTCAAACACTCAAGCATGTATTGACACACAAAAGCCTCACGTTGCTTTGAAAAGAGTGGCGAAGTGGTTGAAAAGAAGCTGCAGCTGATGACTTTTGCTATTTTGTTACATGGAGGGGTCACAGCTCTTTAAAATCCACACTCTGCACTCTGCCTCAAAGCAACAGCGGAACCCACTGAGCTGAAGAATATGTGCTCCTTATTTTAGTCCTAATGTGGGAATTAATTATGAATTAATTAACATTACACTTAGGAGCGGCTACTTTTACTTTTGTCTTTTTTTTTTTTTTCTCTCTCTTTCTGTGTAGTCAGGGATAATAGGAGCCGGAGCTGGAGAGAGACAAAGAGGAGAGATCGAGATATGGATGCGTTGTATGTGTAAGACTATCTCCGGGTTATGAATTAGGGAATGTGTGTTTGTTTCTCCTGGCGAGCCATTAAATATTTCATGGAGGGGGATAAATACTGGGAGAATGCCGCCTCCTCCCAACCTGATCCACACTGCAATTAGAGGCCCATTATCCCTCTCTCAACCCTCACACTCAGTACAAACTGGGCCTCAAAAGCAGCAATAAAAAGCCCTGTGATGAGATATGACAACAGAAATGATGAGCAGAATACTTATCTTTAGGATTTATAATGAAATTACACAGTCTTACTAACCCGCGTATTTGTATAGGTCATTTCTTGCTAAACATCATAAAAAAAAAATTAAAAAAAGAGGAAACCCTCCAGCTTCACACTATTGGGTTTCATTCATTTCATTTGATTTGACATATCATGCTTCTGTGCCTTGGCAATAAGGACACAACATTGCAGCATATTGGCAAGCTCATTTGCTTTTCATAGTGAGCGTTGTGTCCAAAAAAAAGCGCCCCCTGGGATAAACACGTGTACGGGGACTGCGGGCTCGCCGCCCCAGCAGCAGGTGGCCCATTGCTGCCTAATGAACACCACAATCTGTTACTATCGCAGCGGTGCTTTTCACCAGACAATTAGGCGACTAAGCATGTCATTATTCCAGGCCAACAAGAAGAGCCTCTTCTCTAATTTCATCTTTTCATTCCTGTTTACTCACCCACACTCCCCTCATTAACGAGAGATTTTCCAGTCCATGCTAATTGGTTTCAATAACATTCATTTTAGTTGAAAGGAAACGATTCTGTTAATTGAGGAGCGCAGAGAGAGGAGAGAGGGAGCGAGGGGGGAGGTGTGCGGGGGGGGGAGAGGGGCTTCTTTTCATTTTCAAGTGCGTCCATGAGATGACGCTTTTGAAAAAGCGCTCTACAGGTTCAGAGCTAATGAAATTAAGTGATGCCGGCCGTGGTAAAAAGGAAAGCCCAAATTAAAAGCAATTTATTTTCATTGAGGCATGTGGCACTGTTCGGGCACAATTAATGGGCTGAGCATAGACACAGGGATATAGAGAGAGAAAACAAAAAAGAGACAAAGATACAAAGAAATGACTGGTGGCACAGATGAGTCAAGAGAGAGCAAAGTCTAGACCTGGACAGATTAACTGTAATGATTAACTATTATTGCATCTGTGTTTTTTTTCCTTCTATTTTTTTAAGTTTGAATAGGAAATACAGGCAGTGGCTATTTAAATATTTTAAATAATCTCAAATGCTGTAGATGTTTGTCTAAAATTTGGCACAGAATAATACTAGGCTTGCCACCAGAATAACTACAATCAGTAATAATTTATTTTAAAAAAGAAATTGTTTGCCTGCAGAGATAATGGTATGAACTTCTTTAAAAACTTCTTTTTCTTGATTTATGTCAATTTGCCAGTAATGATGTCACATCACATGATCTTCATCAGTACATGGATATGCCCAGTTTTTCTGGAATTATAGAATTTCCATTTTTTGAGCAATTAAAGTAATCATTCATTACATTTATTAGGACTTAATTCTTTATTTGACTAATTTAATTTGATTAATTCTCAATAAATTTCTAATGTTATTGTAACACCCAAAATTCAATGACAACTGGGCAAACGCCATCTGCTGATGAAGATTGTGCAATATGATTAAAAGCCGTAGAAGAGATACTAAATTGACTTTGTGGTGTGATTGTTTTCTAAATTTAAGAGTAATGTTTCACGTACTAATAATTAAGTTGACATTAAACAAAATGAGTTAAATTATAACTTTACTTTTATTGAATCAAACAAATGAATAATCAAAACGCTCCATTTGCTGACGAAGTTCATGTGATAAGATCAAAAGCTCCAGAACAGCCAATAGATCGTCTCGTGGTGTTTTCTCATTTGCCAAGGTCAAGAATGAACTTCATGACTCTCGTTAATTTAAATGAAATGTCCAATATCATTCAGAAACTAATACGACCAAGTTAATGCATACATAATCAATACAACGCATAACAACGTCATAAGAAAAAACTTTACAACTAATATACATGAAATTATATCTTAACAACACCTCATGCTTGCTCTGTTTTTTCCTGTACTTTCTGCACAGTACAAGCTACAAT
This sequence comes from Bovichtus diacanthus, assembly GCA_943590825.1. Lineage (NCBI taxonomy): Eukaryota > Metazoa > Chordata > Actinopteri > Perciformes > Bovichtidae > Bovichtus > Bovichtus diacanthus. The sequence goes on from CALSBV010010348.1 coordinate 9,611,869, forward strand.
ATCAAATGCAATTTTGTAGGCCTTCCAGGCAGTGTCACCAAAGCCTGAGAAATGAGTCTGTAATTCTTCCGGGAAGTATATCAAGTGTTCGAGCCTAACGTCACTGCCAATAACTGAGACACAGTTAAAGCCATAACCCCTCCAACAGCATTCAGATACGGTCAGTCAGCTGCCTAACCAGCCGCTGTATGGTTGTTTAGTGACGGCAGACTGAGCGTGTTAATGGCCTGTCTAAACAGCCTCAGCTGGGGGCCGAAGTAAAGGGAGAGAGGGGGGGTGGGGGGGGGTCAGCCCTCTGGTTGCTCTGCAGGCTGGAGGTGTGGCCGGTTGTAGCCTGTAAAGGCATCTGGAGACCACAGCAAGAAGAGACAGAAGAGATGACTCAAGCAGCTATAATCATTACTGATCGACATGTTGACAAGCAGAAATAAAGGGAGGAGGGAGCTTGAGACGGAAAACAATTCAAATAATTATTTGCAGGCTACTATGCTGTCTGTTTCCCTGCTGAACCATCAGTATATCTGTCTCTGCCTGTGTTTCAGCCAATGAGAAACCAAACTAGTATAAAGTATGACTAAATGCCCTGCTCGTCTCCGAGGAGCTGAGTGCAGAGCTAGCGGGAGATCAGTGCAGTTAATTTACATAGCATTTGCATTATGTCAGGACATGAGCTACAAATAGGTATGAGTGTGTGGCTTAATTAGAAATGAGCCAGGCTTTTCAAAAACACCCTTTTGCATCATAATTGAGTCAGCTCGGCGCCGGAATAAACGGCAGTGAGTGGGGGAGAAGATGCCTGTTTCTGAACACGCTCAAAGATGATTGGTAATTATGATACACCTACCCGGGCTCAGAGCAACTTGTATTGTTTTTACACAAAACATTTGTGTGCTTTGAACAACAACTGCAGAGGAAACTGCCCTATAATATCTGTGTCAAAACAATTAAATATATGCTATATACTGTATATAAAAGCTTTGTATGGGGGGGGGGGGGGGGGGAAGGTTGCCAGTGTTTCGATATGTGGGCGGTTTTTGATCAAGGACATGCGTAGGTGTGTAGGACTTTTTTAAACCATGAAGGACTACTGCTAACAGAAGGAGGGCCAAAGATTAAGTGTAAATACAGTTTGATTCTTTTAGTAATTGTGTCCACACATTGGTTTCTGCAAATTAATTTAAATCCATTGATAGATTATTACGTAATTCGACAAAGTTTATGCAAGGGTTTATTCGATTTATACTGTTGAAAGATTATTCAGGTGAAAAGGGAAACTATGGATTCAAATATTTGGAAAGATTGAAATACAGCATTTGATACATACTAAGCTATTCTTTCGATTAAAATTGAGCATATTTGTTTCTAAAAACAGTAGTGACCTTGGGGGTTTGAAAATACAAATCCTTTCTACTACACAAATTTATCCTCATGTCTATTTTCCCTATTTTCAGACTTTTCAGATTGGAGGCTCCATAACGAGTGAAATGAAACGGCGTGAAAAGTGAAAATTGTTCTGTAGCTTAGCTGACCACCACTTTACATGTGGGCCATCCTCATTCTTAAGGATAAGGCTGCTGTTGCTGTATATTTAGCATTTATTGTTGCCAACAAATCCCATGTGAGGGCTAAATCCAACGATTATGTGTTCGTCTTTCAATATTTTGAACTTGTTGGACTCAGACCAGAGCCTATGGCTTTCTCCTGAAGATGTCAATCTTACTCAACGCGTAACAAATCTATGGTTTCTTTTTTTAAATTAAATTTATTTTTAAAAGTAATTTTCTTAAAAAGCTAACCATTATAGTTTTTAGCAAACGTTACTTACACTACTTACACAGGGCAGAAGAAGTTAATTTGTTGGGCACTATTTTTTGCGAATTTGGCGCACTTGTAAGAATTTGTATTATTGTTTTAGAGACAATAATGGAGTTCTATGGCAAAAAGAATATAAATTATATCAGGCTTTAGCAAAGCAAAAAAATTCTAAATGATGTAATACTTCATTTGGGATAATATTACGGTGTCAAGGTGATGGTTTTTAGGGTTAAACAGTCAATGAGCACTGGGTCGGCACCAAGGTTGACAAATCACATATCAAAGCCATTGACACAAACTGTTTCTATTGGTCAATAGTTTTCACTCACCTTTGCCACGACCAAAGCCACAGAAACCCCAAATGACCATGTGAAGCTCACCTGTGGCCAAGGGGTCAATAACCTCTGTCCCACCTGCATATCGCCCCCACATCCATCTCTTCATGCATTTAATGGCCTCTCCGACTCTCAGTAACTACATCTTTATTTTCATCCTCTTTGCTCATGCGCTGGTAGTGGTTTGTTTGAACATTTGTGTGTTTGCATGCATGCACACAGACTGCGTTAATGTCTGAAGAGCCAGCTGTAATTGTGCGATGTACAGTAGTTTTTGTTTGTGATTACGTGTTTTCGTATTTGAACTTTCTAAGTGATGTGCCAAAAATGGGCATGTGTTGGGGAGCCGGGGTGTTCAGAGTACCTGGGGTTACCAAGGTTACCAAATTGAATCGTCCCCTCAGACATGGCTGATCTACATAATTTGGTGGTATCATTCACAGTGTCTCTCGACCAGGGTGATGAATGGCACCCGCAGAAGATAATATTTCTGCTTGGATGTAATAAATCTTATGTAAAGTGCTCCGCCGCTTATATGGCAGAGATGTGGTATAGACACACTCCTTCTTTTATACTCTCCCTCCATTTCCTATTTTCCATCCTCACCGTCTTTCAACTCAGTCGCTCCCATGAACAACAGGAAGTCCAAGTTGAATCTCCAGAAATGTAGTTATTATCAGCAATATTACTCAATACTCGTGAAGGTTACACTACAATCACTAGGTTCATGAAAGACAAAAATCACTCAAGTTGTTGCATGTTTCATTGTATACAATAAATGTACTTTCGGATAAGGCTGATCTCCTCAGAGACGTCTACTTTCTGCTTCTTTCCCTGCTGCTCCTGTACCTGTTGTATTGATCGCATCCCCAGCCAGCCCCTCACAGACAGCCCGCAGTGTCCTGCCATTACTAAACCAGCCCCTGGGTCTTGAACTTGTGACCCCCCTCCTGCTTAGTGATGCTCAGTGAGGGGGCTTGACCTCCACGAGGGGCTGGGAGGCCAGTGACACTATAGCTGTTCGTGTTATTCATAGCTCCACGCTCATCGTGTTTTTGCATGCGTTTATCATGCATTAACACTCGTTAAAAACACAATAAAAAGTGAGAACAGCTTTTTAATAGAGATCCAGACAGAGCTTTGCAGCAAAGATAAATAGACGCGGAGTGACTTGTATCGATACAGACTTCTGAACAGTTAAGTTTGTCTGTGTGGAAACAGGAGCATATGCAAATGCAAGTACAAACTGTGTGTGTTACTTGTAGTTTAATTTGATACATGATAACACTGCTAAAAGTCAAAGTCAGAAAATGTCTATTTATTCCAAGGGTTACTAATGACAATTGTTTACTAATTAAGTTTTTCGATCTCCTTCTTCCTATTATGCCTGTTTTTAATAAGCTGAGAGTCAGGTGTACTTGACAGTAATGAATGACTGATTTTAGCAGATCGTTATTGCTGCCCTCCTCTCGCTTGCGGTGCACAATGTGTGTGTGTGTGTGCACAAGTGTGTGTGTGCGCAAGTGTGTGTGTGTGTGTGCCGTGGCTGCCTAATAAAAGAGATAATTGTTCCATCTTTGCTTGCAGACACATAAAGCAGTGTGTATTGACTGCTTGACAGGCTGGGATTCCAGTCAAGCTAATGGCTTTCTCAATTCTCCTGCTCCATCCATCAGGCCCCGAGAGCACCCCGTCATGTTTTCAATTAATGAAGAGAAAATCATAAAAAGTTAAAAGGCACCGTGACACAGTGGACGACAGCGTGTACACGCACTTAGACAAGGGCATACACACACACACAAACACACAAACACAATTTGTAATCACCAATGTGAAATATAAAAAACACACAAAGCACACTGTTGTGGTTTGAAAAAACAAACTTGAGACTTGAAAGCTCTCGCAGCTTTTTTACTGTGACATACACAGACTGCCAAACAATCCTATCTGTTGTTTGCTGTGGGTTTGAAGCTCGCCTGTGTCTCACACCCTTAGCTTGTAATCATAATGTATATGTATTCTGGTGTTTGGCCTGTTTAGTTTGGTTGCAGCTTGCTGGCTTTATGTAGGAGATAAAGGGAAACTTCCGATCTGCCTGGGTGAGAGATAGTAAAGCCCTCCAATTCAGGCAGGAAATTATGGAGTAAGTGGCTTTGTGGCTGATAGTCAAATGAAGCCAGGGCGGCTGAATGCCTGCTCTAATTAACCGGCTGGCAGGTTTCAGCGATATCAGGAATCCTACCGGCTAAAGGGTTACACACAGGCCTGAACTATGCAGGATAATGCACACAGACACACAAATGATTATATCAAACTTAGCTCTCACAGTATAAATACTTTGCAAAATCAAACCCACTGAAAACTATATTTCAGACCTTCGACCTTGCATTGTTTGTGCTTTCAAAAAAATGATATGTTAAGACCAACGGATTCAATATTCTTCCTCATAATCTTTTTCCATGTAAGATCAGAAAACAAACTCAATATTTTGCGGTCAACAGAAGAAATCATTTTCTATATACTTCTCCCTCTTCGCCTAATGACGGCTCATGTCTGTAGATCAGCAATCTAACAATCACATCATCAGACGCTTTACAGAATTAATTTTAAATGATTGACAGTCTGTTATATGCATATCACTAATCTCTGTAATTCTCCATTACCTTATTGGACGGATATAGGGAAAGAAAATTGGGAAAACACTGTTAGCCGCACAATCAACTGAGAAAAAAACAAAACAAAAAGTCAAAATGTGAAGATTTCACAATTATACATAGAAACGTATGTAAAATAAAAAATAAAAAAAAAGTGTGTTTAAGGGGCCTGCAGTAATATCTAAGCCTCACACTCAGGTCAATTAACCTGCGACCGACAGTGTATACAGTTACAATACTGGGAACAATGAGACTGTAAAAACTGCTGGAGAAGATGGATATTGGCCGACAAGGAAGAGATTCACGCTTCTTCTTCTTCTTCTTGTGTTTCATTTGCTGGTCTAAATCACCAGTGATGTGATGTGAAAGTAAGCTAAAAGAAAATAAATGTCACAGTGACAAGAGTTGCCTGCTGGGAAATGTTCAACATATTCCAGAAGTCTGCTGGCAGTGTTTACTCCACATAGGCATATAAAACATTTATCTCCACCGCTGGTTTCACTGAAATTAATCAGGAGAAATACTTACAGAGGAGACTCGGTACACTGTAAGCACATCATTCACTAAAAGGAAATATTTCTTGATTTTTCTTGCACATATACATTCTGCTACTACTAGAGCCTGCATGTGTGAGTGTGTCTGACTGGCTGCAAAGGGAGTTCACACCCTAGGCCAATCTGTTTCCTGACCAGTAATAAAACTAATACGATCAACATTTAAAGTGGGGAACAACGAAGTTAACTTAAGAATGACTTCATAGAAATCACATGAGTGTCTTGTGCTGCGCCTGCACGCCTCTTCACTTTAACCAAACATTGCTGAAGGTGAGAGAGCTACTGGAGGATAGATGAAGACGGCATAATCATGCGTGGGAGTGAGATATAACCAATGCTTGTCAATCACCATCAAGCGCCCTTCTTGATGCTTGCAGTTTGACTTTCCTCCTCGTTCAGGATAAGTTCCAACTCGACATGCTCGAGGATTTTTGATTTTGATGTAGTTATTTTTCACTTTGCTTGTGCATGTTGAATGTGACACATACCTTATTCTGTCTCACTAACATGCATTTTCGCAGCCGAGAGAGCGGAGAGAAAGGAGGAATGGCAGCTGAGGATAAATGCATTTTTCATTATTATAGATTCTCTCCACTTCTCCGCTGGCAGCGAGAGCAACCTCTGCTTAAACATCTCCTCTCTGCCCCTCGGCGCTTACCCGCGCTTGGACGCCGGCCAAGCAGAAAGTAATTTAAACATTACACGAAATTAAATCTCACATTTCCAATTTTTACCTTAAAGTTTAAGTACAATGAAAATGTCACCCATGAATTATGGAATCAAGCTGAATTTCTCCTCCAAACTTTAAACTGTGAATGTAAATGCCCTTGACAACAAGGTGGGCACTCGGAGGCTCCGCCGCTCCCTCCCCCTGATGTGGTGCTCGAGCCAATCAGAAGCAGATAAAGAAGAGGAGAGGATAATACCATTTTGCTGGGCTGCGTTTATCTACTTGATAAATGAAAAAAGTGAGATGCTATCGGCTACATTTTTTTCATACGATTTGTATTTTTGTAGCAATGATGAGAATCTAGTACTTTACCTTGTGGTTCAACATATATTTTCAGGGCAAACTGTTGAATCTCTAGCAAAGACATCACCGGTTTAAGATCATTTCTCACAGTATGTAATATTATATCTTATATTAAGACATTACAGCAGTCTCTAGCGTTCAGTTTTCCTAAGATCACCTGTTAAAACATGTATTTGTGGTATTTCATTCTTTAAGCACAGTATTGCTGCAAAGATAATACATCCACTTGATACGTCTCACACCCAGACCCAATTATATTTACTGCTAAATCACATTTCTGATGGCGCTGTGTTATTAGAAAATTGCATGTTGTGCGTTTGATTTATGTCCCAGCATATCGAGAGAAAAGAAAGAAAAAAAGATCCACCCTCCCACGCTTGCAGGTGAGATGAGTTCCTGCAGATTGCTGTTAGTGTCATCCTCCAGGCTAAGTGTTGTATATTAAAGAGACATCGTAGTGGATTGTCACCCCGGCGCCCCACCACCTAGAAATGGGCCATCTTTAATTATGGTCCGACGGAGGTGAATGCATCAGAAAAGGCCTGACAGAGCGGCCAGTGTGTAGATTATTTTAATTTGCGCCCCGCCCCTAGGTGAGCGATGCGGCCGGCCTTGACCCTCCTCTGACTGCATGGATTAATGCCTGGTAATGACTGCTGAGGCTATCATTGCGGCGGGCATCATTAATTATCCTTATTGATTGTTGCTCTCAGAGATAAAGCGTTCTGCTGACTGGAAAATACCCTCCACGTGCAAGGTCAAGGTAAAAAAAAGAAGAGGAACTTAGATAATCGCATAAGGGCCACCACACCTACAATACAAGATAAATATGGCTGCCGCCAGCAGCATCCAGTACCACTAATGTCTCATTCTCTCCATCCTGTCCCTCGCTCCTGTCCCGTGTCCTCCTCTCTCCCTCAATCTGTCTGTCTCACCATTTCCAGTCATTTTCTCAATAGGAAACCTAAGCATTTTGTGCGCATGTGTGCAAACACTAATGATATGACAGAACTGATGCGAAACTGGTGAGAAATGATGGAGTGTAAGTGAAGGAAGACGCTGAGAGAGAGAGAGAGAGAGAGAGAGGAAACAGTTGGAGGGTGGCAGGAAAGACACGACGGGGAGTAAAGGGAGACAGTAGTGAGGTAGGCTGGCAGGCAGCTGTAGTGCTCAGGCAGATTAAGTTTCCGCGGCAGCCATAATGGAGGAGACAGCAGGAAGTCAGGGTTTTATATTTACACTACTCTACATCACCCTGCACTCATATACACAAAAACAGGCATACAAAAATAAAACTTGGCCAAGAAGTCCTGCACATAACCCCCAGTCAAACCGCAACTTGTCGTTTTTACACTTTGGTTTTGTACAGATTCAGCAAATGGGACATAACATGTTAATTAGTGAGCTTTACATGTGCTGGTAGGCAGATTTATTTTACCTTTGAACAGATCTAGGGTACCGGTTTTCTCCTGTTGTTTACTCTTTGTGCTAAAATAATCCAACTAGCTTGTGGCAGTAGCTTCACATTTATCGTACAGACATGAGTTGTATTGATATTCTTATCCAACTCTCTGCAAAAATAAGCCAATAAGCACATTCCCCAAAATATCTAACTTTTTCTTTAAGGTTAGAGAAAGACGAAAGACTGCGTTTATGGCAAAAAACTATGGTTAAGGTGTGGTTAAGGTGAGGCATCTTACATTCCTTCTCGCTACATGTAAAGCACACTACTACCTGTAAATCGTAAGGTGCAAAATTGTCAAATATGGATGTAATTCCTGGAGATACTCTGCTGCATATCCACAGTACAAGAGTAAGCTCGTGTGAAGCCACCTACCACCTTCATGAGACTCCTGGTGCGTGTATCCGCGTGTGTCTCCTCTTCCCGACTCAAACAGGCTGATCTGGCAGACGGGAAGTGAGTGTGACACAAATGTATTCTCTTTTCAAACACTGGTTGGAGAGGCTGCCGTAGCACCTCTCCTGTCCTCTCTCTTCTCTGCCTTCTCCAAGCCTGTGATTGGCATGTCTTCATATGTGGATCCTGTTCTTCCTGCGACTCGCTCCTTTGTACGACTAGCCAGTGTCAAACAACAAATAAGTAAAAATAAATCCAGCTGGGGACGAGAGGAGAGGGAGCCTCACCGAAGAGGTAGAATATGCAGACACTCATTTATAAACGTTGTTGTAGTCCTATAAGAGAACATTGAGGTGTTCATGTTCTTAAAATTGATATGAGGGATACACTTAGGCGCGCATTGCTGATTTTGGTGGTCTTGATCCATAAATGCACTTTGTCTGGGTTTCATGAGGCGATAGAGACGCAGACGGTGGAGGTGGAGGTAGGGCAAGATGAAGGAGCAGTCTGTCTTTTTTTGTTAGTGCCTGTTTGAAGTGTATCAGAAGGAGCTTTCCAAGGTCTGGAAATTCATTACTGGTCAGCAGCTTTGAAAGAGGTCTGTTGGATGTATTTGTGTGTGTGTGTGTGTGTGTGTGTATATGTGTGTGCGTGTACATGTGTGTGTGAGAGTGTGTGTCTGTGTGTATATGTGTGTGTGTGTGTGTGTGTGTAAGCCTGCAGCCCATTGTATTCAGAGTGGAATTGCTAAGCAGTAGCCCGAGGCCATGTTCAGGCAGCTATGGCCAGGTATGGCTGGCCATTACTGCAGGGCATCAGACTCCATCAGACTCTCTGGAGAAAAGATCACACGGGCCATACACATCCATATAGGAAGTGTGTGTCTATTTGAGTGCGTGTGCATGCATTTGTGCGACAAAGACAGACAGGACAAACACAAGATCTATGTCTACATTGTGAAGCTTTTATAGGAACCAGAGCTTTTGAACTTGGATTGTGATCTTTTCAGAGTTAAAATTACGTGTTTGATCAGGATCAGATGACCCTGATCTGTGTGTGTCTAGATATGTGTGTGTGTGTGTGTGTGCGCATGTACTCAAGCATATGACACAGAAGCGGAAAGAAAACCGAGAAAGAGAAGTAAGACTGTGTTGTTGTACAATAGTCGACAAATCAATACACGACCACAACACTGACAGGAGAACCCAATCATTGGCCAAAGGCTGGCGGTACGGCTTACAGTGCAAACACGCACGTTTACACCGAGACGCACAGCAAACTGCTGCGGTGTCGTGTTTCTTCTTCTCTTTCTCTTCTCATAACTTTGACCAAACATTCGATTACAGCTGAGAGTGCCTTTAGTTTTCATCAGGAAAGGAGATCCTTGGGGCAAACGGGCAGACCCTCCTCGAGGACAAAGATCATTTAGACGAGCTCGACAGCTACCAGAGTCCCCGTGTGCATCAATCGTCCAGGCTGGCCTGGGAGAAAACGTCTTCATCTTTGGTATTGCTACATGCAATCTTGGTATGTGACAAGTACTAATGCTGCTTTATACAGTATGTGTATGATGCTTGCATCAGATACTGCAATGTAATATGATGTGCTCATTCTATAAGCAAAAAAAACAAGACAAGATAGTCATATTACACTAAGTTTTGGATTATATGATATGAACTTTTTTTCTTTTGTGCACTATTTAAAACAAGTTTCAAATGCATAATGTTTTGAATTCATACGTGGGTGGATGCGTTATGTGAGCACACACATGTATGGTAAACACACACACACACACACACACATGCAAAACAATTTGAGGGGTGTAGGGGGGGGGGGCTGGGGGTGCAGTAGCATGATGCCCATCTATCTTTCTGACATCTCCTAACCCAATCCCACTGGGGCTAACTGAATTCAATCCTCAACATTAGATAAGCACATACCCCCCTCCCCTCTACACGTGTGTGTATGTGTGTGTGTGTGTCTGTGAACATATCACACACATAGCAGCAGGTTTAGATTGTTTCTACAGTCAGTGAACAGTGTTAGTGTGCAGGTCACATAGCAAGAGGGGGAATGAGGCAGAAATCAAGAGAAAAAAAACCAACAAGCCCAGTAGACAAAGAGACAGAGAGAGAGAGAAAGACCCTCACCCTTTCTCCCCCCTCTATCTCCCTCACTCACTACCCCCTGCCTTGCACACCCCACCCCTCCAGTTCTCCCCTCTCAGCAGCTCTCTGCTGATTGTTTGGGCTTCTTGGTGCCCATCAGGCCCATCGCTCTATGTTTCCATCAAACGCAGCATTTATCTTATCATTGCCTTGACAACTGCCTATTAGTCCAAAAGAGTCTGCAGGCTCTGTGTTCCCATGGCGATGACATGGTGACATTGCCAGGCAGCTCTGAACCGCCTGCTGAGATAGTGGACCCTCTTCCTCTTTTGCCCATCCCTTTGCCTCTCCTTTGCTCCACCTTTGGCAGTAAGCGCCATCCCTGGAGCTTACAACTCTTCGAGGGTGTGTGCACGTGCACAAGTGTCCAAACGTGCGCGTTCATGCACAACAGATGGGAGATTCACCTGCTCAGTGTGTCTACAGGTCTATTTGCCAGTCTGTGTTTAGTGTATTGTCTTACCGTCACAAAAAAGGGGAGAATAGAGGCTCCAGAAATGTTCAATAAACACCTGGTGAAGACATCTACATCAGCGTTCAGGATGGTATATGACCTCATTAGTGACGTTCTGGGGACTGTGAAACATCTGATTTAAACTTTCTTTGCTGGAAAAGAGATTCTGCAATCAAATAAAGACGAATCAAAAACAACTTACAGCTGCACAACCCTGTCCTGGAGCTGCCGGTGCTCCTGGTGCTCATCACCTCTGTCGTAGCATGTGTGCGATTACCGGGAAACACATTAATAACAACCACAGCAGTCTCAACAGCAGAACCGCAGACAAAAAAACTAAAGAATACACTTATAATACTATATTTAGTATTGACCTCAAGCTCCTGATCTTATCTATTTTCATGTTGTTTGCTGACACAGATGAGTAATGAGAAATAATAGAATAAATGACGGTGTTGGAACATGCATTGTGCTGACTAATCCCTCTTCATCACTCCTCTTTACGTCCTCTTTTCCTGTTACTGATCTAAGACTAACAGGAAGACCTACGAGTGTTATTATAAGTGTTTAACAGCAGTTTATGGGGTTAACATGCAGACAGGGTCACCTTGTCTGCTGCTATTTCTGCACACTCACAACTGGTGTGTTATGAGGGGCAGTATTACAGAATTACATCTTGTAATCCGGCGTTTTAATTTGTGCTTCTTGAAAGTACAGGAGGGATGAAGACACATAGACACAGTGACGCACGCGCACTTATGAAAACACTATAATTTCACCTCTTATCAGCATGCTATCGGTGATTCAGTGCATTAGCTGTGATCTGTGCTCTGCCTCTCTTGCTGGATCTGGATGAGAGAGGAAGGGGTCTCCGAGGGCAGCTCAGAGGGGCCCAGCTCTAATAATAGAGTGTAAATCTCAGTCATTACTGCTTTGACAGGACACTGTGTCATCATTGTCTGGCGCACAACTCCTCTCGAGTGGAGAGGCTTCAAGTTAACTACTGTTTTTATTGTGGGCAGCCCAGAATCCCTTGTAGTTTGGTAAATGACAGAGTGTGCAGTTATGAGTGCAGCTCAGCCACCACAGGATGTTTGATTCAGGCTGCAACAACAGATATTATGATTTGATACTGAACTTTGACTTGCTGCCTATCGATCCAGACAACCAATATGAGACCAAAGAACTTTTGCACGATTGAAAGACTTCTTGGATACAAATGTCGAGCGGAGTCATCCCTACACATTTTAAACTACTGTTACTAGAAGCTCTTTATAAGACCGCTTTTCGCAGTTGAAACAGCACACCAGTGGGACTGACATTCCATATCCTGTTAAGCAGGAAATCATCATTGGTCTCAATAACGGCGGGCCATAAAATCACATTTCAGCATCCATCGATTTTTATTTCATAGTAAATGGCAGGTAACAAACCGCGGGGCCGCTGAGCGGTGCAGTGTAAATGCACCTCTGATAAACAGTTAAAGAAGTTCATCCACTCTGCTGAACTGCGGCTTGGCGGCAGAAAAATCAACACTAATCTGATGAGAGGCAGCAAAACAAATTCTACTGTTGTGCTCTCAACACTGAACTCGAGCAGAGGAGAGGAGAAAGGAGGAGAAATCAAGACAAGGGAGAGGGGGAGAGGGGACGTATTAGGAAGAATGGAACAGGTGAAAAAAGACAAATAAAAGGACAAAAGATAAAGATGAAAGTCCAAAAGCTGGTCTTGAGCAGATTTGATTCATTTTTAATCATTTTAATGCATGAATCAACCGTCTTAACATTATCCATTCCACAACATGCATGTTTAATCACAGGTTTGACTGTTCAAGGATATACTGTAGCTCGTAAAAGCAGTGCCAACAGCCAATTCTCTAAACTTGGACATGTGAACACTTGCATTACAATGTGGTGATGATATCATTTTGAAATGCCACCATCATGTATATGTACTGTGATGGATTAGCTATTTTAAGTAGATTTTAAGTTGATATTTTGACTCCACTGGCATGAAGTGAAACAAATGGCTGCCTACAAGGTCAGAAATCAATCCAAAATCTTATGGTTTACTTTGTAAATTGGAGGGCATTAAGTGCTGCTGCAATGGTTTATAGACTACAGTATTCAGGTTGTGAGTTTCAGTGTAAAACACCATTTTAAACTTGCAATAAGAAAAAAAAAAAAGATCTAGCGTGTTCTTTTAACACATTTCCTTAGATTCCTATCGTCCCTTTTATCAGTCTCTTCTATCTTTTCTCTTTCAGTCTCTCTTGTTTCTGTGCTCTTTTCTGGAGGAAAATGCCAGATCAACAGAAACGTCACATCCAGGATAAGGGGCTTACTTTTGTATCTTCTAATTGAAGTGCCTTCCTACCTTAGTGTCTGACAGCTCCTTTTGACAAGTGATGTGTTTTTTGAAAGTGAATCAGCTTTCTGTGGCTCTGAGTGCTATAGACAGCAGAGATCAGTGAGGGTCAAGCTGAATGCTGCTTTCTATACTGACTTACTGCTGCCTCCTGCCATCACAAAGCTTGTCATTCATCTCATCGTTAATCCTGCCTTCTTCTTTCAGCAGATACTTTCTCTCAGTCTCTCTATCAGTTTCTTTCTACTGTACCAAACAAGCCCAGGTTGTTAAACAAATGCTTGAAGCTGAACTTATCAAAATGTTTATATTAACAATGAATCAATTGACTGTGTGTAATGTGAGAGTAGTAGTGATACAGTGGTCTCTGCAGCTCCGCTCGTTTTAGCATCTTTTAGGTTTTGGCTTTATGGTCCTCAACTTTATTATTTTGATTCACTTTCACAGCTCTCATCGTTTTCAGTAGCAGCAGGCAGATGTTTTCAGTAAAATCAGCTGCATGCTATCTACACAGATGCAGTTAGCGGCTAGCTGGTTAAAATAATGTAGAATTGGAAAGATAAAAAAATAGCAGGATTTAATGGTGGAGACCAAAAACGGAAGGACAGTTAATGTGGGACTTATTTTCATCAGTTGGACATAAACACGACTCCAAATGAATGGTAATAATGTTCTTTTCTGACATGTTCTCCACAATAATTTTATAAGGCGATAATACATCTTATCTTGTGTTGCAGTATGTTTTGCTGCCCACAAGTGGCCAACAAATGAATTATTACAGCTACTTAAGCAAGGACATGGTTATAGTGCCATAAAACCTCTACAGAGGGGATTTCTGCATGAATAGTTGGGTCAATAATGCATGAGACATTGACACCAGAGGCCACCATTTGCATCCCGTCTCCTAACAACTGTAATCTTTGGTTTCTTTTAACCATGAGCACATTCTTCCCCAACCTTAACCAAATAGTTGTAGTTGCCTCAACACAGGCAAACCTTAACCATAGATCAAACACTTTTGGTCGTATAAATCAGAACTGACAAAATAACATTTTTGCCATTTAGGCTCATTTAGGTATGGGGACTTAAAAAGTGTGTGACAACAGGTGGCAAGAATCAGCGCTGGCTCTTAACTTCTCGCTGCCCTGTGCTGAATTTTAAGACCCAGCACGTAAAATACTACTGTGACTGACTGTGGATGGTACTTTCAGTTTTACCAGATCACGCCATGATCTTGGTGAGTCTTTATTTAAGAACATGATGTCTCAGGCATTCATACTTCTTTGGTCTCTGTGTGGGTTCTGGTGGTGCAGCACAAAACTCATCCATACCCTGCAGCTTCTGTATGTATAATCCCATCTTTGCCTGTACTGTTTTGCATCGCTCCATCAACAGCCAGAGAGTGAACCTTCAATTATATCTTTGACCAACACACACAGCCAGTGCTCATCATTGGAAGCCAGCCACGTCCACATGGAATGGAAATATGGTAAAAATCAAGTCTTTTTGTCTGGAAAATTTCCTAAATTTTACTCCCTCTGCCTCTCCTTGGCGTCTTCCCACTTTCCCACTCCAGCTCTGTGTGTGTGATATTATGAAGAACAGATTTTCCAGAAAGGAAATGAAAGGGCTTGTTAGCAGAGGAGAGAGAGGGAGAGAAAGAGAGAGATCAGAGGGCCAGTGTTGAGGCTGACAACAACCCAGTCTCCCGGCACCATCAACCGACCCACCCAGCAGCTAGCCAGCCTTCACAGGGCCGCATAAATCCACATGCAGGTCACATTACTGCTCGCCTTCATCAATGTTTACTGGCATGTTAAAGATTGAAATAACATCGGTCAGGACAGAGATTTTTAATTTAGATGTTTTTTTTAAGGGTTTGTAACCCAGCTGTGGCGAGGGGAGGAATAGTCAGAAAGAGACAGACGCTGGCACAGAGGAAGAGAGGTGTAACCACATTTGGATTGAGATGAGAACGAGGCCTGCAAGGTCATGCTCTATAAACACTCTTCAAATCAGGATGCTAGACTTTTGTTATACATACTACATTCAGTCAACAATTTGTGCATGTCTTCATGTTTTCAGTGGTCATTTGAGGTAAAATAATAAAAGCCGTTTGAGTCATGACAGTAAACATTCGGCTACAGGAAGAAAATAAACCACAAAAAAAACAACTATGCACAGGCAAATCAGAAATCCCCCTTTCTACAGTCCCAAACATTTCTCTGCCTCTCTCTCGTGCTTTAACTTCTGTGTAAAGACTCGAAGCTGAAACATGGTTTGTCAGTGTATTTTCTTTGGGTAGCGGGCCGTAGCTCTGCTTAACTTAAGATATATTGGATTTTGATCAAATACTTGAAAAGTGGCACAAGGACTCTGTGCTTATTTAAACTGTAATGATGAATACACAAATCAGACTGGGCTCTGTGATGAGGCACACACCCCCGCCCGCGCACACACCACCGCCTGCCTGCACACACGCACACACACACACACACACACACACACGCACGCACACACACACACACACACACACTTGCACATTCCCCTCTGCCCTATAGATTGTTGCTGGGCTGAAGCTTGAAGAGCCTTGCCTTTTTCAAGGTTGTACACCCACTGTTCTGTTCCAGTGAGCTGTGTAACCATAACACTTTAATGACATGCTATTACAGGGCTATCACACTTACAGCATCATGTTAACACCACAACCACTGCCTCACAGACATAGGCTGTACAAGATTCAGGCCATAATCCTACTCATTTGGCCCATTGTTTTATACTTTCACACAGACTTTTTTTCTTCCTTTACTTCCTTTTTCATTGTCTTTTCTTTCTTTCTTTTTCGGTTTTTAATTACCTCTTCACAATGGTGGAAAATAACTACGTTTGCTCAAGTGCAGTACTCAAGTAGAATTCTGAGATAGTACTTTACATGAATATTTAAATGTTTTGCTATACTTTATACCTCCATTCTATTTAATTTCATGGGCAAAAACAGTTTTTTCTACATGTATTTGACAACATAAGTTATGTTAAATATTTAAAGTCACTATATAAATGCATTGTTATATATTGTAATACATTTAAGTGCCCAGCAGTATATAAAACAGACAAAATGTATTACACCTCGACGAGCTACGTCATTTAACTGCTGCTTTCACAATAGTAATCCAACAAGTATTATAATCCATAATATATACTGTATATTATATAATAATAAGAACAACAATCCAATAATATAAGGTATGATAATATAATACTGAGAGAGGCCATTTTGCATAATTTGTTACTTTTACTACAATTTGGTGATAATAATGCTGGACAAGTCAAACTTAGAACGCAGAACTTTTACTTGTAATGGAGTATTTGTACATTGTGGTATGATTACTTCTACATGAGTAAAGTAACTGAATACTCTTCATCATTCAGCAAAAGCACATCGCCATCAAAACAACAAAAGACGAAATATTTCTTGTGTAGTCTGGTGTGCACAACAAACAAAGCTGGTCTGACTTGTTTATTTTGATGCGTTAAACCTGACCCTCAAAATCGGCCACAACAGCAAAGCCATGGCAACCCTTGAAGCAGAGCTAGTCACTTGTGATTTATTTCATATTTCCATTTGATTGGGGGCTGTTTGGGGGTAATCAAGCTCTGACAGTGGGCCCTGTGCTGTGGCTGGGCTGTTTACATAGCTCTACTGGAGACATGTTGACACTGAGGAGGGCTGAGACGAAGAGCGGAGCGGCTCTCAAGGTCTGGACAATATTTGGATCTGAGTTGGCCTGTTGTGGGGAGGGACAGGTCAACCAGGGCGAAGAAAGGGGATAAAACAGGTTGGACAAAGGACAGGAAGAATGAGGAAGTTAGAGCGAAGTGGAGTATAGTGTTAAAGGAAGAATCCACCCTAATCCAACCACCCTGCTTTGTATTTCCTGGCCCATTTTATGGTTATTCTTTCCCAAGTAGGTAGTGTTTGATTACAGAACCCAGTTTAATCATTTAATCAAACATCCACAAACAGTCATGCAGGGAAAATGCCATCAAAAAGAGGCCGAAGTATCAATTTCTTCACCGACAATAGACTGAAAAGATCAGAAAGCCTCACACATTTCTGACTTTGAAAGGGTATCAACCAAACAACAAGCTCACTTGCTAAATGTTCTCGTGTTTTAGGCCTCTGTACCCTCGTTCCTCATCACAGATTGTTATTCAGTCAATTTTGAGATTGTAGAACACCATTGACTGAAGCAGGAGACAAGGCAGGTTTAATGACAACAAAAGTGAGTGAAGTAAAACATGGAGCAACGAGAGCTGGACTGAAATGGGCTGCACGGGAATGAAGAAAACTATAAAAACCAAACAGGGAATAAACGTCTTACTTTCATTAATCTCACTTGCAGGATTCATTTCTGCAAAAGTCTCCTCACCTACCAGAAAATGAAAGGATGGAGCGCCTTGGTAGCTGAGGTTACAGCGCGTGCCATATAAAAGTCCAGGGTTAGACTCCGGCATCGGGACTTTTGTTGCCCCTCTCTCTCCCAAAGTAAAGCGAAAAATACCAAAGATATGAAATTAAATGATGCTAAATGTACGCTGGCAACAAGTTTCTAAAAGTTAAATAGAGAGTACAAAGAACAAACAGCTGGAGCTGTCACACAAGCCTTTCCTGAACAGTATCTCCTCTTTCCCTCATCAGTAACAGACCCCAGAAGAAAAAGTTAACAGCCCCCTCTGCACCTGCTCCAGCAGAAGGCCCCGGGTCACTGACGGGAGAAAAAAGGAGACAAAAAGACGTGTTTGTGAACTTTTCAGCGCGAGCGAGAGGAATATTGAACTTTCCACATTGAGTTGCATCAAAAACCTGAAAAGTTTGGAGAGCCTAATCAATTTACCAAAAGGTTTTTGTTTGACTGTAGAGCAAGAGTCAAATCTTTGAAAAGCAGAGGCTGACATCCTTGGAAAAAAAAAAAACCAGGCATGCACTGAACCCACGCCTTTGTGTTCTTTTGGTCTTTGTTTGTAGAAGGTTCGTACATGGAGGAGGAGGTAGTTGGCTCAGAGTATCAACCTCAAGTAATATCTCACACACACACACACACACACACACACATTTGTTCAGTCTTTAAAAGAAATGTATAATGCTGTTAGATATTATTTTAAGTCGAGGTACTGATTTAAATGCCAAATGTCAAATCAGATGTAGATGACTAGGAGGGTTTTTTATGCTAATAAGGTGGTTAATATTCTGATGATATGTCTACATGAAGCCTGAGTGTGTTTTAATATCCCAGAGAAGGTGCGTGTGTGTGTCTACCTCCACATAAAGACGGGGATGGTGCACCCAGGGGCGAGCCAACGCACTAGCTAGCCTGTGTCGGCTCGACTGGAGCGCCTTGCTGTTTTACCGCAGGAAGTAACACAAAAGAGCAGCAGGAATGTTTATGAACACCTCAAATCCCAGAGGACCTGCGGGCTGACCTGATTATCGCCTGTCTGTAATTCCACAGTCTGCAAGGTGCTGCTACTCCTGGAGGGGTTTGAAGGGTGCGAGTGTGTGCTAATGTGTGTGTGTGTGTGTGTGTGTGTGTGTGTGTGTGTGAGTGTGAGTGTGTGTGTATTCCATCAGTGATAGGTATCATTAAACATCATTAGAGGGTTGGAAGTGTCTCATGCTGCTTTGGTTTTTGTGTGTAAGACTGTTTCTGTCAGACGCACTCTAGGAAGATCACTAACAGCGCAGCCCTGAAGACACACTCACACACACTCACACACACACACACACACACACACACACAAAAAGAGGGTATTTATCAGTCAAGCTTGTTTTGTTATTGCATGCATTCTTTTGACATGAGCTCTGACTGTGGCCTTTGTAAAAGAGGAAATCAAATAACAGGGCCAAAAGGAGCAGAGCTACAACCCCCTCCAGCATATACAAACAGAAATAAACCTCGGCTGTCTATATCTAACAATAGGACAACAACTTTTACTTCAAGGCTATTGCGAAGTTTGAGCAGTCATTTAAAAGGTTTGTGTATATTTGTCTACTTGTGTATTCCGAGACGGCTGGCATCTTCTTATTCATTTCCCAAGACAGCTATTTGTTAAGTTATGTTTAGTATTCACTGCCAGGATGTGTCATGAGTGATTCTGTTGATCAACTGTTGAATCCTGGGCCGATCCCGGAACGCCGCGGTTAACTGGTTCAGCATGTTTAAATGTAGAGAGCAGTGGTGAGGACCAGGCCCCCAATCAGCCCAGTGACCTACACTCTGTAGCGAGTGCAGCCACGAAACATCTCTATCCATCATTGGACACAGCATATCCACGAACAGACCGGTGGACACACTAGAGATCAGAGGAGGCCAAAGCATAGCTGGGTGCTGCCATCTTCTGGCCAGGCGCCACATGAGGACGGCAAATGTATCCGGTGAAAAGTATCATACATGTTTTGTACATTAAACTCCCTACTTTTTGCTGCAGTTTAAACAATCATTGATCACAACCAGTGAAGTACATGCTACAACACTTTCAGCCAATCAAAACGTGCCATTGAAACTTATATTTGCTGCAGCTTAAAAACTAATTTAATGTACTTTAAGACCGCTCCCCCTTCCTGCTTCAAACAGAAAACACCTTCCTAATGTGAGCAGAATGTATTTTGCAGACTTTAATCTTCGCGTAGCAAGCGATCCACGATGAGCAACTTATAAAACTTCAAAGCTTCAATACTGCATTTCTTTACAGCAGAATAAGCTGTATCTCCTCAGGTGATTGCATAGTACTACAGAGCGGCTGGGAAAAGCTCTTGGCTACCTCTCTCCAACCCGGCTGAACGCGTCAAGCTAATACGTGGTGACACGTGGTGAGTTATTGCACTGAGTACCAGGCCGCTGGTTCTGCTCACAGGCCTGGTTTGATCTTTTATTTACACTCCTTTTTGCTCAGGATTTCAGGACAATTTTCCCAGCTCTTTACAGTCAACAAACTACAAAGCAAGGCCCCTGTCTCTGGGAGGAAAAAGACCGCTGTTTTGGCTGCTCGCTTCAGAAACAAAAAACTACATCGGTTCAGCCACTTTGGACTCCGTGTTGGCCTTGGCAAATAGGTTGATCTGAGCGTGACAGCTCGGGAGAGAAAGGTGGGTAGGTGGATGGATGGAGCTGTGAAGGAAGTTCGCATACAGACAAACAGGCCCACAGACTGAGAGACAGACACATACTGCAGACAGACAGGCCATTACATCAAGGTAGAGGACAAACCATTTTGACTGCGAGTACAGTTGCATATTTACTCGAGTGGCTGTCTGCATCAGAGGAATAGAGCCAGTACCTAAAACTATTATTCTGCCATTAGTTTTCTGCAGGTCACGATTGTGGCATAATGCAATAGCATTCATCTATTTCATTCATTTTAGTTCTTAGAGAGCGACACACAATTTAATTACCCATCCTCCTCTTTGGCTGTGGGAGCGGGAGCAAGCGCCTCGCCCCCCTCCCTCCGCTCACTCACTTCTCGTAAAGGATCGAGGGTGACGAAACAATGATGGATAGAGTCTGAAAAGTGCATTATTTCTGATGCATTTTTGATTATTTCTACCCTTTCTCTTTTTTTCAGGTAATGCAATAAGCCTGATACGGCCTGAGTTCTGTCAGAGACATGGATATTGCAACAGCTCAGGCATCGCTTTCTATCGGCAGGAAAGTCATTGTTTCTGAAACAAGGAGTTCGGTTTTTTTTTTATAGCTCTTTTACTCTTTTTCTCCCTTTTTTCATTTTTTTTTTTTTTTTTTGTCTGTGTCTGTCTGTCTTTTTTTCACAGCCTTTGTGATTTTGTCTGTCTATCTGTCTCCAGCTTGGAGACATTCTCATTTGGACTGCTGCCTTGGATGCCCCAATAGACTGCCACGATAGTTCCTCATCGAAACAATTTCAAGGACCTCTTCAAAGTGAATGAATCAATAGTGCTCATATGTGGGGTTAAAGCAGAGGTTACGCTGATATTGTTCAACTCCAGACACTCCCCTAGCCCCAACATGCTAGCCAGAGCCAGTGACCTCTTGTTTGGTTAATATAATTCATTCTGTAAATAGAGAATATCAATCTCTCTAAATATAACCCAGCTTTGCCCTAAACAAATAAATATATATTTAAAAAACACAAAGCGCAGTGTGAACCTCAGGGCTAATACTCTTATGTCTAAACTTGGTTTATCCACAATCAAACAATGCAAATGTTTCTGATGTCTGAAATGTAGGTGCTGCCAGCCAGAATTGATCCCATTGTCCTCAGAGCTATTCTCAAACAAACCAATTGTGAGCGCAGTTCTCTTTATACAGATTACTTTAACAATATTTTCCTCACTACACATTACATTTTCCTCACCGCGATTCCATTATTCGTTAGGGATGGCCGATACGACACTTTTTGAATGTTATATTTGTGTAACAATATTACTATATTACTTATTCTGAATATAGTTTATAAACTTCATGAAAATGGAAGAAAATACATACAAATAAAATGAGTTTAACACTTTTTTTTATCTGCATAACACATGGAAAATATGGCTTTAGTTGACCTTCTATCTGCATTTTCTTTTTTGTTACACAAAAAACAATGGAGGAAGTCGGTGTTTTGAGTTTTTGGGATTTTTTCAGTGGGGTCCGGTCAAAGGACAACATGCTCAAGTTACTGTAGGTGCAGATTACATTTTATGTCTTCAAGAACATTGCAACTGCATTAAAAAAGCCAACTTTGCACGTGATACTTTTTAATAGCTGTTGGCTAAGTAGCATTGGGGTATCACAGTATTCTTTGCCTCAATCTGTCAACTGCTGTATCGCCAGGGTTCCACAAATAAAAAAAAACTAAAATATTGTAGTTCTCCAATATGACTTTGTGAGGCAAGTAGGAAAAGCACAGGTGAAAATCGTAAAATAAATGCGGGCTGAATTCCATTTAGCTGCTTCAGTTTCACGGTCCTGATATTGTGCCAGCATGCTCCCTGTCACACTTTCATGGCTCACTGGGACACTTGGATACAACAGAGCCATCGTTAATGTTATTAGTAACACCTGTGCTCTTCCTGCTACGACGAGTCAAAAATGTCTGCTGTGAAAAAAAGCCTATGGCACATTTATACTACAAACAAATAGAGAAAGAGCACTTGATGATTATGCTATACGTCACTACAAGAGAAAGGGTCAGTATTGCACACAAAGCTCGCCAAAGAACCAGCATTTGGCACCGTAGCGCTTCTCTCAATCTGTGAGTGTATGTCCTGCACCTCGCTAACCTTTTTCTTACACACCAGTGTTGCACACCACTTTTCTTTGATTCAGCCAGCAGCTCTTCACATACAGAGCTGCACTGCACCACTGGGTCACCAGCACAGGTGAAGCAGTCCAGGTGAGCTTGGCAGGAGAACGCAGACGGCTGTCTGTAGGACGTGAGACTCAGATGGGCTCTGAAGCCTCATCTTGGCATCCCACTTCACACGGCAACACAATGTAACCCAGGTAAGTCGATAGTATACAGTACACAGCATTGGCCAGGCTCCACCGTGCATTTGATTGGCCAGAGTCCTTTTTTGTAATATACTGTGTTAAAAAATGATCAGTCATTGTTTAATTAGTGCATGTGAAGCATAATCATTCAGGGTAAGACCTGAGTCGGCGGGATGTAAATTGATTTCCTGATGAATTAATGAAAGTATATTATAGCTTTATTGTGTTGTGTGACTGTTAGTTGACTGTCTCTTAACCAACCTATCAGCTGCTGCCCTTATATTGAAGTGTGACGTGATGGCATTATCTTCATAGCCTCCAGGGTGATCTCAATAGACAAAGCTCAACTCTGTTGCTTTGTAATGCAAAAGTTGCCAAAATATCAGCTGGTATAAGGTTAGTCTGTCATCTGTTGCTAAATGAGTTAAAGGGTCAGAGTGTAAGTGAATCACAGAACTTAACTTTCTTGCTGCAACTACACACACACATACACAATCCATATGTACTCCTCTATTCATCTGCAACCAGAATCTTCTCGATCTCACACACACACACACACACACTCACACACACACTTAACAGGTCTCCTGACATAGCCTCTCTAGTGACAT